>CM053626.1:167298973-167350372 GCA_028646595.1 Phalanger gymnotis
ATGAAGGGATGATATCTAAAAAAAATAAAATCAAATTAAGGGATGAGAGAGGAATAAATTGAGAAGGGGAGAAAGGGAGAGATAGAATGGGGTAAATTATCTTGCATAAAAGTGGCAAGAAAAAGCGGTTCTGTAGGAAGAGAAGAGGGGGCAGGTGAGGGGGAATGAGTGAATCTTGCTCTTACTGGATTTGACCTGAGGAGGGAATACCATACACACTCAATTGGGTATCTTACCTCACAGGAAAGAAGAAGGAAGAAAACAAAAAAGGGGGGATGATAGAAGGGAGGGCAGATAGGAGGAGGAGGTAATCAAAAACAAACACTTTCGAAAAGGGACAGGGTCAAGGGAGAAAATTCAATAAAGGGGGATAGGTTAGGAAGGAGAAAAATATAGTTAGTCTTTCACAACATGAGTATTGTGGAAGGGTTTTACATAATGATACGCATGTGGCCTATGTTAAATTGCTTGCATGCTTAGGGAGGGTGGGTGGGAAGGGAAGAGGGGACAGAATTTGGTACTCAAAGTTTTAAAAACAGATGTTAAAAAAAAAAAGGAATTATGTTTCCTTCAGCATGAATTTCTTTTATGTGTACCTAGTCTGGTCCAGCTACAATCTCTGATTCCATTTTAGGTGCTCTCTCTTCACTGTTAGACCGTATGCTACTTAAGAGTAGGGATTATTTCAGTCTTTGTATTTATATAAATAGGAGTTCAGAGTACCTAGGATAGTATGTGTTTAATAAATGCTTGTTGAAAGATTAGACCACATAATAATAGGGTACTGAGGTAATAATAATCTACTAAATATGGTAATTCTGCTGCCATAAAGATGAAAAGAGCTCATGATGCAGAACGAATCCGTTTTTCATTTATTTCAACTCCTCCTTACAGTTTTATCTATATTCTTGTTATTGATCTATTGAAATATTGAATTATTGAAATATTCTTATAATGATCTGGCTTAACTGGGTCTCATACAAAGCTTATTACAGATTCATTTTCCCTTGCATCATTCTTTGTTGTTTTGCCAGATGATATTGCTTATACTCTTCCATCACTGTCTACTATAATATTTTGCAAGTAAGTTTATATTCTAAACCCATATTTCCTTTTAACTGGTTTTTCAAGTCAAGCTGTGTGACCTTTTGGTCTCTTTGTAGTAGTGATTATTTTATATCAGTTAAACTTTTATAAGGTATGGTTATAACTGGTTTCAATGGCTTTTCTTTTTAATTCAGGAGCCATGTTTCCATCATCAATGTCAGGTTGAAGTTGTAATTACATGCATCATTTTTTCATCTTTACTCTTTCTTTTATCTGGGTGATGATTCTCACTTGCACTATAACAAGAGTACATATAGACACATGATTCAGAAATGGAAGTGTTAGCCAGCTATTTCTTCTTTATTATATTATATAGCCAATTTCATCATTATGTAATGTTTGGCATTGAAACTTCATGTGTGTAAAGCCTCAAACCTTTGACTTCTTTCCTTTCTTAATACTAAACCATCTTTTTCAACATATTTCTCACTGTCCTCTCTTATGACCATCTTTGCTTTGAAGTTACCAAGTATCACTGTATATGTAGATTTGGTTTGGAGCATCCTGTCAAGTTAAAAGAAATTCTCTTCAACCTCTTAAAACAGATCACAGAATCATATTTCTAGCACTGGAAGGGACTGGCCAGAAGAACCTAGGAATTACCCTTCTACTTAGTGGCAATTTCCCTATGCTTTCTGGTTTCAGATATAGAAAAAATATAGTTATGTTTCAGACCCTCCGGAGGTATATCAGTTGGTTGGCCAATGGCTCTCATTTAAAGTACCAACAGTTAAACTAATACATATTTAATATTTACTTAAATTATAATATTACTTATTATTTACTTAACTTATTATTTACTTACACTTACTTACATTATTTACTACATACTTAATATTTACTGAAATTAATATTTAATGCAGATTTAAGAACCGTGGGATTCTTAACCCGTCTTGGCCTCTTTCCTGCCATTTACTCTGCCAATGCCACTTTGAAAAGGCTATACAGGCAGAGTATCATTTTGTGTTTTTCTGTGTTTCATGGTTCCCATAACTTACTAATGGTCAGTATATTGATAACAAAACTCTCTGTACTTTCCTAATCTGGTCCACAGATCACAGACACAGTTATAGGGTTTTAGAGACAAAAGTGCTTGGGAGGTGATCCAATCTGAACCACCTTCACCCCTTCATTTTATAGATGAGGGAATGGGGGCCCAGACACTCAGGTTAAATGACTTGCTCAAGGTGATATAAGGCAGTAATTGGCAATCTGTAACTGAGAATGTGTATGAATTGAAGGCTTTCTAGTTTGGTAAAACCTGTCAGAGCATAAGCTTTGCTAGCACAGCTTTCAAGGATCAAGGGTCACCAATGATGACTTCAGAGTAAAGAATGCTAGAGAGGTGGTGAACCAGTGCAAGGGAATAGGGTATATATTTGTAGACACAGCCAACAGTGTTGCTTTGTTTTCCTTCACTGTACTTATTGTTACAAGGGACGGCTCTATCACAACAGGTGGGAAGAGGAAGCAAAGGGAAATGATGATGTTAAAAAGGAAAAGAGCAAATATACATTTAAAAATGGAAAAAAAAGAAAACGGCAAAAGTGGAATGACAACAATAAAAATAATCTAGATTCGTGCCCATGCTTCCATAACAAAATAAAGCACTGTGGCAGGACTGCTGTAGAGGCCTCAGGAATAGCTAACTAAACAGATGACTTGATTTTTACAATCAGTTCAAACAAACTGTAAAGTTTAGACAGAACTAAATTTAGCTAGAGTGAGACACACTAACATGAGTTCAATAGGAGTAGTTGCTCAGTATCCTCTCACATATCACTGTTGCCCCGTTCTTTCACTTTAGCTAGAAGAGATGGCAAGCAGGTAATTTTTTTCCAGCATTATAGTAAATTCTGAAACTATTTTATATTTGTAGATAGTTTATAAATCTTTAAATTCATTACAATTTACAAATTACTAATTATCATTTAACAGTACTTCACTCAATATCAAAATTTTGAAATTTAATAATCCAGCTTTTTTTTTTGAAGATCACAGTAGAAGCACTTAATAGAGAAATATTAATTCTAACTTGTAATTTTCTATTATGGAGAATGATCAGTAGTACAGAATATGACGGACTTCATATATTTAAAAATAAAAATGAACCTACTGGCTGGAAGAATACCTTGCTGTACCATCAGAGGTGTTCGAATAATTGTCTTTCCTAGGGTTGATTGTTGGAGTGGTGTTCTAATCACTGTCATACCAGGACGGATCTGAGTCCCTGTGATTACCTATCAATGACACAAAGGGGACATGAATTCAAATGTTTTTCAAGACTCAGGTATGATGATTTTTGAACTCAAGATCTTCTAAGTATACTATGCTTGGTCAAATGTGAGAAATCTCTGGAGAAATGTCAGATGTCCCCAGATATTACATTAATTTTTATTGAATACATTTGAATAATGCTTACATTTTTGAAAAATAAACAAACAAAAAAGAAACCCCAACTTTCTTTTTTACTCTTCTTCTTGATAATGTGTTTAATTCCATTGAGGATAACCTCAAATTTCCCAATTAAAACTATTTCATATAAAGTTCTTTTGCCACTGAGACACACAATGGTCTAAAGGAAAGTTATAAGACCTAATGAAGGCCATGTTCAAAACTATCCCTAGCTTGTAGGTATTATGGAAAAGCAATATGTGACTCCCATTTTTCCTCTGAGCAGATTATAGTTACTAGTTAAAGGAGTAAGAGATTAAATTAAGAAATCAGACGTTCCTTTATAGTATGAAAGAAGAAAATACAGAATGCATTAATTCAGCTTTGTTATTAGGTTGAATGTTCAGACAAGTCTCTCTGATTAACCTTCAGGATAGTTATCAGTGTCACAGAAAATGATGCATCTGGTATATATGTGTATATACACACGCATATATGTATATATCAACTGCTTAATGAAATATAGATACAATGTTGTGGGATTTAATTTATTTTTATTTTTCAAACTCTTACTTGCCCACAGCATGTTTTAAGCACAGATGATCCAGTGCAAATTTGCAAGGCTATAATAAAAGGAAAATTTTCTTTTAAAAATTCCTTATTTAACACTTACTATTCAGAGGAACATACTTACTGATACTAAATGAAAGTCCATCTGGTCAATGGCTAGTGTTTAACTGTTTAATGATTAATGTCTCACATTTTAGAAATCTAACAAATAGAAGAACAGATTTTTCAGAACAATGATTTTTCATAGATTAAGTAGTAATAGGTAAGGGAAAATGAGAGGCTAGGTTAGGCTACTCTGAAAAACCCAACCCACATTTCAAAAGGAGGTAACCTCAGAAAAGAAATCTTACCTGTGAATTACTTGTGGTACCTACAGTGCCTGGGGTGTTTGGTCTAATAGTGACTGTAGCTGTTCTTGGCTGGAATGAAGTAAAGGTTTGCTGACTTGCACCTGTACTTGATGGAATGATACCCAGGACTTTCTGTTGAACCTGAACAACACCTTGAAAAAAATTAAGAATTCATTAACAATGTACTGGTGCTGCTAGGTTTCCCTGGAATAATTACAAATTGGGAAGGTTACGGTGGTATACACAGACTATGAGACCCACGACACAGAACAGAGGAAAGAAAATAAAGGCCAAACTATTTGACAAACACGAATTAAAGGTCTTCATGACTTTTCTTCCTTACCTCCTTGTGTTGTTGGCACATTTACAGCAACAATCTTGCTATTTGCAGGAAGCGGTAGTTTGGTAATTACTTTTCCTGCCATAGTAACTGGACTGCCTGTAATTTGGAACGTCTGACCTGTGCTGGCAATGGTTGTAGCAGATGTAGCAGCTGTGCTGGTGGCTATTAGGGTATAAGACATTCAATAAGTTTTAGATTTAAGACAACCAGCAATATAGTCACTTCTAGGAAGAAGTTCCAAGGCATAAAATGATGTATTTGTATACTTACAAAAAATTCCTGCCCTTTCATTTCTTTAAATATACCTTTTATTTCAATTTTAAATTTCATCTATTTAAATATTCCTTTTACTAAAGTAAGTCTGGGATTTCAAAGGTTATGCCAGTCAAGCATAGCTTTGGTAGATCCTACCAAAAGAGAAAAGCCTAGTTATGGATGTGTCTGCTTTTATGTACCAGAGCTCTACTAAATCTGGAGAAGCTCATCTCTGGTGGCAACTAAAAAAGCAAACTAACTAAACTAATAAAAAATATGGTATGGGTTTTGAAAATTTCCTTTTATTATTCAGGACTCAGGGCTATTTTTTTTTTTTAATTTTGGTTAACTAAAAGTCAGTCTCCTATTAACATTAACCTTTCTTAATCAAAATCTGACTCATGAAACAAGGGAAGATGGTTTGACATTCCTCAGATAGAAGCCAAAGTGATTTAGTTATTTCTTAGCCCTGCTAGTTAACTGCTGAAACAAGGATTTCTCTGATGCCAAGTCTTCTGGGTTATCTTGGTGACATGTCAGTACTCTGCCTCTATCAACCTATTTGTGAAACCTCGAAATATAAGTTTAATCTGCAACCTTAGCTTACCTATAAAGTTTGTTTGATGAGGTTTGCTTCCTTAGGGAGCATGTGAGATTATGATTCTGTTTCACAAAGTTTGTTCACCTTTAATGACATTGAAGGAAGTATGGAATTATGAATGTATCTTCTCTTTAACTTTTATGGCCTAAAAGGCATGTACAAGACCGCAATACGTAAAAAAATTATTTCTCTATCATTCTGACATAGTTTCGTCTATCAGACGGCTTGTGAGACTCCTAATAGTGGTTTAGGTTATCTCTGAGGCCTGAACCCATGCTCGAACGTAATAATAAAACCTAGGTTTTTAACCTCTATAATTTCTGGGTTGTAAATATATTTGGCAGCAGTTACCAACCACGTGAATTTAAAGAGAAGATATTTCTCCCATAACAAATACAATGCTCCAAATCCCACCTGACTTCTTTTACTATTGTAATGGGGCTTAATGGGAAAAATCTTGCTAAGTATCATACTTTTTATACAGTTTACGAACATTAATTCAATTGGTGGCATTCTCAATTGTGATGTTGTCTAACAATGAAAAGGCTTACATGCTACTAGAGAAACCAAATCATATTAGCAACAATATGCTCACCATATATTAAATTAAAAGCTACAAAAGGCTGCCATTAAATGAAAAGATGACATAAAGGTTTATCCTGAGCGAAGACATTAATATAAATTATATTGGTGGTTTCATCATGTGACCAAAGAAACAAGGAACATTGTTTCTTGAGGCACTTAATCATCTCACTCTGCAGCTGCAATGACCAGTGACTATGAAGATTACTACAACTTATATACCAACATCTGTGTTCAGGAAAAAATGTTAGAGAAGTTCTAGGAAGAACCTGACAAACTCCTTCCAATTAAGTCAACACAAAATTCAATACTCAGCAACCACATTTTGAAAAAGAATAAAGGGGAAGTTGGTGAAAGTATGTTGGAATATATGGTTCAGACTAAGAAATGTGAATGGCCAAACCTTGGATACTTCTTGGAAGTGTACTCTCCCTCTCTAGACACATACACACATACACACACACACACACACGCTCTCTCTCTGAATATTCTTTTTAAAAAGAATTGAAATGTATTTCATGAAGAGAATACACCCTTGATGAAAATGTGAGAAGGGAAGGAACAGGCTTTCATAGGAAATTTTCTGCAAAGTATCACATGTTTACAATCACACTAATGAGTGAGGTATAGAAAACATCCTAGGGAGGGCGGAGCCAAGATGGCAGCTGGAAAACAGGAACTCACTTAAGTTTTCCCCCAAATCCCTCCAAAGAATGGCTATGAACAAATCCTAGAGCTACAGAACCCACAAAATAACAGAGGGAAGCAGATCTCCAGCCTAGGACTGCCTGGATGGTTGCTGGGAAGGGTCTATCACACCATACTGAGAGCAGAGCGCAGCCCAGTATGGACTGTGCCAGGAATGACCATGCTGGTTATAGATTGGGGGGAGCAGGCCTTAGGGCCATGAATCACTGAGCTGTAGCAGTTATCGGACTTCTCAATCCACAAATGCCAAAGACAACTTAGTAGGTCAGCAGGAAAACTGCTGGATCTGGGTGACAGAAGTACCCAGCCTGGCCCCAAGCCCTGGAGCTGCAAAGGTGGTACGACAGCAGGCGGCTGCCTCCAGAGCTACAGCTGTGGCTGCTTCCAGCCCCAGGTCCACCTCGTGGGAGGAATCAAGCTGCAGATCAGAGCAGGAGTGCAGGGACTGCTTTGCTGGCCCAGAGGCAGGGTTTTCTTGCTTTGCCCTGCTTGGATCTGAGTCACAGTCCTGGTTGATGGCTCTTGGGGGGGGGAGGGAGGGAGTGCTGGCGGCAGAGCTTGCTGTGTAGAAGTAGCTCTGAAAACAGCAGTGCAAGACCCCTGAAGCTTGGGACAAAGCACTCTCCACTCTGAAGGCAGTCACACCCTGACAAAAAAAAGCTCAAAGGTCAAGTAGTTGACTGGGAATGTGAACATGCAGCATAAAAGGACTTGGACTATAGAATCTTTCTTTGGTGACAAAGAAGATCAAAACATACAGACAGAAGAAGTCAACAAAGTCAAAGAGCCCACATCAAAAGCCTCTAAGAAAAATATGAATTGGTCTCAGGTCATGCAAGAGCTCGAAAAGGATTTTGAAAATCAAGTAAGAGAAGTAGAGGAAAAATTGGGAAGAAAAATGAGAGTGATGCAAGAAAATCATGAAAAACAAGTCAACAACTTGCTAAAGGAGACCCCACAAATAACATCTTAAAAAATAGACTAAACTAAATGGCAAAAGAACCAAAAAGCCAAATGAGAAGAATGCCTTAAAAGGCAGAATTAGCCAAATGGAAAAGGAGGTCCAAAAGACTACTGAAGAAAATACTACCTTAAAAATGAGAATTGAGCAAGTGGCACCTAGTGACTTTATGAGAAATCAAGAAATTACAAAACAGAACCAAAAGAAGGAAGAAATGGAAGACAATGTGAAATATCTCATTGGAAAAACCACTTCCCTGGAGAACAGAACCAGGAGAGATAATTTAAACATTATTGGATTACCTGAAAGCCATAATCAAAGAGCCTAGACATCATCTTTCAAGAAATGATCAAGAAAAACTGCCCTGATATTCTAGAATCACAGGGCAAAATAAAAATTGAAAGAATCCACAGATGCCCTCTTGAAAAAAATCCCCAAAAGAAAACTCCTAGGAATATTGTCGCCAAATTCCAGAGTTCTCAAGTCAAGGAGAAAATATTGCAAGTAGCCAGAAAGAAACAATTTGAGTACTGTGGAATCAGGATAACACAAGATCTAGCAGCTTCTACATTAAGGGATTGAAGGGCTTAGAATATGATATTCTGGAGGTCAAAGGAGCTAGGATTAAAACCAAGAATCACCTACCCAGCAAAACTGAGTATAATACTCCAGGGCAAAATATAGACTTTCAATAAAATAGAGGACCTTAAAGCTTTCTCGATGAAAAGACCAGAACTGAATAGAAAATCTGACTTTCAAATACAAGAATCAAGAGAAGCATGAAAAGGTAAACAAGAAAGAGAAATCATAAGGGACTTACTAAAGTTGAACTGTTTTGTTTACATTCATACATGGAAAGATGATATTTGTAACTCATGAAACCTTTCTCAGTATTAGAGTAGTTGAAGGGAATATACATATATAAACAAAGGGCACAGGGTAAGTTGAATATGAAGGGATGATATCTAAAAATGAATAAATAAATACATAGATGCAATTAAGGGATGAGAGGAATATATTAGGAGAAGGAGAGAGGGAGAGAGATAATGGAGTAAATTATCTCACATAAAAATGTCAAGAAAAAGCAGTTCTATTTTAAGGGAAGAGGGGCCAGGTGAAAGGGAATGAGTGAATCTTGCTCTCATTAGATTTGACTTAAGGAGGGGATAACATACACACTCAACTGGGTATCTTACCCTACAGGAAAGTAGGGGAGAAGGGGATGAGAGAAGGGGGATGATAGAAGAGAGGGCAGATCAGGGGAGGAGGTAATTAAAAGCAAACACTTTTGAATACGTACAGAGTCAAGAGAGCAAAGTGAATAAAAGGGGACGGTACAGGTTGGAGGGAAATATAGTTAGTCTTTTACAACATGACTGTTATGGAAGTGTTTTGCATAATGATATACATGTGTGGCCTATGTTGAATTGCTTGCCTTCTCAAGGAGGGTGGGTGGAGAGAGAAGAAGGGAGAGAATTTAGAACTCAAAGTTCTAAAAACAAATGCTCAAAAAAAAGTTATTTTTTACATGCAACTGGGAAATAAGATATATAAGCAATGAGGTATAGAAAATGTCTTGCTTACAAGAAAGGGGAAAGGGAATGGGGCGGGGGGAGTGGGGTGACAGAAGGGAGGGTAGATTGGGTAAAGGGGCAATCAGAATATATGCCATCTTGGGGTTGGGGGGAGGGTAGAAATGAGGAGAAAATTTGTAATTCAAAATCTTGTGGAAACCAACATCTAATACTAAAAATAAATAAGTAAATAGATGATGAAATACTGGGGAAAAGTTAGTATGCCAGACTCCGTGAGCACCTATCATTCCAGTAAAGCTTCATTAATTTAGACTCCATCCCTTCAGAATCTGTGGTAATCTGAACTTGTGTAGGCTGAAAATTTCTATGAATTGTCTATGCTTTATGTATTTCACAAGCAATTAATGATGTAAACAAGAGGAGAAATGTTGTCAAGCTTAAGATGGTATCCCATTTGTTGGGCTTTAACATAGTGTTTGTCCCCAAATAAAAATATCCTAGTGCTAGTTAATTGATTTTAAGAAAGCATCTCATTAGGCAGAGCAAGATGTTTCATCCACAAGAAACTGTAAGAGATGTGATGACAGACTGCTTTTTTCCAACAATGCAATAGTATCAACGCCAAACCAGTTCTTCTTGCTAGAGACCTGGATGTTCAATAGCTAGGAAACTGCCCTCTAAAAAAGTCCAACAAAAGATTCTATTATTGATGTGTTCTAATATTCTTTTTTGTACGAATTACACTAAATCTAGAACACTACAGCTCCTCCAGCCAATGAAATCCATAGCGACACGAAAGACTGTGGTCAAAATGGAAAGAAGGCTGACTGGATTGCTAGGACATGAATTCACATCTCAGCTTGGCTACCTGTGTAACCTTGGGCAAGTCACTTAACCTCTGCGGGTTTCAGTATCCTTGCCTGTAAAATGACAAGGTTGGGCAGGAACACCTCTTGTGTCCTTCTAATTCTAGATCCATGAAACTATGAATCATCCCAACAGAAAAATAAAGTGGTTGAAAACACAAAAACACCTTTTTATCCAGATCTAACACACAGCTGGATGGGCAGAGAATGAACGTATACTCTAGAAAAGTACTATAGCAATGATGAGCTGGAAGTGACTGGACTAATTCGCATCTGGGCAACAAGTACAAATTGATGCCACAAAAGCCAATCCCCTCCTTTACTGATACTGGCATCGTTTCAATGATGCTGGATGATTTTTGTGAACCATGGAATGGCACAATCTCAGAAGAATCAAGGCTTCCCATTTTAAAAAGCAATGTATAATGACAGAGAGTACTCTCAGGCAGGATGCAGCATCTTACCAATGGGGCCCTGCATGACACAACTGGCTTAAAAGACAGCATCAAGGATATGTATGGGAAGAAAAAGCAGCAAGCTGATGTACAGAGAATGAAAAACAGCTGGTGGAGAGCTTGAGTGGTATAATGTTAATGAAATATCAAAAGAACAAAAGGAAGGCTTTTAGAATAGTGACAGGAAACCATGAGCAGAAATCAGACAGGGCTAGACAGGACCCACACTTTTGAAATCAAAGCTCCTTCAAAGTATCAAAGTAAAAACATATATGTTGGCAACATGATCAAGGAGAAAGATCCATGGCTTGGGAACCTGCAGACTCGGGGCAGGGGTGGTGTCTTATCTCAGTTCTGTCATTAACTAGCAACACAATCTGATGAAGCTCCATTTGAAACTGCATATGTGTGTGTGTATATATATATATATATAGACATGGGTTTAGTTAGTCTTAGCTAATTGAAAGAGGACAATTAAGATAGAGCTCTGGATTAGCAGATTAAAAGACTTTCTCACTTAGTTTTTATGGCTACAGTTATGTCATCTTGAATAAGTCAATTCTCTTCTCACTTCCAAAAATCCTCCCAGACCTAACATTAAATGATTCATTGCGTTATAAATGAAATAGTGAAAGGGCAAGAGAAGGTATTAGCTAATAATTGAGAGATTACTTATGTTGGTAGGATATAAGCTTTAGCAGGTGTTAACAAGAAGACACTAAATATGGACCCAGTCAAGAGGCTTGTCTACTCAAACAGTGCCTAGAGAAAGGCTAACTTCCAAATGATCTTTGATTTCAGTAGGTAGGGGCAGAACACATTTTTCTGAACTAAAATCAATCCTTCACTAAATGACAATTGTTTACCTGAACTTGACTGGCCTTGTTTAACCCAGGTAGCAAATGTTTGATGGAAGTTCTTGTTCTGCTGGAATGTCACTGTGGCTGGAGATCCAACCTTAGTTGTGAGTACCACTTTAGTTCCAGTGGTAACTGGGCCACTTATAGGGGCTACCACAACTTTCTGGGGGGTGGAGACCGTATTGGTGGTACTGTTTGTTGTAGTGGTGGTAGAGGCTGCAATTACTGCTGGTAGCTGTTTCTGCTGCTCCAATCGTTTCTACAAAAGTTAGCAAAGGAAATAAAAATTACTAAGACAGTCTTCTAAGTCGAAGATGGGCTCACAGGTCCCCAAATTACTTTACTTCTTAGGCTAAGAAACTCAGTTCAAATACTCCTTTGGTAAAGCATCAAACACCTGAAAACGTGACCTATATCCTATCTGATTCTAGCCATACATCTTACTGATTTTTCAAAAGCCAAGGTCTACTTCAAATAATAGGAAACTCAAATGGTAGTTTTCTCCTCATGAAAAAATTCTTCAAATTCTCAGTTTGAAAACAAACATTTAAAATTACAACTAGCATTAGTGATCTTATAGTTGACTGGGACACTCTGCTGTTCACTGATTGAATTTATAGCAGGTGCCAGATGAAACTGCAAATCACATTCATTTAATTTACATACTAATTTATCTAATCATAAAATGCATGTCAATATCTACAGCTGTTATTGTAGGAAGTAAATTTGCATTCAACCAAGCTGAAACATATACAGATCTTTTCTAGACTTCCTACACTATTGTGTTTAAAAATCACTTTTAAAAGTGATTAGAAACACAAATAAATATCAGTTTATTTGTATTTAGTCTCATTCTTCTTACATTCTGACCTTTCAGACTGCTGGATCAACCAAAAGAGATACTTGTCATACCTTAGTCATAATAAAATGCTCAAAGTTTCCAATAGCTCATTGTTACTGGTTTGTGAATTCTTTGCTTGTACTCTGTTAAATATAAAGGTCCATTTTTCAAGGTAACTATTGTACATAAAACTACATCAAGATAATTACTTTCAAGTAGATGCTAAAGATATATAAAACCAAAAAGAGATAAGTAATGAAAGATGGAAAAATACTGTTTTCACTTTGAAAGACAAAATTCCAAGAGCCCAACACATCCTATTGGGATGGGAATTTATATCATTCCTACTGGCATATACTGTTTGAACTATGCTAGTCTCATAGAACTACAGAGTGTCAGCTGAGTGCTGGCCAAACAGTGGTCTTGTAGTGAGAAATTATTAATTGATTTAGTAAGATTTTTTACAAGCTTATTTGGCTTATTTATTTAGATCTTCACTAGACTACAGAATTTTTCTGGTATGGTAGTTTTTTCTATGCTGTTCTTAACAGAGAAGCAAGGCCTTAGAAAGCTACTAAAAAAACCTTTACAAAACTAGAATAGGGAACAAAAAAAATTCTGATTTTGTACATTATTCAAGTAGATGTACATTAGTGAACCAAGAACTGTTTTCACACAGTGGATATGGGCGTTTCATTCATACAAACAAATGTTGCTTCAAAGCAAACACCATAGTCCCAGTACTCAGTGCTGTAGTTCGTATGCATGCATTTTGGGTAACGATGCAAATTTGTTGACAGGTGGGACTAGTAACAGCTCCCCCACCTGCTGGGCAGCCAATCGTTGCTGTTTTAGTTGAGCCTCCATTTGGGCCTTGAACTCCTCGGCCTTCTTCTGTTCACTAACCTTAGCCTGCTGCTCAACTGCCTGCGCCTTTTCCTTCTCCACTCTGAAGAAAAAAAGGAAAAATATATCAGATCATTATACTTGTAGGCTTTTAACATTAAGTGCTACTTGGATGGTCATGGAACAAAATCGCCAAACATTAAGGATTTTAAAAATACTACACAAATTAAAAATAGGACTACAAGCAAAATAGAAAATTTAAGACAAGTGGATAACTTGAAAGTACAAACTCTTAAAGAACTAAATATGAGTAAATATCTACCATTTAAAAAAATGGAATAAATTAACAAAGGAATACTTATTATTTATTGCATGACCAACAATTAGTTATGTGGTTACCTTTCTGCAAATGCCCGGATCTCCCATAACTCCAATTCCTCTTCTGCTACCCAGGTTTCAATTATAACGGGGCCTGTTTGCTTAGGTGTTTCTGGCCTCTTTGGCCTCAGTGCACTTGATCGAAGCCCTTTCCTCTGAGGTGTAGGTGTTTCTTTGGATGGAAAAGAAATCAAGACAAATTAAACCGTATAACTTTAGTGGATCTTTTTTTGTTGTCAATAGCTTACATTCGTACCCTAGCCACTTTTGTTCATTTTATTTTAGATTTTCTGCTGGAAAACACTCTCGAAATTTTCAGCTACTGAAAGCATGCCTTTACTTCAAGGAGCAAATGAACTGCCACTTCTGAAGCCTTCACTGATTACCCCCAAATAGATGTAATTTTGCACTAGCGTTCTATATCACTATTATGTTATTTTAGTAAGTCTTTTTGTAACGTGACTCTCACTTCTGATATCCCCAAATATACTCCTGTTTCTTACAGGTCTTAACATCTGATAAAATTTGACAATGGGGTCAGCTAGGTGGCATAGTGAGTAGGGCACTGGCCCCGGAGTCAGGAGGGCTTGAGTTCAAATCTGACCTCAGACACTTGACACACTTACTAGCTGTGTGACCTTGGGTAAGTCACTTAACCCCAATTGCCGTGCCTCCCCCCCCCAAAAAAATTGACAATGACACATATCAATGTGATATCTCTTCTTTGTTGAATTATTACTATAGCATAATTCTTTATATCTTACATAGAGCCTATAGAAGTATTTGTACACAAGTGCTTAAAAATTTTGTTGTCTGGTTGATATTCTTCTGTCCTGTTATACACCATATACATAATGGGAATTCACTGTAAGAATTAAAGCATTTATATGTGCATGTAAAACCAAGTCTCTTTGTGTAAAATCCTTGTAAAAGTCATTTGTAAATGAAAAAATTATACAGGAATATTCACATGAGAGCCAATGGAGGAAGTCAAAAAGTTGAGGGAAGTTAGGTCAATTAAATATTTATGTACATTTGTTTTAAAAATTCCTTACCCTTTGGAGCCTCTGGAACACCAAGGGGGCAAATGATTTTCCTGATGCAATATTCTGATCGAATGCCATATGGACCAACATCTCTCCGCTTAATTATTTCAGTTGTTGTAATTTCTGTGTCTGATGTTTCTATGGAGATTGAATGAAGGTAAGATTAATTACAATTTAAAATACATTTTATTTTATTGTATTGACATTGAAATGAATTTACTGCTTACTAAAAAATCACCTCTGTGGTATCTAGGGTGTGAAATATTGCATTAACTGTCAGGGCTGTTGTGTTAGTTATTTTTGCTGAGCTCTCTCAGTCTTTGTTACAAAACAAAGTTCACTTGAGAGAGAAAGAATATATCTGGAAATAAATACCATGTAAAAACAAAAGGTCTACTTTTTCAAAAGGAGGAAAACCACAGCAAAGTCCGATGGAAATGAAAGGGAAGAACTAAAGATCAGTGAGAAGTGGGGTAAGCTAAGGTATAAAACACCTGACAGAGTCATTATATGCTGCCAGTCTACACATGTTGGCTCATGCCAGTATAGGGCACTTCATAGGCCCAGATGAAACATATTTCTGTGAAATGGAACTATCACGTATCAGGGGACGCACCAGGTATTCAAATTTTTCTATACATTGAATTCACCTCATTACCCTGTCAACTATACTATACTAATCAATCAAAAAGCATTTATTAAATGCTTCCTATGTGCCAGGCACAATACCCAGCACTGGAGAGAAAAGTGACAAAAGTGATTTCTAGGAGATCAATATCTAATAGTGGAGACACAATGTAAATAACTAGGTCTACACAAAAGATACGCAGACTACATGGCAGCTGATTTCAGAGAGGAAGGTACCACAGGTGGGGGAATGGAGTGCTGTGTTTGAGGGAGAGCCCTGGATCAAGTTCCTAGGATATGGAGCAGTCAGGGGAAGCCCCTTCTGGTGCAGTCATGTGAAACGTTATTGTTCAAAAGCATGTGCATCATAAGCTACAGAATCAGTGATGAAATGCTACATGTGGCCAGCTTCTGTCTCCTCTTTAACTGTGGACTTGCTTCTAAATTAAGGGGTGTTACCAGAGGGCAACTGGTAGCACTGAGGGAAGGAACAGAAAACTTTTGGCAAAGTGAGGTATAAAATGAGGCCTGCGTATCCTAGGGTTACATACAAGTTTGATTCCTAGTAACAAGTAACTTCTTTTTCACAAGCAACTTTTCTATCTACATTGTTTCATACATCATAAATGACTCACATGACAATTTAGATACAGAAAGACCTAGGATTAGATGACACAATGCAAACTTCGGTTGATAAAACTCAAATATTTTTAAAACAAATAAGCATTTTTACTTTTAAAGCAAACACAAGACATGCTTAAAATCAAATCCCACCATCATTTAACTTTGATACTAAAGTTTAAGCAAACAAAAATGTACAAATATACTACCTGTTCGAGTAGTCCCTCCCCCAGGAGGAGTTTTGGCTGCCATATCATCCCACCTTAAACTTGCCCAGAGCAACCGCAACATAAGACTTACTCCAGCCAATGATTTTACTGTCTGAAGTCTGTATCTGAAATAAATGCCAAAGAAATCACAACATGAAAATTTCGTGAAACTAAAGTAACTATAATATAGCTTCTCAAACATTTTGGATAGTAAGCTACCCTAGAAAACAAAGGGACTGACTTCACTTTCCTTTAAACTCTAATATTTAGTATACTGTAAAAATTTTCATACTATACTTGGCATTATATCTGCGTTCTTGTTAATTTCTTCCCTATTATAATTATTATAAGTCCTTAAGGGCTGGAACTGTGTTATCTAAAAAAAAAATCCATCTCAGTGATTCATATAAATTAGATGATCAATAAATGTTATTGGATGAATCATACTGATTGGGAATAGGCAACAAGGTTCATGAGTATACCTTTAGACAACTCAAAATGTTTAACTTGTAATGCCAAAGTCCACATGAATTGATAAATCTGTTGTACAACACAATTTAATTCCATATTAAGACTTTACATATTTGAAATGGATTACAAAAATCACAACTATGAAACAAGAAGACAGAAAAATTTAGAAGAGCAAACCCAGAGGAAATAACTTAGTTCCGACCAAAGGTAACTAGAGTGGTAGTGATGGGAGAATAAAATTGTCTAAAATACTAATTTTGAGTGAAAAAGTAAGCCCACTATTGGTTAATTACCATGGATTATTATGTTAACTGCTAACACGCAGCCTACCAAAGAAAATACTGGAGGGAAAAAAAACCCCAATTGTTTCCACCTCCACTAGAAAAAGGGTGAATTAGGAAAGCTTAGAATAGGAGCAGCTCTGCAGTAGCCTGGCTTTTTGGGAGTAGGAAAAAGTTAGGCAATGAATGAACCAACTAACCAACATTTAGTAAGAATCTTCTATCTTCTAGGTCAGGGCTGTCTAACCTTAGGTTTTTATTGAAACAATATATTTTGATATGCCATTTTAGTGAGAGCTCTGCAGAGTTTACTAAAGCATTTACATAAATTTTTATGCTTGTGGACTCATGGGCCACATTTTGGACAGCCTGTTTTAGGTATTGGGGACACCAAGACAAAAATGAAACAGTCCCTCCCCTAAAGAAGCTTACTTTCTATTAAGGAAAACAAGTTTTCCTTTTCCTTTACATACACTTATATAAGTGTATGTAAAATAAATACAAGGTATGTTGGGGGGATTGGGGGAGAGGTGGAGATTAGTAAAGGCTTTATGTAGAATGTGGCATTTTTTAGCAGAGCACTGAAGAACACCAGAGATTCTAAGAGGCAAATAACTTAGCAGAGTGTCTGGCAGATATTTTGTGCTAAAATGCTTGTTGACTGACTGAGGTGAGGAGCATGTGCATTTCAGGTATGGGAGACACAGCCTGTGCAAAGGCACAGAGAAAGGAATAAACTGGAAAAACTTCAAGCTTCTCCATTTAATTAAAGTCAGGTCTGCCCAGTCTAAGTCTAGCTTTTTTTTTTAACAGGAAGAACTAGACTAGAAGGAAGAGTTAACAGCCTTTCAGAGATGGCATATGGGCTTCATTTATTTTCTCTTTAAGAAGGCAAAGGTGTGGCTGGGAAATTTCTTCATGTGGGGGAATAAGGGTAGAATTGACCACCTGTAAGTGATGCTTTCTTTTCTTCCCCATTAAGAGGCTGCTTCCATGTAAAGCTATCAAAGCTGATCAGCAGTAATGGTTGTTGATGATTAGGAAAAAAAGGAATTTTTCCTTATGTCCTTCCTACAACCTCAGTATTACCTGCTCTAAATAGGCTCCTTCAAAATATAAATAGTCCTGCAATCTTACGACCCAGCACTTTAATGAATAGGGGGATTTGTTTTTGACAGGAAAAAAAGGGACATTGGAAAGGGAGGCAAAGGATTGAGCCTGATGAAGGAAAAGGGCATTGATAGGAAGCTGGCAAGGCACTGACTATGCCAATCAGAATCACTTTATGTGCCAGCACAGATGCTAGCGGTTGCCAGTTCTTGACCTAGAACTTCAGACATACATATATTCATATAACAACATAGGAATGAATTCCCAAACCAACTCAAGCTTCTAGATTATACTTGATTCTGCTTCATCTCTTCAGTAAAAATATATAAGAACTGACATTTCTTTTAACTTCAGTAAAGGAAGTAGTATTTCACATATTTCATTTATACACAGAACTTAGGGTAGAAAGAGACCTCATGGCCATTCAGTACACTCCCTACTCCAAAAGAATCCTCCCTAAAACCCATCATACAGCCTCTGCTGCAAGATCTCCAAGGAAGGTCATTACCTCTTCAAGTAGAACATTTTGCTTTTGGACAGCTTTAATCACTAGCAAGTTCTTCTTGACATCAAATCCAAATTTGCCTTTCTGCAACTTCTTTGCAACCCATTGTTTCTAATTCTGCCCTCTGGTGCCCAAAAGAGCAAGTCCAATCCCCCTTCAACACGATAAGCCTTTAAATACTTGAAGATAGCTATCATGCTCTCCCAGTAAGTCTCCTCTTCTCCAAGCTAAATAACTCATTCTTTCCACCAAGCTTCATATGAAATGGACATTAATCCATTCACTATACCAAATGCTCTTCTGAAAAGTTTCCAGCTTATTTATATCCTTTTAAAATCTTTAATAATATTCTAGAGGCAGTCCGACTGGGATAGAATACAGTCAGGTTTATTCATGGATGTTATGTCTCTATTACTATAGTCCAAGATCTCATTAGCTTTCTTGGCTGCCACATCTCAGGGTGACTGACTGATAACTTTCAGACCACTGAAATGCAGAGATGTTTTTCAGACAGATTTCTGTCTATGTCTATCACATTGTACTTGTGAAGTTGATTTTTTTTTAATCTAAGTATAATTTATACATAGTTGATTTCATATTATTAGATTTATCCCAAAATTCTAACCTAGTAAGATCTTTTTGGATCCTGATACTGTCATCCAGTGTTTTAGTTCTCTCTCCCAACTTTGTGACATGTACAAACGTGAAAGCATAAGATTACCTCCTTATCCAAGTCACCTGATGAAAATGTTAAGTGGCACAAGGTCTAACACAAATCTCACAGTGCATCACTGGAATCTGCCAAGATGACACCAACCCATAAGACTACTCTTTGAGTCCTGCCCATTCAGCTGTTCTGAATCCATCTAGTTCAACTTACTGGACCAAAAACCTATACTATTTTCCCCTAAGAATAGCACAAAAATCCTTTATTAAATGCTTTGCATTAAAAATCTAAGTAAACTTTATCTACAGATTCCCCTAATTTACCAAGCTGATGAAATAAGGAAAAACTAGTCTCCTGTGACCTGTTCTTAATGTAGAATGTATTTAAAATCTACGTTGTCTCCTAATCACCTGAAAAGAGAATGTGTAAAAGGGCTTTAAAAAGTGACAGAAGTTACATAAATGAATACCAATTATCCCCATAATTTGTATTTTAGTACAATATAAAATAAGGCTCTCAAAATCTGGCAACTAACAGTACTCATTTTGGGCAACTAAAAGAAATAGCACTCCAGCAGATCCTAATATCCATCTATGAGATTAGTTAAGAACAAAGTTTTGCCTCAACAACTGCCAGGTGGTCATCAAAAAAAATTAAAATATGTGTACATTGTAACTTTTCCAGTGGGAAAGAGGTTACCTGCTGGACTGTCAAGGATACATTTTTGAGACCGTTCTCAATGAAGACAGCTGAAAAGTGCAGAGTAATCCTACAAATCCATGAATTGTAATGAAGCTTTCCTTGATTCCCTGCAGGATTCTGCAAATCCTTCACTGCAGGCCCTGCAGAGAAATTGTACTTTTCAGCTGTCTCTATTGAATGTGTAATGGAGTGATGATATTTTAATCCAAATCAAAAGGCAAGCTATAAAAAATTGGGTTAAATATTATCAATTAATAAAAGAAGATATTATTAACTGAAATAAATTAAAACTGTAGTATATAGAGCTCTGATATGCACTTATTTTATGGTATTCCATTTCAAGGACTAGTCAAGTTCCAATGGGAAGGGAAACAATTAATACCTTAACTTATGAAGGAAAGAAAACTTTTTATAGACAGGAGGCCTACCTAATAACTTACTCAAGCAACATTTGTGATTAACGGAAGCACAAAGAGCACAAAGCACAAAGAGTTATGTGCAAAAGCTTCCTAATGGCAACTAATATGTACCCTGGTACCCTAGCACGTCTAACGGAACAATCAAAACTACACGAAAGTTTCCATTATTTAGCCTCTCTACCCTTTTAAAGAGAAGGGAAAGAACAAGAGCTCAAGGGCATGGCATTTGACAGGGAAAAAGCACAGCAGCCAAGTGAGAGGGAAGTGCAAAGGAAAGGTGCAACAGAGAGCCCTGAACTGGGAGTTAGAAGAAAGGGTAGTTCCAGCTCTACCACTTATTAAACATCTGGCTTTGGGTAAATCACCCAAATTGGCTTTAGAGTCCTCTTCTTCAAAATGGGAGTATATGAGGTCATTTAAGATTCCTTCTAGCTCTAACATGTGATGAGCTTATAAACTTCAAAATCATGCATGACAATTTGTCCCTAGAAATAATGTCTAGAGTCAGAAATTCCTAAATAAGGAATACTTCTGGAAATAAACTCCAAAGGAACCAAAAAGAGCAAGAAAAATCTTAAGAGTTGTTTTGGAAACAAATATTGGAGAACCTCAAAGAGTGTTTATTATGCAAAAATTTGGGTGTTATTACAGCATACTGATTTCCTTTTAATTATTCAAAAATATTTCAACTTATTTTATTATTTTTATGCATTACTTAATGGAAATAAAGTAGTAACATTTCAGAAATGTATAATAATCTGATTTCATAATAGTGATTTCATCACTGTACAAAATAAATGGCAACAACCTGGGAAATTAAACTATGGAAGCAACCTAGCTTGATACTTCTCATTTGCTCTCCTAAAATGAAGCTGAGATTAATTTCCAGAGTTCCAAATATCTTGACCCTTCAGCAATCCTTTTCTCTTTGTGAATGCTAGCTTTTGGTGTCTGAATTCTTTTAGAATACATTACATTAATTTTTCTATGTTTATCAATTAAAATGTAGTTCTGTATTCTAATTTAGTAATTCATTTATTCAAATGTATTTGAAAAATCCCCACAATTACTCATTTCTCCAAATGGTTTTTAAAACACATACCTCCATGTGATACCAAAAGTAGGTCTTGGAGATGGATATGGCCATATATCCAAGGCAGGTTTTGCATTGTAATTAAAACAAGGTACCTCTCGGATGCCACCTTTTCTGGCCAACTTTTTCAAGTCATCATTAGGCAAAACAAATATACTCTTTTTGCTGCTCTTGGTAACAAATTTCCTATAGGATGGCAGAGCTGTGCCAGAACGAGTCTTCTTAGGTCTGGAAAATTTCATTAGTTTTACTTTGTCTTTTGTAGAATACTCTTTGCTCACAGTCATTGATGTTACTAACGTGCCCCCTGGAGTGGTCAGTGAATCAGTGACTGTTGTTGTAACAACAGTTTTACTGTGTTCTTTCACAGAGATGACATCCACATTGCTGCCAGTAGTGGGTGTGCTCAGTTTTGTCACAGTAGTGGTGGTGGTGGTTACAGTGGACATTGCACAGTTTTCAGTAGAAGAGACCACTGACTGCTGATCACCTTGAGGGGCCAATACTTCTGCAACTTTAAACACAGTTTTTGATTCTGTGGCCACAGTTGATGTTGTTGTGGTAACTTCTGTGATCACTGTTTTTCTCGTAGCATTTCCGTTGCCATTTTCCATTTTGTTAGCAGGAAGACCATTCTGATCATTAAAATCACTACTTAGGTTAGACTCTTCACCAGAAGTAATAGGTGATGGGAGAACTTTTTTAACATCTGAAGTTTCAACCTCCATATTTTCTACCTGATTAATTGAGCTGCTCTCTTTACATGATGGTGAAGGTGCTATGGAAGGACCATCAACAGAAGCAGCTTTTTCAATAGAATGGTGTTTTTCAACCAAATATTGCATACTCTTGGGCCCTTTGATTGATGTTCGATTTTCCATGTTACCTTGGTATTTACCATCAATATCTGAAGAACTAAGTAAACATGATTTTGTGTTCAAGTTACTTCTTTCATTGAAATCTTCCATGATGACATCTCCATTCATGAATGGTTTTACAGGAGCTTCCTTAACAAATAATGGCTTGATCTCATGTTCAGGAATTGTTTTAATACTATTAACCTTTGGTTCAACATTACCAGTTCCTACCTTACTGTCAGAGATCTCGTTCATGTATTCATCTTTTGAAAATACCTTAAATTCATTATCTTTCCCATTAATCTGAAATGTAGTTGCTATTTCTTTCTCTCCCTTTTTCTCAGTATCTCCATTTTCGCTATTCTTTTTGTCTATTATGTTCTTTAGGTTTATTTGATGATGACATCTATTCACTGAGCTCTCTAATTTCTGCTCCTGATTTGGTTTTTCACCATTAGCTTCAATTATTTTACAATGTAACATGTCACCACTGGCTTTTTCTCTGGGTTCAAGAGTTTGCTTTTCAGAAGACATGTCTGAAACTAACTTTAGACCTTCTTGTTCCTGGTTCTCTATGGAGCATTTTAAATTAGATTTATGGCTGTTCTGAGCAAACACATCCTCCTCCTTACTGTCCTGAGTGAATACAGGTTCAGAGCTCTTTTCCAAAGTGCTATTATTTTCAGAGTCACATGCCTGATTTCCATATTTTTCTCCCAAAGCTGTTGGTTCAGAGGTAGCTGGAACATCTGTGTCACAGGTACTTTCATGAACCACTGGTTCTGAAGCACTTTCAGGAAGAGAAACAGTGGTATTTACCGGTAGGAAATTATTTTCCTTTTTAGTGGCCAACATATTTTTTTCATCTTGATTGGCTGGTTGGTCATCCATATTGAGTGTATCATGTTCTTTCGTTTTAAGCCTGTCTTGTTCTTGACATTTATCAGCAACTGCAGGTTCAGATACACCACTGATGACAGAATTTTGTTTCTGCAAGTTTGGTTCTGGGCTCTGAATGGAGACTTTTTCTAGTACCTGACCTTTTGTGGAATGTTTATCTGTATAAGTTACTTCAGAGTCACTGATCCTAATGGTAGAGTTTTCATTATTTTGTGAACATTCTTGAATCAGATCTTCTGTTCTATTATTATTTGAACCTTGTGTTTTCTCCTGATCACCCATGCTGGCTTGACCCCCTTCTTTTGTTTTCATTAGTACATGTGATTCAGCCATGCTTTTCAGGGGACCCACGGAAGTCTTTCCTTCCAACTTCAATTTTTCAAGGCGCTGTTTTTCTTCCAGTGTAAATTGCTTAACTCTCCTTTCAAGTAGTCCATCTAATTTGGATGATTTTACTTTCTTTTTGTAACTAGTCCTTAGATGAAAACCCTCACTGACATTAATTACATCTGCTTTAAAAGAATTTTCCTCACATCTTGCAGATGAATTTGTTTTTACTTCATCTACCTCCATAGGTTCTTCCTTGATAGGCTTATCACTTTCAGAATTAAGCATTCCTTTCTCATCTGTGAACCAAAAACACTTATATTAATACAATTTTAGTATTAAAATGTATAAATAATGATATTTATGGATAGTTTTATTTTTTATATTGCCTCATTTTCTTTATTTCCATTCTAGCGTGAAATGGGCAATATTCAAGTCCCTAGCACGTGAATACAATGTGGAACTTGAAAAAGCAGATTTTTCAAAACCTCATTAATTCATGTATATATTATGTAATTTAAGTCAGAATTTCATAATTTTAAAACTTTACCAGTAAATCAGTACATTACATATTTCTGCATACAAAGAACTATTTTCACATAAGATTTATAAACCAATCTATAAGCTTTTATTAAGAATCTACAATGTATTGGGCATTTTGCTAGGAGCCGGTTAAAAAAAAGATTCTTTTAAATTATTTTCAAGCTCACATATACTTTAAGAAAAACAATATTCTCTCTATGAGTATATTTATGTATATGTGCTTATGTGTGTATTTTGTGTAATCACAGACACAGACATGACACAGAAACAGTCATATGGATATCACTACAAGGCTGGCTTCAGGATAATCAACTTTTGGCCAAAGCTACTGAAGACCAACTACTAAATAACAGAGAAAATGGAATCTGCAGTGGTGCAGGGAGCATTTGGGAAGTGAAATAATAGAACCTTGATATGTATTTATATATGCATACACATACATAAACACATGTTCACACATCTATATTTAAAAAATACAAATAATCATTGCCATACCTTTTTCATTTGTAGCGACTACATCTGAAGAGGTCATATCAACTTCAGGTTTTTCTTTAAGCACTGTACTTTCTTCCTTAGTTTGGTCTTTCTTCTCGGAAATATTTGTAGTTTCCATTTCAATTTGGTCTATTTCTTGTAGCATTTCTGAATCACTTGCTTTACTTTTCTGAGGGTTGGTCTCTAACTTTACTTTTGTTGGACTTCGTGTTAGACTTTTCCTTTTATCTAGTTCACACTCATTTTCACCAGTGTCAAGATTTTTGGCTAGAAAGAACCAAATATTAAAATAATGAGACACTACCAGTATTTTAATAATTCTATACATTTATTTTTGTATATCTGGTAGAGTGGAATGTTTCTTTTTCACTGTGAATTAAAACCATTTATATCCTAGGGTCTTAGTATTCAATAACACATTAAAATATATATTACTATTAAATACTCATGGACATAATGAATTTATATTTATTTTTAAAATTTTAAAAATTTATAGCATTTTATACTAACTTATTTTGCTCAAAAAAAGTACATGGTCTTTTTTAACCATTTTTCCCCAAAAAACCTATAACACAAGCCTGGTCTTTAGCATAAGCAGAATAGTAGTGACTACTTGGTATGATTTTAGAGGTGACAAAAAAATCTTCTGTATGTACTAAAGACTGAAACTGTCAATATTCCCTTGATTTTAATCCTCCATTTAAACACGAACATACTATGGAAGAAGTGCTCTATCATATATTCTGTAGTACAAGAATGCTATGGTGCTGTTCAAAGAATAGCATAATTGGGTTGGTTTTTTTTTTGGGGGGGGTGGAGAACAGGGTGGAAGGCACTGGATATAGAAGGGAGAGGACCATGAGGACACTAGGAGGGAGGGCTAGGCACCAGTGAAGGGAAGAAGGGAGATGGGGGTAACAATCTTCAGGTAATTTTCACTTCTCCTATGTGGGCCCTGTTGAACTAGTGAATGCAAGGCAAATACAACTGACCTGAACCAATAATCCACACTAAAGTGACATACTCCTCACCTGGATCATTTTTATTTAAAAAATAACCTGGTCCAGCTAAATAATCTTAAATTACTGAAAAACCCAACAATTTTGTTTTAGTGTTGACCCCTTTTGTATTGATCATGATAAATCAGACTACCAAAAGAAAATATATATTATGTCAAACGAATTCATGGTTGGTTGATCAGAATATATAAACTTTTTAAAAAAAAGTCTTTTCCTAAAGTCTAAAATTGAAAGCACATCTCCTTTTGTTCTTGTGTTCTCTACACTTAAAAATTATTGGTGCATTTGCTATGGCTGTAACTGATAACTTCTCAAACATACAAATAAGCTCCTTTATATATTAAGAACCATATTATCCTTACTAAATCTATTAGTATTTACATCATATAGTAACTGCCTAGCCACCACAACACAAGTTTATTAACATGTGATAGAAAAAGAGTATTCCACCGTTGCCACCACTACAGCAGTTCAGTCTAGCTTGTCCCTTTGAATAGCTTCCATATTATTGCTTCATCCACTGCTGCCACCCTGGAGAAGTGGTGCTGGTTCAAGGCATGCTTGGAACAAATGCCAAAATCCAACTAGATAGCACTACTCCACTACTGGGAATAAGGTTATGGGAAATGAAGGGGTGAAGAAAAAAGATATCCTGGACAACCTTGAATAGAGAATCAGTTTATTATATAAGTAAAATACCACCAAAACAAACATATTCATAATAAAACATCTCTTCGTGACAAAAAAGAACATTTCCATGTGTTAAGTGATTTCCTGGAATAGCTCATATAACAAATTCTTATATAATAAAAGAATTTGGATTGTCCCTTAGATTGTAATGGATTATGATTAACAGATATTGCACACTCACTACTTAATGAGAGTCTGTGCCATGAAGTAAATTATAGTACTACTAAAAGACAAACAGATCATAATGTTTCCAGGATTGCAGTATACAAAATCAAACCGTCTCCACAATTTCACCAAGACAATCCCTCTTGGGGCCAATTTAGCGTGTGTCAGCACAACACTAAGCTGACACCATCCCACCTGCTAACACAAGCCCAAGAGCTAAACATCTTGTAAAATGCTCTTTATACATAAATGTTAGCTAATTACATCACATAGCTAATGGTTTACTATAAAATCACATTGTAAAGAACAGTGTTTACTAGGCTGCTTTAAAATATAGCAGCACTTCATTTATTCAGGATCTTTAGGGAAAGAGCAATGATATGTCAGCTAGGTGTCAGAGTGCTAGATTTTAGTCAGGGAGACTTGAATTCAAATTCTGTTCAGTCACTTAGCTGTTTGACCCTGAGCAAGCCACTTACAATTCTCAGAGCCTCAGTTTCTTCATCTGTAAAATACAGATAATAATAGCACCTACCTCACAGGGTTATTTTGAGAATCAAATAAACTAACATATACAAGGCACTTAAAACACCAGTTTTAGGTTAAATGCTTAATGCTTAATCCTTAAATGCCAACTATTATTATTAGCTATGTATAATTCTTACTCCTCTATATTCTAGAACTTCATAATTAAATACTTTGATGGAAATTTTCCTAAAACATTTTGTATACTTACCTTCCACATAAACATTATTTAATTTTTTCTCAATGCCATCATTACAAACATTTATCACTGTACCATGTTATAACATAGGACTAATGAGGTATGCAGGGATGCTGGCTCTATCTACTTAAATAAACCTCAGGCTACTTCACTGTCTGATCTCCTGCCTCTTCTATTTCACTGTCAGATGTCACTTCTTGCCAATTTCTATCATTCTTTCATAAAATATGTTACAGGTCCACAAACTATGTAGCTCTTTTTTGTTCGGAAACTCACAAGCTTGTTAGAAGTAAATGGAGTCCGTGTTTCTGAGGGGCTTTGCTGTGAGTCAAATAAATACATGAACCTGTGTCATTGTGGCTGCTCTTAGGTCTTATCTGGACACTTGCTGACTCTTAACTGTTGACAGAAGTACCATCAGAATAAATAAGGCACCACTGGTACTTATGAACCCAAACAAATTTTGTTTAGGTGATCTGGTCTTTAGGATGCCTTTTTTTTTTTTTTTTACGAAGCTCTACTATTCCCTGAGTTTCCTTATTTCTCACTTAGTAATTTTTTATACTATATGAATAAAATAAAATACATCACTTAAAACACATACCATTTAGAAAGTGGAAGAGAAACATTTTTACCTAGGACACAGCTAATGTGGTTTCAATAAGCAAGAAATCGAAAGCATAGAAAAATAACCTGATGTACTTACTGTCTAATATTTTTCTGTAATTCACATTAGTATTTCCTGGCAATTTAGGGACAAACCTATGAACATGTGTTTTACTAATCCAACTCCAACCACCGTAGCCCGTTACTCTGTATTCCTCTCCTTTTTGTTTCCAAACCTGTTAAAAAGGGAATTAATTTGATCAAGCAACACAAATGACACATTTTATAAGGTATTTGTATGTTTTACCTAATTAATATCATATTCAGTCAGGCATTTTCATCTAATTGGTTCTTTCACTAGATCAGAAAGGAAGAATATCACTTGGAAGCCACAGGGAGATGAAAAGGAAATGACTGGGTAGTTTTCAATGACAGAAAAAGAAATACAGATACAAGGAAAACAAATGGAAAGTAATCTGCTTCTGTTTTTGCTATAGGTAACTGAGTAACTATCTCTACCCATCCATGAAATGCTACGCTTACAGTTATTCCAATAAGTTAAACAGAGAATTAACTTATAATATAGTTTACATTTTGTTTGGATGAAAAAAAATTTTTAAATGCTCAAATATAGCTATTTACAAGATAAATAAAAATAAAAACTAAAACTAAATATAGTTATTTCTGTCGACTAACCAAAGTACCTACATTACAAAACAGAAGGCTCTGGAACAACTAAAAATACTTTACAATATTATATTTTAATAATTCAACTGATTCTCTATCCTACTCCAAGGAGGCTGTTCCAAACCTTTTTTCCTTAAGCACTCTTCCCACCCTTTCAACAAAGGATGTGACTGAGAAAACGGAGGCCCTTTCTCCATGAGCTCTTCTCCTGTACTCTACATCTCAAAACCTTCTTAGATGCTATCCCTTATTTTCTTTTTCTTGAGTCTGATGAACTGTGTTTGCATTTTCTTTTTACCTCTGCCTCTTAGAATTTCCTGAGTTTCTTTGGAAGTTCAGTTCAAGTGATGACTCTTACACAGGGTCATGCATTCCTGATCCCTCTCACTGCTATTGCCTCCTCTCACCCCAATCTACCTTGTATTTACTCTGTATAAATTTAAAGGTGTACATGTTCTCCCAGATATAATGTAAGATTCCTGAAGGAAGGGTCTGGTTTTGTTTTTTCTTCTTCATATCCCCGGTGCTTAACTTAGGGCCTTATACATAACAGGCATTTAATAAATACTTGCTAATGAATGTTAAAAGATTTTAGTGAAGATTACCTGATGTTTGATAGGAAATGTATATTTCACCCACGTGGCTTGTTGCATTGTTTCTTCCTCCTCCTGTTTTCTCTCTTTTTTTTTCACTTTCTCCTTTTCTTCTCTTTCGATGGATGTCATTCTGTGTAATCTAAAAAGCAGCATATTATTACAAAATAACTTTTGAAAGACTTTGGTAGTTTATGTATTTGAATAACAAGAATTTAAAGTTAATAATTTATCAGGAATATTATCCCATTACAGGAGATTCTTGAAGTATTAGAAATGTTTGATTAAAATGTATTTTAGAGATGAGGAAATTGAGGCTCAATGGTTAAGTTACTTGCTCAGGGACACACAGCCAGAAAGTGGTCGAGGTAATATTTGAACTTAGGTATCTCCCAATTCCAACTCACTCTATACTGTTCTAGACCATTATGATCTCTTATTTCATGCTGTGGGTAGGCTTAGTGGTGACCGGGGGGCTTAACAGTGAGTGGAGAGGAGATAGCATCTAGCTGCTGCTTACATACATACACACATTCAATCCTTCAATACAATCCAATTCAATCCAATCAATATACCATTTTACAGTAAGCAAAGTACACTACTACTACTTATTCTCTTTTCCAATCTCTGAGGAAAAGCCATCCCTAATTCCTTGCTAAGCCTTATTCTTCTACCTATGCCTTTGATCCCCCTCCCTTCCCAAGACATTGTAGCAATCAGCCTTTCTTTTACTCTCTGTTACCTCACTAGTTCTTTCCCATCTATCTACAAACATACTCGGGTTCTCCCCATTCTAAAAGAGTTCTTTCCTTGACCCTTCTACTTTATTTAGCCATTATCTTGTTAATTCATTCCCTTTAAAAGACAAACTTCATGGTTGCCTTCAATGAACCCATTTCCTTACTGATCATTTCCTTGAATCACTGCCTCCTTGAAATCTGGTTTCTATCCCTACCATATATTCTCAAAGGCTACCAATTACTGCATTTAACAAGCCCATCAACCAGGTCTTATTCCCTTAAATCGTTCTGTAATATTTGACACATTGATTATACCCTTATTCTGGATATGCTGAACTACCTCTGTAGCCATTACTTTAATGTCTCTTCCACTGTCCTCTCCCCAACTCCTTATGATAGGTGTTCCCCCATGGTTTTGTCCTTGAATCTCTTAAGTTTCTTTTGTTACAACTCTTAGTAATCTCATTCACTCCCAAAGCTTCAACTATAACTCCCTATATCTAAAGACCCCCTAATCTAAATCCCCAGTCCTTATCTTTCTTTTCTTGTTTTTAAAATAATTGTCTTTATTATGAACCTAATAACCATCAATGAAACATGGTTGCTTTGATGTACAAACAAAATAATCATATATGAAATGATAAAATTCTCTTATATAGTTTGCTTTTAAAGGTATATATTAAATTTAATGGGGCAGCTAGGTGGCAGAGTGGATAAAGTGCTGGGACTGGAGTCAGGAAGACCCAAGTTCAAATGCTGCCTCAGAAATTTACTAGCTCTGTGACCCCGGGCAAGTCACTTAACCCTGTTTACCTCAGTTTCCTCATCTGTAAAATAAGCTGAAGAAGGAAAACACTCCAGTATTCCTGCCCAAAAAAATCCCAAACAGGGCAATAAAGAGTCAGTCATGACTGAACAACAAAATTAAATTCAACACACGGCAACAAAATTTTCCTGTTTGTGTTCTCTTCTAAACTTCTTGTTTTCTTCTATATTTGCATCTCTATCATTACTAACTTGTGCCTTTTTCTTTCTACCCTCACCCAAAACAGAACATTTCCCTCATAACAAATAAGCACAGTCAAGTAAAACCTTTATCTTTCTTCTAAGTTACAAACTTGCATCCCCAACTGGCTATAGGAAATCTCCATCTAGATGGACCACAGTACCTCAAACTCAGTGTGTCTAAATCCGTTCTTAACTTTTCCCCTAAATATCTTCCTTCTTCTGATTTCGTTCTTTCTACCAGTGGAATCTCCATTTGTTCAACCCATGTTTGAAAATTTAGTATTAGTTTTGATTCCTTTTTTTCCATATCCAACCAATAATTAAATCCTAAAGATTCTATCTCTGCAGTGTTTCTTGAATCATCCCCTCCTTTTCATTTTGAGTACCATCATCCTAACAGTTACAAACCCCCTAGGCTACTGCAATCTTTTTTTAGTATGTCTTCCTCTTTTTGCTTTCTCCTCACTCTCTGTTCCAACTCTTCACAAGGCTGTGTATATCTGGTCATGTTACTCCCCTGCTCAACATCCTTCAATGAGTTTTGTACTCACCAGGCACTAAACTTTATACTTCTTAGTCTGATATTAAAGGCCCTCTAAAAGCGGGCACCACTCTGCTTTTCTAGTCTAACAATAACTTCATAGTTAATAATTGGTAATATTTTAAAGCTCATTAAATTCTTACAAAGTGTTTTCTCTATCCTTCCTTGAGAAAGGTAATGTAACCTCCATTTCACAGTTGAGAAGACTGAGGCTAAAATGATGGGAGACTAAGGCCACACAGCTAATAAATAATGAATGGACACAAACTCAAATTTGTAAATCCAAGTTCAGTGATCTTTTCATTATACTATCCATTTTACTTTTCTCAAGCCAAATGGGCTCTTCACAGATCTATCTTTAGCCCATTTCCCTCCATCTTTTATGTCCTTTCACTAATTTCATTCACCTCAAAAGACGCAACTATAATTTCTATGCACATGACTCTTAATTCTATATTAAACAATTTATTATATACCCATACACTCTAGGATTTTCTGCCTTGTTTAAGCTATGCTTATAATAACCTTCCCTGATCGTTAAATTCTTATCCATCCTTTAAAGTTTATGGACACATTGTTAAGGAAGTTTGTTTGATCTCGGTTGGTAAAGACCTTTCCTCACCATAGATTAAAAAAAAAATAACTTTCAAGGGAAGAAGGTAGGTTGAGGAGGAAACAACTAATAAATGCGCATTAAAGTATAATGTGTCTATAAGCTATCCCAGGATAGGTACCATGTCTTAAATAAACTTTAATCTTCCCCAGGTCCTAAGGCAACGTCTCTAGACACAAGATACTTAGTAACTGTTCAGTAAGGTTTCTAGAACCTCAGATTACACGGAAAGGTTTTTAACAAAAACTAAGGTTTCAGGTGACTCTAGATGACACAAACTGAAATTCACTTTCAGTTCTCAAAACACAGATAAATATCTCTAGAAATAATATACATGATAAGCCTTGTTATTTCCCCACAAATCTGTAGGAGTTTCCTAAGCTCCTCCAAAAGAATACAAGTTCCTTAAGGGAAGAAGCTCTTAGTCATTTTCCTTTCATATTCCCAAAATGTGGCCAACAGCTTACTGGCTTAAATTAGTGGAGTGAAAAAAATGCTAAATTTGGAGTCACAGGACTTGAGTTTGGATTCTGGCTCTGTCATTTTTTCTATTTGAGTAAGCCAATTAACTTCTATGAACCTAAGTGTTCCATCATTTGTAAAATGAAGAGGTTAGACTAGAGAGATTCTGGAGCCCCTTCTAGCACTATTTGGATCCATGATCCTATGAGATAAAATGGATTAGGTATACAAATCACCTCTACGAGTGAAGTTTCAATAAGGCAAATGAAACATTGAATGTTGGGGACAGAATAGTCTGGGCAGAAGGTCTAGAAATATATACAATGGAGAAAAATAATAGGATCACAGGATAATTTTTTTTAGAAGAATAAACCTTTTTGCTCAGACTCTCCCACCCCTCCATGTACATCAGTAACTAGTCTATAAAGCTGTGGTCTTATAAAGTTCCTGGGACAATGAGAAAATGCCTTGCTCAGGCAAGGTCACAGAGCTGGCATGTCCAACTAGAACCCGAATCATCCTAACTCCAAGGTCAACTCCCTAACCAACAGAACATGCTGCCACCTCTCAAGAATAAATCATATTTATTCATAAGTTGTTTTATTTTCCCCCAACACTTTCATTCTAATATGAGCATGGGCAGGGTTTATACCTTAGTCCAAAAAATGAGATGGAAGAACTGAGGAAATCACAGGAAAACAGAGAACACTAACTCTTTATTCCTCCAATCCCATCTAAACAAGTCATTAGCCCCTTTAACATAAAACTGTCTTCCTTTCCAAAACCAAAGTCCATTTTCATTTAGGGAAGTGTCTGGTGGCCACAGCCATTGCTATTTCAAAACAGAAAAGAAGATGTCTATATGTAGGATTTTTGTGGGGGGAAAAAATCTCAAAATATGGAAGGAGGAATATATGTTATGTCTTATGTCACAGATCCCAGTTAGATGGGGTGATCTGATTTAATCTGTATATGAGCAAGATTGCCTTCTATAAAATGTCTAAATAAATGAGGATCCATTTAGTGAAGGCCTCTAATGACAGGATGCCTCCTAAGGCAGCTCCATTCCACTTTTGGAAAATTCTAATTTTTATTAAGTTTTTGCTTACATCAAGTTTAAATCTGCTTCTTACCAACTTCTCCTCATCACTCTTATTCCTGTCCTCTGGTACCAAGAAAAATAAGCGTGATTCCTACTTCATTTCACACAATGCTCGCCAAAAGTAATATTGCATCTCCCCTTCCCTACCAGTCTTTCCAATGAGAGTTAAGCATGTTGATTTAGCAACCAAATAGTGCATATGTTTCTGTATCATTTTTAGTCTTTACATCTTTTAAAAAATAAATTTGGATCATATAATATATCCAATTATAACAGTCACTCAAATAACACATTTAAAATCCTACACACATTTAAAATATACAAAAATATCTGAATATTTCATACTACAATAATTTAAACATGCAAAACGTCCTGTGGTTGGTACTTCTTAAGTAAATTTAGATTAACAAACAATTTCTAAGGAGGGAGGAGGGAGGTGGGTAGAGGGAATGCAAATTTCCTAATATTTTGTTGGTCTTAGGTAACTAGCATGATTTAAGTAACAACAAATTTTTTCCTCCTCTCAGTCATGTTAATTTCCAAACAGAATTTTTTCCCTTACCTGGTATGTCCTAAAGATTCACGCCAAATCGGCAGCATGACAACTGGCTTAATGGCACATTCCAAAATGGCCAAAGCCAAAGCAAATTCTCTAGGTTTGCTACACATCTGAACCGCTTTGATCCAATTTGACCTACATTTTATAAAGAAGACAAACAGCTATCAGTTGAAATTTTAAAATGTATTCATAATTTTATATAATAAGCACATCTTCATTTAAACATTTCTGTTAAGCAGTGCAAAAATAGTCTTGATGGAATTTTCTGCTATGACATATTATCTAAAAATTATACTTTGTTGGCAAATAGATCCAATTAAAGCTTGGGTAATATTTCTAAGTTCATTCAGTAACTCTACAATATTTTTGTGTGTCATGGACCTCACTGGAAGGCCTAAGAATGCCTGTTGTCTACATTTCGTAACTGAAGAAAATGTTAAATTTTAATTAGAGGTTAGCAAAAATACAGATGTGACTTTTTTTTTTTCAGTCTAAATTTAAAGATCCTCTGAAATCTATCCAGACCCTAGGCTCAGTATGGCAGCTGTTAGTTGACTTGAGTCTCTGTTACCTGTGAGATGCCCAATTGGGATGCAGGAATGGTGCTGGGATGTTGTTTTCCAACTGGATGATGGTTAACCTCAAGGTGGATATGGTAAGTACTTTGGACCCATGTACAGAACCATTCCATTTGAACTCTCCTGCTGGAGTCAAGCAAAATTTATGTGAAAGATGCCTTCTCTTGTCATGGTCCTCTCTGTGCTGGTGTTTGTTCAGGGCAAAAGAATTGGTGGTGTACTGATTGTGGTAGACACGATACTTCCCCTCTTGACCTAGCTTGAAAAAGTTGTTGATATTTCCTTTCATAATAATCTCCTTCTTGGTGCTCAATCGTGAAATTTCTCCTTGAGAGTTAACTACCAGGACCTACTCGAGGAACAGATATATAAAAAGATTTCATTAAAGCATACAAAATATGTAAATTGATTTAACAAACTTTTTTTTCCTTTCAATAACCTGTAGTCAACAATTCCAATCAAATATTAGGCAATAACCTATTTTAAACTAAACAATAAATTAAATTTAAATTAAGTAAATACATGTAAAACAAGTAAATTATGTCTACATAAGGATAACACTTCTGGCTTTTAATGTATATTTTAAGTCAGAGGCATCAAGCTGTCTAGGGAAATTTCTATTCAGTAAATACTACCTGTAATAATTTCTTGGTCTACTACTTTACCACATCTACACCTGAGAATTACAAAGTCTTAAGAGCTAGAAAGGACCATGGAGGTCATTTAATACAAACTTTTCATTTTATAATAAAGAAACAAAGGCCTAGAGGACGAGGCTACTAACTTAGCAGGTCAGCAGCAGGGCTGGGACTAAAATACAGGTCCTCTTAACTCTTTAATATGCGCAGCTTCCAAGAGTTAACAGGCTTTAAGAATTTACAGCAATCCCACCTAGGAAGGATTTTAAAAAATGCATTAGACCAAATATAATGTTACCCAGTTGTGGTGGCCCAGCCTGAGAGACTGAGGAAGGTGGATCACCTGAATTCAAGAGTTGTGAGCTGCAATAGGGCTAAAGCGAATCAGGTGTCTGTACTAACTGTATCACCAATAAGGTGAGCTTCAGGAGCAGGAGGCCACCAGGCTGCTTAAGATCAGAAATGGAGCAGGTTAATGCTTCTGTGCTCATCAGCAGTTGGAATGGGGCTGTGAGTGAGTGCTACACTTCTACCCTTAGTGATATACGAAAACCGAATCAAAAAACAAAACAAATACACACGCACGTGTGTGTGTCTCTATGTATGCATCGCTACAAAATTTGGCTGTGATGACGTCTCTTCCCAGAGCAGCTGGGAGTCACAAGTCTTTATGAAAAAAGATAGTGCTGCACCCTCTAAGCAAAGAATCCTTGCTATGTTGCTACGCTGACATCATAGAATGTCATAGTGTACGCTACTCCAGTGGCATGCTAGTAAATATTTAACAACTGTCTCAAAAAAAAGTGTATGACACACTTTTAAGTTCAATCTGCATTAGTAACATTTTCTCTCCATCACTTTAAAGCCTAGACAATGAACAGAACAATAAATCGAGCCCTGATTTATAGCATTTGCTGATTTCTGAGGTGTAAATACTCACACTCACAATCCCTAGAAAATCAAAGTAGATTCTAAACCATGAACATTTTAAAAGTGGGGGCTCTTATTCTGAGTGAAGTTATGGAAAATTAAACTAATTTTTAAGTGGGATGGAATATGGATATGTAATAGGGACAGGGACTAGAACTATATTTTCATGGAACTATCAGCCAGGGGCAAGGAAACCCTTCTTTACAACTTTCTGCTACAGAGTTGCTGAGAGCATTGAGAGGTTAATCAACTAGCCTAGGATAACATGGGCAGTATGTGCCAGAAGAAGGATTTGAACCCAGGTCTTCCTGGTTTCAAAGTCAGTTCTCTCTCCATCTTGCCATACTGCCTCTTGTATACAACAGGCCTTACTGTAAATAGCACTTTTAATTTCACAGAAACCGAACTTACTTAAAGGTGGAAAAAGCAATTCAACAGCAAATCACCACAATCTACAGAGAATTTTATTATCTTTCCATTTTTCCAAATGGCAGCATAAATAATGAGAATTACTTGAAATTATAATAATTTTTTTTTAAAAGACACACACCGGGGCAGCTAGGTGGCACCGTGAGTAGAGCAGCGGCCCTGGAGTCCTGAGGACCTGAGTTCAAATCCAGCCTCAGACACTTAACACACTTACTAGGTGTGTGATCTTGGGCAAGTCACTTAACCCCAATTGCCCTGCCTTCCTCCCTCTCCAAGAAAAAAAAACAAAAACCCATAAAAATGATACACACCTCTCTGCCTTCCTTAAATAATTTATTTGCTTCATGTGCTGCTGCAGCAACCTGCTGGCTCTTCAGTTGACTAAGCTTGCTGTCTGGATTTCGTAATCTTGTGACCATCCGTGTTGAGCCAGGTGTACCTTTTCCTGTTCCAGGGGAATCACTTCTTTCTCCATTAGACTTCTCTGATTTGAAATCTGACAACAAAAGTTAAGTAACTGCATTTGGTAAAACGTGAAAAGGCGGCTGATATTAATCACAATTAATATGGTAAAATCTCACCTGTCTGGCACACAATCAAGGAAGTAAAAAGGAAAAAGTAGTCAAGAGAGGGCACCAAGTCCATGCACAAAAGTTCAGGCAGCTTAGTCATAGGCAAGACCCTTACTCAAAGGTTCTTATTTTACACACAACACTAAGAAGCCTGAAGACCTGGTCTCCAAGATGAATGCAAACTAGAAATACCAATTAGAAAAGGGTGCAGGGGAAGGTATGCTCTAAGCAAGCACAACTATAAAAACAAGAAGTGGCAGCTCCAATCAAGGAATACACAGGAAAATCTATGAAGAAGAGATAAGAAATGGCAGAGTAGGACACAGCAGTACACTTCCAGCACTCTTCATAATTTCTCCAAAAAGATGTAGAAAAATGCACCAGACCACGTCCTGACAGAGAAATCCAAGAAAAAATTTACAGTAAGTCATTTTCATAGGGCAGGCTGGCATTGGGAGACAGGCAAGTCTGTGGACACTGCTAAAGAATGGGTGGGTAAAACAAAAAACAAAAACAAAAAAAATCAAGCAACCAACAGATAACTTCACTAAAGATAACCATAACAATGAGACAATGAAGACAACATACCAAAAATTTTAAGATGCTGCCCAAGTAGGAGAAATTTTCTATCTCTAACCCTTTTATCATTAAAGAGAGAGGGGAAAAAAAATTAATGAATTGGGGGGGGGAACTTTAGAAAACCAAAAAATTTTTTTAAAACCACAATTAAACATCAAAATAGAAGCCCTCAAAAACCAGAGATGTTTAAAAATGGAAAGAAAAAAGTTAAATAATTTGATTTTTTTAGTCAAATTACTAGCATCAAAAAATATAAAAGGCAAATTCACAACAAATGAAGAAATAAAGGAAATTAATAAACTATTTTGCCCAATTGTATGCCAACAAAACTGAAGATTTAAATTAAACAAATAAATTCCTACAAAGATATAAAATGCCTAGAATAACAGAACAAAAAACTGAAGAGAACACAAATAAGCCAATCTTAGGGGGAAAAAATTGAACAAGCCATTAATGACCTCCCAAAGAAAAAACTTCAGGACTAGATGGAGCTAAAAGCAGATTCTACAAAAAAATTTAAAGAAAAATCAATTCCAATATTACATAAGCTGTTTGAAAAAACAGGAAAAGAAAAAACAACCAAATTCCTTCGATGATACAAATATGGTCTTGATATCTGATCTAGAGAGTCAAAACAGAAATAAAACTACAAATCAATATTGCTAATAAATACTGAAGCAAAAATTTTTAAATAAAATATTAGCAAAGAGGCTAGAGTAACCATATCAAAAGAACTATAAACACACACACATACTCTCTCTCTCTCTCTCTCTCTCTCTCTCTCTCTCTCTCTCTCTCTCTCCAAGAAGGATATATTTACACCAGGAATGCAGGACTAATTCAATATTAGGACTAGTATAAATATAATAGTATATCAATAACAAGAATAACAAAAATACATGATTATTTCCAAAGATGGTGAAAAAAAGGTTTTGGTAAAATGAAACACCCATTACTGTTAAAAACACTAGTAAGCATAAGAACAAAAAGAATCTTTCATTAACATGATAAGTAGTATTTATCTAAAACCAAGAACTAGTATTATTTCCAGTAACATCAAGGGTAAATAAGGAATATCCATTATTACTACTAAATCTGATAGTGCTAAAAATGCTAGATACAGAGATAACGCAAGAAAAATATAGGCATGGTCGAAGAGGAAACTAAATTATTGCTTTTTATATAAATGGTTTTATATAAATGGTTTATATAAAATGGTAGAATTCAGAGGTCTCTAGAAAATCAACCAAAAATTAGATGAAGTAATTAACTTCAGCAAGGTTGCAGGATATATGTTGAATTCATATAAATCATCACCATTTGTGTGTATTACCAACAAAACCCAGTAGAAAGAGATGGAGAAATTCCGTTTAAAATGACAATAGGATGTATAAAGTGTCTCTGCCACATACAAGAACTATATGAATAAATACAATTACAAGACACTCTTTATAAAATCAGATCTAAATAACTGTAGTGTTATTATTTTCTCATGGTTAGGCCAAGTCAATATAATATAAATTACAATACTACCTAAATTAATTTATTATTCAGTGCTAAACCAATCAAACTATTAAAGGTTTACTTTATAGAGCTAGGGGGAAAAATCATCTGGAGAAATGAAAGGCCAAGAATCTCAAGGAAAAAATGGAAAAAATGAGAAAGAAGGGGGACTCGAAATACTAGATAGATCTCAAACTACAAAAAGCAGTAACCATCAAAACTATTTGGTACTGGTTAAATGGTAGAACAGTAAAACATGTAAGACATGCAATATACAGCAACAGATAAGAGCAGCAGTCTAATGTTTGAAAAACTCAGATTCTAGCTACTGGGATAAAAACTCACTATTCAAAAAAAATGCTGGGAAAAGCAATGTGGCAAGAATTAGGCATAGATCAGCATCTCACACTGTAGCCCAAAATAAGCTCCCAAAGTTACATGACTTGGTTGGACATAAAGGGTCACACCATAAACAATTTTAGAGGAGCAAAGAAGAATTCATCTTTTGGAGCGATGGATAGCGGAAAAGAGTCCATGGCTAAACAACTGATAGAGAAGATCTTAAAATTTAAAATGGCAAATTTTGATTATATAAAATTAAAAAAGCTTTATATAAAGCTAGTGCAGCTAAAATGAGAAAATAAGCAGGTGAATCAAAAAAATCTATGCAGTGAGTTTCTCTGATAAAGGTCTCATTTCTAAGAAACTGATTCAAGCTGATGAGAATAATGGCCATTCCTCAGTGGATAAATGGTCAAAGGATATGAACAAGCAGTTTTCAAATAAAGAAATCCAAGATATTATTATTCAAGTGAAAAAAAATACCACAAATTGCTAATAATTAGAGAAAGGCAAACTGAACCAATTCTAAAGTTTTACCACATAACTCATCAGATTGGCAAAACTGACAAAAAAGGAAAATCAGAAATGCTGGAGGGGCCATGGTAAATAGGCATATTAATGGCAAAACTGTGAATACTTGTTAATTGGGAAATAGTTAAACAAATTAAGGCATATGAATGTACTGAAATTGTCCTGAGTGAAATGATGAAGGGGATGTTTTCAGAAGAATCTGGGAAGAGCTGAATTAACTAATGCAGTCAAGAATGCAGAACCAGGACAATTTAAATAATAACAAAAATACTGTAAAGACAAACAGGTTTCAAAGATGTAAGAACTCTGATGAATGCAAAAACCAAACACAATTTAAAGGACTGATAATGAAACATGGTGCACACTTAGTGGCAGAAAAGTGATAGACTCAGACTACATAATGAAACATAATTTTTGGACATGGACAATATGGGAATTTGCTTTGCTAACCTATATATATTACAAAGTTTTTGTTTTTCTTCTCTAATGTTGGGGAGAAGACGGAGGGAAAAAATATGTTTTTAAAGAGAACAAATAAGAGAACTAAAAACAAGACAACCAACTGCATAGAGGGAGAAATAGCCCTATATATCTCAAAAGGTCTTGAAGGAATCTTGATATTAAAGTACAGTATAATAATAAATGATACTAAAAACTATGAGCCGAATCATAAAGATAAAAATTAAAGTTATATTCTATAGGTGCTAACAAGGTAAAGAAATGTATAATATGTTTTAGAATAATTTCCACCTCAAAATATTTATTTTTTAAATGCTGTTTAAAGGGAGAAAGCCTATGAATTATTCAGTAACCTTAGCCAATTGTTCTTTTCTTTTAAATCTTTATTTCCATATGTCAATTCTTCAGATAGTTTCCAAATCTATATATCTGTCTCTAATCAATCCATCAATTAATTATTCCCCACATTCAAAGAAGGGAGAGCAATGCTGTTAATGAGTATTTTGCGGGTAAATCAGGGTGTATTGTTTTGTTTAATCTAAAAGTTCAGAATAAGTATGTTAATATGCTCTTACCTATTTCCTCTTGAACAGATAAAGGTGTATGAGATTCCCTTTCTCCATTTTCAGGATCATCAGAAGTTTTAGTGAAAGATTCATTCTGGGAGGAATTTAGTTCACTGCTGCTGTTGCTGTTTTCGGTATAAGGCAGGTTGGGGACAGTAGCAGTACTATTGCCATCATTCAACTTGGTAGATTCTTCTAAAAATAGAATAAATAATTTTCAGATTGTGGAATATATAGCAACAGTAACACTCAGATGATTCCCTTAAATTTCTTTTAGGATTCCTACTATAAGGAGATTTAGAAAAGATGATTAAATATGACATAAGTGCAGCATATGAAAAGAAACTCTAAAATGAATGATTAACTAAAAATGTTTGCCTAGAACTTCTAATTGTATACAAGGTTAGTTCATGGTAAAATTTTCTTCATAAATGAACAGGTACATGCAATATGTATGTAAAATGTAAAAACATTCATTTGTAAATAATTCTTATTTACAAAAACATGACCAACATTCAGAGAAGCAAAAGTGAATAAATGCCTAGACAATTAATTTTGAGGCAATATAACAATAATTACATGCTGGTTTCTTTGTGAAAGATTATACTAATTCTTCCAGGACACTGTAGGTCACTCTATTTGTTAGTTTGCAATTTGTTAGTAATATTCTACAAATAAAAAGATATTTTAAATCGGCACCACTGATTTAAATTCAATAATTTTAAAAATATATTATTTTCATTCTGCTTATTCTGAAGTATAAGACAAAACATCCAACAACACATTTTGAGTTTTAGAAAGTGACATTTATGCCACACAATATATAAAATGCATTGGGTTCCTCAAAAATGATTTAATTTAAATGCCAATATAATTCATTAAGTGCTAAAGAATTATTCTGACTTTTCAAAATTTTACTAATCTGCTATTATAGGACATACAAGGGCAAAAGTAGTTTCTGGACCAGACTGAGAATTCCACTGGTAAGGTAGGTTTGTTTTTCCCCCCTGGAGAAGATCAGCCCCTTCCCTCTTCAGCATTCTAAAATCTTAGAAAGTTGTTTGGAGCGCTGAGGAATTAAGTGACTCATTCAAGTTCACACAGTACTATGTAGTCAGAGGCAAAATTTTAATTCAGATTTTGAGTTCTGACGACAGTTATCTCCAATATGGGACACTGCCTTTCAAGTTTTTCTACCTGCATTTAATCCAGGATTATATGCATCCTTATATGTCAAAGTACAGTTTCTCACCTACTGAAACTAATTAACACCTTCTTAGGATCATGAATACATTATTGGGATATATATTACTAGTAGAGGAAGTGTGGCACAGTAGACAGAGAGAAAGGTTTGGGGTCAGGAAGAATTGGGTTCAAGGTTAAATCCTGTTTCTACCACATACTGGCTACATGACTAGTCAAATGACTTTGACTTCTCACTGCTTTAGGCAACTTCCTAAGACTGTATGTAAGTTGCAAGGAAGATACCAACCTGCATTTACCAACAAACATTTTGTTAAGTGTTTACCATATGCTAGTCACCATTCTACATATTGGGAATACAAGTATAAAGAATGAAATAATCCCTACTTACAATGAGCTTACATTTTAATGGGAAAGACAAGAATGTGTGTATATACAGACATGTATACACGTATATGTGTAGACCCAGAATAAATTTAAAATCAACACATGCAAATATATACAGGTTAAAACAAGGGTAGTTTGAGAGAGAGATCACTAGCAGTTGGGGTGACAGGGCAGATTCAGGAAAGGCTCCATGCAATAGACAGTACTTGAATTGTCTCTATATATTAAAAAAAAAAAGAGAGGTCACTTAATGAATGGTAAGGAGAGCACACATCCTAGCTAGGTGGAACAACTAGTGCAAAGGCCTAGAGGCAGAGATGGAGTATTATATGAAGGACAGAGAGAAGCCTGTTTGGCTGATTCACTGAGTGTGCAAGTGGACATCCTGGTCACTGAGGCTGAAGAGATAGATTGGGGCCAGTATGTATAGAGCTTTAGAAGATAAATCAGAATTAATATTTTACCCTAAAGACAACAGGAAGCCACAAGAGTTGGTATGATTTGGGAGTCACATGGCCAGATGTGTGGCTAAGGAAAATGTGTTTGGCAGAAGTCTGGAGGTTTTACGTTGGAGTGGGGAGAAATTTGAGATAGGGAGACCAATTAGGAGGCTGTTGCAATAATCAAAGCAAGAAATGAAGAGATGTTAATGACAAGATTTATTCTACTCCAGTGAAAACCTGAGACACTGGAAGGATGGTGGTGACTTTTGACAGAGAAAAGGAAATTTGGAAGAGGAGAGAGTTTAGGGTGAAAGGTAATGAGTTCAGTTTTAGCCATGCTGAGCTTAAGATGTCTTTGGGACATCCAGTTTGAAACATCCAATTTGCCTATTCTCAAGGGAGAGATTGAGGCTTGACATATATAGATCTGAGAGTCAATGCTATAGAGATGACAGTTAAAACCATAGGAGGTGATAATGTTATCAAAAATGAGGGCATAGAGGGAGAAGAGAAGGCTCAGGACAGAACTTTGGGAAACAAAGTCAGGGATGACGAACCAGCAACGGAAACCAAGGAATAATCAGAGAAGCAAAAGGAGAACCAACAAAGAGTTAAGTTATAAAAACACAACAGTACTGTTAAATGCACTGTCACAGAAGTTCTTATATGTCTCTTTGGGAGAGGCAATTTGGTGTCACAGCAAGAATAATAAATGTAAGGTAAGAAAGAGTGCTATATTTGGCAATCAGAGAACTTAGGTTCAAATCTCTACGTTACATATTACTACATATATTACAGACAGACAGACAGACAGACACACACACACACACACACACACACACAATGTATTGTATTACTTAGAGCAGATCACATAAACTCTCTGGCCACTACATTTCTCATCTGTAAAATAATCAGGAAAGACTAGATGACCTCACCTTCCAATATGAAATCTATGACTTTATGATTATAAGTCCCTAAGAACCAAGTCCAAATCCCATCCCCCAACACTTAGCAGCTGTGTGACCATACGCAAGTCACTTTACATCTGACTCTATTTCTTTGTCTGAACAACAGGATAATAATGCCTGTAGCATCCAACTAACAGGGCTGTCATAGGAATCAAATGATGTTTTGCAAATGTGAAAGCCCTCAGGATGTGTTCAACTTATCTAAGCTTTTTAAAAAATCCCACTTGCCTTGCTATTTAAAGAATGAAAGGCTGAGCATTTCTATCTATATGTTCTTACATTTCACTTTTATAGACACAGAAATTTTTTAAATGTCTAGAGGGCATTTCATGAACATCTAAGAATACTTAGGGGGAAATTAGGTCAGTTTTATGATGTTTCATCAGTACTCTCAAACCCCAGCTGAATTTAGAAAATCTACAAGCTATAGTGTACCTGACACCTGGAAAAACTCCATTTGTTTTCATACTTTCTGGGAAATTAAGCAAAACAAAGCTTTTATTACTATGCTTATATATAAATCCACAAAACAAATGTTTTGGTCTAAGATCTAAAATCCAACATCAATAGAACAAGGTTTGAGTTTTGTATTATTATAAAACAGAAGAAGCAGCCATAGCATAGTGGGAAGTCTTGCTTCTGATCCATACTTGCTATGTGATTTTAGGTCCCTCTGTGCTCTAGGCAACTCGATGAATAGACATGACAGAGAAGGTGCCAACATGCACTGACGGAAGGAAGTTCCCCATACTTATAAAATCACAGGCCCAGTACCTGGGCCCTATAAAATTTATGTTACTCAGGTTAGTTCTATGTGGAGTTTGTTCCCCACTTTGTATCTTAAGCCAAAAAAAATTCTGAGTTTGAATGTAAGAAGTACAAAATCCAAGTATTAGGCAATAGGGAATTAACCATCAAAATATATGCCAACTTTTCTCCACAACATCATCCTAGTATTCATCTGAGGCTTCCTATCTTTCAAGAAATTTATCTAGTCATCATTTGGTAGTTTGAAATCTGGTACTTTTCTTTCCATAAGAGTTTTGTGGGTATGATTTCCCAATTCTTCCTTTAGGATAATAACTTGTAATAAATTATTAAATCCCACAAATTAAGATTTTAGATGATAGAAAAAATTCTACTTCATGAAATCTATTTAAAGATTCAATTCTTTCTGAATTAATTATACCATTAAGAGATGTATCAGGAAATGTGCAAACATGTGTAACCTTTATCATATTACTTGCTTTCTCAGGGATGGGGGAGAGAGGGCTAGAGAGAATTTGGAACTTAAAAAAAAAAAGGTTAAAATTTGTTTTAACATGTAACTGGGTAAAAATAAATGTTAAAATTTAAAAACTGTGTATAACAAGCACAGGGTTTTGGGAAGTGTCTGAATGATTTAAAATATCAAATTTTGGAACCACTTCTTACTAGGAAATTTGATATTTCCACCAATATGAAGCATCACCAACAGCATTCATTCTACACAAAAAATATCTAAGATTCTCGATGCTTTAAAAATGCTTCTAAGATCCTTGGTTTATAAAATTAAGTTCTGATATTTCTATTCTGCTACATCTGCACAAAAATCACGGAGATAAACTTCTTAGAAAGAAACTTGTGTACCTTACAATGGATCTTTTGGGGCCCACTTTACTTGAAGATGATTAAAAAATACTATCCCATTCAAATTTGGTAAAAAGTTATTTATAATACAAAAGACTGATTAAAGACAGAAGAGGAAGAGAACTATGTCTAGGTAATAATTTTTAGCGGTATTTGAAGTTGTCTACTAGCGCTGAAGGGTAACACAATTTTTCCCCTTTCTAATCCCAGATTCTTCTAACAGCCAAAGAAGGAAGCAATAAATACAGTACATTAAGTACCAAGATGTACATAGAGAATAGGCTTTAGCACAGGAAATGCAACAGTGGAGAAATTTTGGAGTACAGGAGAATAACTGATAGACCATATTGCACATTCCTTAAAAAACAACAACTTATTACCAATGGGTATTATATCTAAGAACTTAAGAAAAAAATCACAGAAACACCAAAGAGGACAGGAAGGTAGTAGTAATTTGTCATGACCAGAACGAACTCTGCCCAATGCTTGCTATTATTGTCTGAAAATAAAACAAAATCTTATCCCCTTGTAATAACAGAGTTGCCAGGCAGCTAGGAGCAACCACTGACATCCTGGCTTGTACCCTACACTATGAACAGATCCAGTATGGGTCAGTATTGGGATCCAACATTGGTATCTTCCAGGGATTGTATATGAAGGCCTCATTCCCCCAGGATCTGGTACTGCGCAGCACAACCTACTTCACTAGAGTAAAAAACCCATTTTTTGAGCCACTGACACGAGGCCTCGTGTGGCCAAGGCCAAATCTAGGACCAGGTCCTCAGGCACTAGGCCAAGTACATGCAAAGACCCAAGTACATGCTCTTGTATATTGTGAATGTGTTAATCCCCCAAAATCTTGATATGAGGCTAAGGTATTGGCTTCAAGTCTGAGTTTGATAATGTTTCTGACATTGATCAAATCTTCAATGTCCTATACACCTCAATCAATGTTCCTGGCTGGCTATACCCCTCCCATCTCCTACCACTCCCACTGGTGTTTAGAAGAGAATAAGTAAGCCATCATCACAGGACCCTGAAAGTTGGAAGGCCCAGTCACCTGATATTCCCCCTGATTCATGCATAAAAAATGCCACTTTTACCTCTCCTTATCCCTGTGGTTCAGTGCTAAGGCTAAGATCCTCTTCCTCTACTACCACTCTCTACTCTCTCATCACTGTCTAGTATCGACCAACCTTTCCCTAATCCCTCCTCTCCTCGTTTGCTTTCTTTTTTATTTTGCCCACTGAATCATCATCCATCCAGTCACTTAACAAACTCTCCCTTCATCCTAGATCTGATGATACTGAATCTCTCAACCCTGCCCAATCATTCTAGGACTGAGTTGATATTTATTCTCTCTTCTTTCTCTCTCTCCTTCCCTTACCTCCTGTCCATCCTTCCCCTTTTCTCTTCTCTTTAAAGCAGGGATTCTTAACCTCGGCTGAATGAACTTTTTTGGGGGAAAGAGATATGATAACTATTTCAATATAACTGGTTTTCATTTTTAATCCCACGCATTTTATTTTATGCATTTAAAAGCATTATTCTAAGAAGAGGTCCACAGGCTTTGCCAGAATGCCAAACAGGTCCATAATATGAAAAAGACTGAGAACTCCTACTTTGAAATCTCTCTTTCGGTAACTGTACTGACAAGCTTCTGTGGATTTAATCATCTCTATGAACAGATGACCTCAAGATGTACATATCCAGCCTATTTTCTCTCCTGACCTCTAATTCTACAATACTGATTATACCTTTCTAATTTGAACTGGAAGTCCTGTAGACATCACAAACTCAACATGTCCAAAAAACCCTCATATTTCCTACTACGCACTCATTTTACAAACCTTCCCATTTCTATAAAGGGCACCATCATCCTTCTAGTTATCCAGGTTTAAAATCTTATAGTCATCCTCAACTCCTGAAACTTACATTTTTAAGGAAAGGACCAGGTTAGCTATGCTCATTCACTCATTCTTTTCAGGACTCTGCTGATTTTCTGGACTACTTTCTCCACCATAACCCAACAGCCTTCTCACCCTGAAGGATCCCTCAGCCTCTATGGCCCCTTCCTCTGATTGGTCAGTTGCTCCTGGACTCTCCATTTTATGGAGGCCCAGAGCTCTCTGGTCTCTGCTTTTTCTCTACCTTGCCACTCCCTCTCCTCCTGCTTTTCAGCTTCCTTTTACGTGTAGTCTTTCCCCAATAGAATGTAAGGCCCTGGAGGTGGAACCAAGATGGTAGAATAGCTGGAAGAAGTACAGCAAGCTCTCCCCCAAACTCCTTAAAATAGATCTAAAAAATGCACCAAACCAAATCCTGATAGAGAATCCAAGAAAAAGTCACAGTGAGTCATTTTTCAAGCCCAGTTCAGCTTAGGAAGAAAAGCAGAAGTCTGTGAATACTAGGGATAGGAACTAGCCAGGAGTTTGCCATTTGAAGCATTCCAGCACAGGGAGAGGCTGTGTACCAGGACAAGAGGAGATTCCAAACTGATATGAATTCACCATAAAGTTTAAGGACAGGTGCCAATTTGCAGTTTTGTTGTCTATTATACAGTTTTAGGTCATAGATCCAGGATGGACTAATTAGAGGACTTGTGTCTAGGTGTGGAGTTCTGGGGTAATGGGTGGTCACAGGCCCCAGGCAGCATAACTAGATGGGCAAGTTCAGAAACCAGCAGCAGCTAGCTGAGAGATGATTTTATCTAATCTTCTCTTCCCTTTCCTCTTAACTGTTTTCCTCTTCCTCTCCATTTTTCTTTGAAGATCATCAAGACATAATAAAATCACTCTCAAGACCTCTGTCTAATTAGACTACTCTACAACTCTTGATGATAGAGTTCATTAGAGACTCCTGTATGATCTCCCTATATTAAAGATTAAGCAGTTTCTCTTTACTTAGTCCCTTATGACTGTTTACCTTTTTGTGTTTTTCTTAACTCCTGTGTTTGGACTTCAAAATTTCTACAGAGATGTAATCTTTTCATTAGCAAGGCTTAAAAGTCCTTGATTCTATTAAACGGTCCTTTTTTCCACTGTAGGAATATACTTAGTTTTGCTAGAAAGTTATTTTGGTTGAAGGCCTCTACCTTTTGCCTTCTGGAATATCATATGCTAAACTCTCCCCTCCTTAAACATCATGACTGCTAAATTTTGTATAAGTATCAGTCCTCAGCATTTGAATTCTTTCTTTACAGTTGCTTGTAGATTCTTTTTGGTCTTTGTATGACCAGAACCTAGTACAAAGTATCTAGCACACAGTGTTTAACTAACTGCTTACGGACAAGTCCAGGTGTCTCCTAAATAAACCTGCACTTGACCTTGCTATCCTCTCAAGCTATCATCCTGTATCTCTTTTCCCTTTAATAGCCAAACTCTGAGAAAAAAGCTGTTTATACCCATTCCCCATTCCCTCATCTCTCAACCCCTTGCAATATGACTTCTGATATCATTGAATTGGATTTGAACTTCTACTAGCTGAGTGACCACAGGCTTATCTTTTTAAGCCTCAGTTTCTTATCCGCAAAATGCACCTAAAAGTACCTCATAGGGACGCTGAGTGGAGTGCATTTACAGCATGATATTATTATTATCATCATCACTTTCCATATGGACCACTGTGACCTCACAGAGAATCCATATTTTTAAACATTTCTAAGGTGCAAGTTTTACCATGTTACTCTCTTTAAAAAATTTTCAGTGACTCATTACTGCCTCAAAGATAAAATAAAGATTTCTCAACCTGGAATTTAAAGATTTCTACATAGCCATTCAGACATCTTTTCTAATATTGCTCTTCATGCATTCTATATTACAGCCAAACTGGCCCACAACTGCTCCCTACATAACAGAGAATTTCACCTCTCGTCTCTGTATTTACAAAGGCCTGCAATTACTTAGTGAACTAAAAACTCTAAGTTTATTTCATATCAACAGTTTTTTAAACATATTTTTCTCATTCGGTATTGAACGTGAGACTTTATATTTATATCCTTATTAAATTTACCTTTGTTAGATTTAGCCCATCACTCTATAATCTGTCAGGATCATTGTGGCTCCTGATTCTGCTGTCCAATGCGTTAGTTCTTTCCCATCTTTAACTCATTCGTGTATAGGATAAGCATAAGCATGATGTTAGTGCCTTCATTCCAGTCACTAATGAAAATATCAAACGGGTCCAAGGACAGAATCTTGGGGACATCAACAGAAATCATCATCCGGGTGATTTGATCATTCCAATAGGAACATTATGGAAGAAGTCAAATGACTTACTGATATTCATATGTACTTTGTTTACTATCATGTTTTGATAGTAATATTACCAAAACATGAAAATGAAGTTAGTTTGGCATAACTAATATATGATGGGAGGCCAAAATGACTCCAAGAGATTGATGCTTCCTTAAGTGTTCATAAAACAGTATGAAAATATTTCAATAACTTGTTACAAAATTTTTCTAAGGATCAGGCTAACTAGCCTATATTTTTCAGAATCTATCTTTTCAGCTTTTTGGAAAACTCACTTATTTGCTTTTCTCTAGTCTTCTGGTATCTCTCCAGTTTCCTCAAAGACCACTGAAAATCTTTTAATGCTCTCTCACAAGTTCTGTCAGATTCCTATAAAAAAGTGAATTTGAGCAGATTTGAGAGAGTTAGAAACCGTGAGAATTCTGAATGGGGCAAATTTCCCAGCCAGGAGAGTCTGAAAGGCTGAAGGAACGAATCTGTAGCCTAGGAGAGTGCTCGGCGTGCAGAGCTGCCCCAGACAGAACCAAAGCAGAAGCGGCTGGCCGGGAAACCCACGTGAGAGACAGGCTGGGAGAAAGCCGGGCGCCCGTAAACCAACGGAGATCCCCAGGCCTCCCAACACAGGACAGACTCTGTGGAAGTGACCAGAGGCAGCGCAACTCCACCTACCGTGAGATACCAGCTCCTGAGGATTGCAGCCCAAAGGTTTCAAACGCTTCTTGAACTTCCAGGAGACATAATGGCCAGGTAAACTGCTCTAATCCCTCCCCTCCCTATCCAGAGAATTCCCCAGGGGAAAAAAGAAAAAAAATGCTGGAATAGAAGAGACAGAAGTCGGGCTTCAGTGGCCAAGTAGTGGGAGTACCTGAGTCCCAGAGGGGCAGAGCCAGCAGGGGTCAACACCAGGAGCCCAGACATACTCTTGCTCCTCCAGGGGAAGTGCCAGATACCCAGCTTGAACAACAAAGAGCTGAGACCATTGCCAAAGAGCAATAGTGCTGCAGAACGACCCCAGGGGAAGAGGAGATTTCGGGCAGCCAGACCCTCTCCCCCACACCTCAGGAAACTGAAGGCTATAATTCACAAAGCCAACAAAGAGACTCACAATCCCCAGAATAAGAAAGCTGGGACAGTGAACCCTGAGCCCCAAAAGCAGAAATTTATTTTAAAGCCAGGAAAAGGCTAACCAACATGAAGAACACACACAAAAAAAAACTGAGGATCATTGATTCTTTTTATGGAGACAGGCAGGATCAAAATACCAATTTGGAAGAGGATAACAATGACACTATATCCACATCTGAGACCTCAAAAGGTAATGTGAACTGGTCTCCAGCCCAAAAAGTATTACTGGA
>CM053626.1:167350872-167397143 GCA_028646595.1 Phalanger gymnotis
CAAAGAGATCACCCAAGTAGGAAAAGGACCCATATGTACAAAAATATTTATAGCGGCTCTTTTTGTGGTAGCTAAGAATTGGAAATCAAAGGGATGCCCATCAATTGGAGAATGGCTGAACAAGCTGTGGTATATGAAGGTAATGGAATACTTTGTGCTATAAGAAATGGGGATGATATGGACTTCATAACAACCTGGAAGAACCTACACGACATAATGCTGAGTGAGCGGAGCAGAGCCAGGAGAACATTATACACAACCACAGATATATTGATTCTGTGATGACTAACCCTGACAGACTTTGGTCTTCTCTGCGACACAATATGCAGAGACAGCTCCAAAAGACTCGCGATGGAGAGTGCTATCTACATCCAGAGAAAGAACTATGAAGTATGAATGCAAATCGAGGCACACTTCATGCTCCCCTTTTTCTCCCCCACACTTTTTTTTTCTCTCTTTTGTATTTGTTGTTGGGTTGTGTTTTTTTGTTTTTGGGTTTTTTTTTTTTGGTTCTGTTTCTTCTTTTTCATGAGTCATTCCATTGGTCATGGTTCTTCTCCACAACTTGACTAGTGTGTAAATTAAATCAATGCCAAGTTATACATGGAAGTTATATGGGATTCCGTGCCTTCTTGGGGAGGGAGGAAGGGAAGAAAATCTGGAACTCAAAATTATGTAGAACTGTTTGTTGCAAAATAAAAATTAAAAAAAATTAAATGGTTTAATGACTACAAGGTCAAGTTCTTTTGGAACCCTGGAATGTAATTCATTGTAGTCAAGTGACAAACTCAGAACACTTAAGATGCTCTCACAGTCTCCTCATTTTATCTTGGGTTCAACTTCCTTTTAAACATTTTTCTCCCATTTTTTTTAGTCTAAAGTTAATTCTCTTTGATGAAAGAAATGGAAGCAAAGAAGAGGTTGAATAAGTGTGCTCTTTTAGTCATGCTTTTAACATACTGGCTTATCTATCCTCATGCTGTGGGCTTGTACATTCCACATTCTCACCACAAATGCAACTTAAGAAGTCCTTTTGGAGGTAAACATGAAAGAGTAATTATAAGGGTCTCAATGAAGTTAAACTATTATTTACATTCTTACATGGGAAGATGATACATGTAACATTCCCACATAGGAAGATGATACATGTAACATTCCTACATGGGAAGATGATACATGTAACATTCCTACATGGGAAGATGATACATGTAACTTTCTTACATGGGAAGATGAAACATGTAACTCCTAAGAACTTTATCATCGTTAAAATGTTAAAAGGAGTTTACATAGACAGAGGGCATGGCTATGAGTTGATTATATTGATTTCCCAAAAAAACAAAGGGGTGAAAAAGATGGATGCACAGGGGGAAAGGAGAGTAGAATGGGGAAATTTTTCTCACATAAAAAAGGAACACAAGGAAGAGCTTTTACAGTGGAGAGGAAAGTGGGAGTGAGGTGGCGGGCAATGCTTGAAACCTCTCATCAGGATTAGTTCAGAGGGATGAATAAATATACACACTCAGTTGTGTATAGAAAAATAACTTACCCAATAGGGAAATAGGAGGGGAAAGGGATACAAGAAAGGGAAGGGTATGATAAAAAGGAAGACAGATTAAGGGAGACAGTGGTTAGAAGCAGAATAGAATTTTGAGGAGGGACAGGATAAAAAGAAAGAGAAAAAGAAAAACAGAAGAAAATGAAATTGAGGGAAATATATAGTAATTAACTATGAATCTGAAAAGGATGAGCTAATCTATAAAACAGAAACACATAGCAGAATGGATTAGAAACTACAATCTAACAACATACTGTTTATAAGAGACATATTTGAAACAGAAAGACACAGAGTTAAAATAAAGGGCTGCAACAGAATGTAATATACTTCAGCTGAACTAGGGAAAAAAAGGCAGGGGTAGCAGACAAAGGAAAAGCAAAAATAGAACTAACTAAAAGGGATAATCAGGGAAACTATATTTTGCTAAAAGGTGTATCAGAAGTAATAAAAATTTCTACAGCAAGTTTCTCTGATAAAGACTCCATTTCTCAAATATACACTGAATACAGAATTGAGTCAAATTTATGAAAATAAGAGCCATTCTCCAATTTATAAATGGTCAAAGGATATAAACAGGCAGTTTTCAGAAGAAGAAGTAAAAGCTATTTATAATCTTATAAAAAATGTTCTAAATCATTATTGATTACAGAAAGGCAAACTAAAACAAGTCTGAAGTACCACCTCACATCTATAAGAAATGAAAAATGCATGAGGGGATGAGGGAAATAAAGTATGCTAATGAACTGCTGGTGGAGTGAACTGGTCCAACCATTCTGGAAAATCACTTGGAACTAGGCCCAAAGGGCTATAAAACTGTGCATACTCTTTGACCTAGCAATACCACTACTAGGTGTGTATCCCAAAGAGATCAAAGAAAAAGGAAAAGGACCAATATGCACAAAAATATTTATAGCAGCTCTTTTTTCTGGTGGCAAAGAATTGGAAATTGAGAGGATGCTCATCAATTGGGGAAAGGCTGAACAGGTTGTAGCATACGATTGTGATGGAGTACTACTGTGCTATGGGAAATGATGAGCAGGGTGGTTTCAGAAACAATGCAAAGTGAAGAGAGAAAACTGGGAAATCATTGTACACCATAACAGCAAGGCTGATGATCAATTGTGAAAGACTTGGCTACTCTGATCAATGCAACGATCCAAGACAATTCCAAAGGACTCCTGATGAAAAAACGCTATGTACTTCCAAAGACACAGAACTAATTGAACTCAGAGTAAAATCTGAAATATAATTTTCCCTCTTTCCTTATTTTTCTTGCTTTCTTTTTTTTTTTGAAATTATGGAGAACACAGAAATGTTTTACATGATTTCACATGTATATCTTATTTTGCTTGCCTTCTCAGTGAGTGAGGAAGGGCTGGAAAGGAGAAAGAGAATTGGGAACTCGAAATTTAAAAAGAAAAGAATACTAAGAATAAATAAATAAATAAATAGATAAATAAATAGATGTATTGTTTTTTAAAAAAGAAGCTTTTAGAACATGTTGTATGAGTACCTGATTATTCTTTGTGTATCTTTTCCTTGACTACATGCGTCTGTTTGCATGTTGTGAATATACACTTCTAGAATATTTAGCTCATATAAATTGGGAAGCTCCTTGTGCAGCTTCTCCTCTTCCACTAAGATGATTCTCAATTGTATTTTCAGAATTATTTTGAGGGCTTCTTTGTCATCTTCCCTTTCACAGGCCTAAAATACATGTCTCTTTTCTGAAAGTTTAAAAGTCTTCCCTCCTAAATTTTATACATAGTGTCCCAAAGTCTTAAACAGCTTAAAACTGCGCTAAGACTTCAGAACACCTTGTATGTCTGATCATGCATAACCTTTCCCTCCTTTGTTATTATGAACTTTAAGATGACACAGTCACTTTCTCCCAATGATCCCATCATTTTGACTTTACTAACCAGGTCCTCCTTGTTAGTTGGAATTAAGGTTTGGAGTAGTGCTTCATTTAAATTCTGAGAGTGGAAAATCTCAGTAAAGTAAGGCAAGAATTGCCTGGTGCTGTATTTAGCGGAGAAACTCTTTTCATAGATATATAAGTAGCTGATGACCTCAATTACAGCATTATGGATTTAAATCTGCAATGTACCTTCAGATATCTGATCCAACTCCTTCATTTTACAGAAGAGAAAACTGAGGCTCAGAAACAGGGGAGTCTTTTGACTCCAAATTCAGCATATTCTGCTTATTCAGTTTGCCTCTGGGCACATTTTGTTGTCTGTATCAGAAGTTCAGCTCAAACATATGACCACAGGGTCTGTAGTACACAAGTTATGTCAATGTAATTTCTGTTTCTCTTTCACTTCTTCCTTACTTTCCACTGTTTTTCTCCCTCTGTATCTCTATGTACATATGCAAAGCTAGTTTGTTAAAGGGCATGTCCCTTCCCCCAGAAAATCAAAATCCAAACCCATTTTGAATATTTCTAAGAACAAAGAAAAGGCTTGCTACTTCAAAAATAATTTTAATAAATATTTATCATGTATCTATTACATAAGCAGTGGATACAGCAGAGAAGACCTGGGTTCAAGTTGTGCTTCTGATATATTTACTAATTAATCCTAATTCTATGACTCTAAGCAAGTCATTTTTAAATGCCCTAGGCAACTCTGTTAGTTGGAGAGCAGCTGCCAATCCACATCAGTGGAGAGCAATTCCTCACCGAGTTACTTTCTTAGAAAGAATCATAGTTTCCAGTTTTAAAACAAACGTACAGAACACTACACTAGTAGATGCAAAAGAAAATAAAAGGCACTGGGGAAGAAAAATAAAATTATGTTTTCCTGGAATCCACCATCCAATAGCCAGTTTATTATCGTGCTGGGGTAGCTTTGATGGAAAGTTCTTATTTCTCTGTCTGCTTCTCTATAACTTTATATACATGGGTCCAAGTTCTGCCTTCTAGATCCAAATGGCAAAATATCCAAACGACACAATGCTAACTGCGTATACTGGATGCGTTGCAGCAAAGCATGTATCCTTTTATACTTCCCTAATCAACTCACTCTCCCACTCACCACAGAGGCTCGTCCCAAATCTTCTCATCTCTCCTTCCCTCTCCCCTCACTGTCTCTGCTAAGAATTTTGCCTCATGTTGCAATGAGAAAGTTGTGGTCATTTGCTGAGAGCTACCATCTTCTCCTTTCCAACCTCACCTCATATCAACCAGATGCCTTCCACCATTATCTCCTCCTTCATTCTGGTCTGACATAAAAGGTGGCCCTTCTCCTTTACAAAGGCAAACTCCTCTTCATGCACAAGTGATCCCATTCCATGTCAGCTTCTCCAACAGGTTGCTTCTTCTATCAACCTCACTCTCACATATCTTCAATCTCTCCAAGTCCACTGGCTGTTTCCCTATTGGCTAAAACCATACCTATGTCCACTCCATCTTCAAAAAGTCCTAACTTGGTCCAACCATCCCCACTATCATCCAATATCTCTCTTCCTTTCTGTGGCCAAATTCCCTAAGAAGGCCATCTACAGTAAGTGTCTCCACTTCTTTCCTCACTCCCTTCTTAGTTCCCTACAGTTTGGCTTCCACTCTATCATTCAACAGCTCTTTCCAAAGTTACTTAATTGCCAGATCTACTGACCTTGTCTCTCCATTACAATGTAATTTCATTGTATGTGTATTTGTAATTGTACTTGTACTTTTACTGTATTTGTACTTGTATTCTCAGCATCTAACATGGCAAGTGGCAAATTGCAAGCACTTAATAACTTAATGACTGATTTCAGACAACTCTGAATGTTAGGAAGGTCTTTCTTATATCAAGTCAAATTTGCCTCTGCACATTTCTGTTCATCACTCCTAATGCTGTCTTTATAGGCTAAGACAATGTTTGCAGTCCACTAAAATTTACAAACCTCTTACTAACAAATTGTTATTCAGCCACACATATCCCATCTTGCACTTGTGAAGTTAATTTTTTGAATCTGAGTACATAACAACATTTATCCCCAATTAAGTTTCAACATATTAAACTTGTTCTAGGCCATCAAGATATTTTTGAATTCTGACTCTATCATCAATTGTGTTAGCTATCTCAACTCAACTTTGTGTCACTTGCAAATTTGATAGGTGCTTCTACCCAGATCACTGAGAAAAGGGCTCGGCAATCACCCCTGCCAGGTCTTTCAGTACCTTGGGATGTAGACTGTCTAGGCCTACTGACCTGACCTCAATGAAGTCAACTCTTACTAGCTCCCTACTTATCTCAATTTGAACTTTCCATTAGCCATTTTTGTTCTATCCTTTCTAGTTCAAAACTGTTCTCCCTGATAAAGAATACAGAAGCAAAATGAGAGATTGTAGATAAGTGAAGTCCTCCATAAGTGCTCTATCATACCTTCATACCAGGCTTGTGACCTGATTCTTGAACTCTTCATCTAATTTCTACTTCTATCTACTCCAATGACATTAAAGCTTTCATTACTGCCTCGTTAATCTTTAATCCAATATTTTCTACCATGCGCTTCTTTTCCAGTTAATGGATTCCCTCGTACAAATTGGGCTTATTATACAATGCTCTTACCCTCTCTCCTTTCACCTCCTCTTGTTTCTTTTGAATAAAGTATAGCCTTCTATAACTTTGTTCAAGTCATGGGTTTCCCAATGACACCTGAGGACTTCAATATACCTCCTTGAGTTATGGTCTCTTTTGTCTCGTCATTTACTTGTCATTCATACTTTGTGTATCTATATTCAGATATCTGAGGCCATGTCAGGTGCCAGTATTGGCTCCTTTTCTGTACAGTCTAGACTCTATCTACACAAGCCAAATTCATCCTATGAAAATATGGGCATCTCTGTTGCGATTCTTCTTCCCACACTATAGGTATTCTCTATGATATCTCTCTTGACAGATGTATTTGACAACGAATTTGTGAAAATAAAGATAATAATTATGCAATGGCATAATTCTAAGAGAAGAGCTTAAAGTAGTAGAAATTCTTACATTTTTTCCTAGACAATTAAGGCCTCTTTGTAAAAATTTAAGATTTTTTTAAAAAGGTCTGTAATATCTTAGGAATTTTGTACTAGTATCCTGGTTTGAAGCCTTAAAAAGAACTACCTAAGCACATGCAGACTCAAAATTTATTAGTATATAAAGAACTAAAAAGGTTAAGTCATTTAACACAGAGCTATTAGTATGCCAAAGACTACTTTGATGATGAAAGAATATGTAAATGATTATAAAATTAAAAAATAAAATAATAATTGTAGTAAACTTTTAAAAGCATGAATGGTCATAATAAATTTCAAGCACTAATTATAAAAACATTCTTGAACTCTAAATGTTAGGTGACAACATAGCAGTCCAGGATGGCACTATAAACATGGAACATGAATAAACAAGTTCTGTAGGTGTATTTTAGATGATGTTCAAGATTTTTACTAGCCAACACCCCTCTCCCCTCCCCATTACAGAGGCACTGATACATTGCCCTCTGTACCTGGTACATCCTGGGGTAGCTCAGGAGCCACCTTCTTCTCTGCCATGTTGTTGCTATCATGAGTTTCTGAGGGGCACCCCACTGTGCTCTTCCCTTCAGGGGGACTAGTTTCTCCTGAAGAAGTATTTGTTGTGTTGTCGCCAGTATTTGTTGACAGAGAGTTACCTTTATCCCCAACATCTTTTGGCTCTACAGTAAAATGTACAACAAAACTTTAAAGATATTCTTTAAAATTCCTTTGGTAGGACTGGCCATACCTAAAGAAAATCAACTGCTGAAAAATGGAATATCAGTGATCCACACAATTCACCATTGACCATTCTCTGGCAATTCTGTTGTATGTTATTTTAACAATAGATTACTCACATAAAGTCAACACATTCAAGAAGTTAACACAAGAAATATAACAAAGATGAGCAAACCATTAATTCTTTTAGCATCGTGTATGTATGTATTCTATTAGAAAAATACTTTATTTTCAGCATAATATCTCATGAAAAGGAAATGTTGGCCTGAAAAACTGAAAGAATTTAGAGCAGATGCATTATTACACTTCTATATTACTGACTACTAATTATTATATATGAAATACTTAAAATGTCTAAATTCCATCAATATAAATTTAAGTGGTTTTATGCTATTTAAAAAAACCCCCAGTATATTCTTTATAATTCTCCAGGTTAAAAAAAAAAGCCTATGCTTTATATATAACACTTCTGATAGAAAGCTTTTTAAAACCAAGTAGTTTATTTACCCTCTGGTTTTCCTTTCTCAGAATCACCACCAGATGTTTTTTCTTCTTTGTTTTTTTCCTGGGGTTGATCTGAAAGCTCTTCTTTGCTTTTCTCAGAATCTTTTTGGCTATTATTTTCAGATTCATTTTTGTCCTTGTCTGCTTCTTCTGGAACTGGACTCTTAGCATCTTCAATGTCACCTCCCTTTTTGGATTTGGTAGCTTCCAAAATTTCATCTACGTAGTAAAGAGTTCAAAATTTTAAACTAGATACACAAAGCGTGCATACAAAATACTGAAGGCTTTGTTTTTGTTTTTAAGAAAATGTTAAGAAACCAACACTAAAAAAGCAGTTGCTAAAAGCTGAAAATCATTGATACAAATCTACTTATGAATAGTTAGTTTGTGGAAATTCTCATTTAGGCTACAGAAGGGGTAAAATAAATACAAAGTTCATTGGTTTTTAGGAAACAAAAATTATTAAATGTTCATATACAGAGAGTCCCAGAAAATCTTAGTGCAGTTTTAAGTTTTTAAAACTTTAAAAGCCAAAAACTGTACTAAGGTTTTTGGGACCCCTTGTATGAATGTTTTTAGATACATATCCAAATAGTGTCAGTTTTTAAATGTACAACTTAATAGTCCCTTTCTGCCAAGATAAAAGCATTAACTATAAATCCTATTTTCACTGGGAATAAAATATTCCTAATTCTTGAAATTGTGGTAAAATTGTTTGTTTTAAGGTAGATGCTCAAACTGTCTTCTGACAAAGAATAAAACCTTGGAACAAGAGAATTTTGGTTCCAGTTCTTCTGTGATCTTACATAATCTATAACCCCATGAGCCTTGATTGTTTTATCTGTAAAATCAGAAGGTTGGACTAGATAATCTCTAAGGCTCCTGAAGAAGTTCTAACTAATGTTCTTTAGGTCAATTACTTTTCTGTCACATTTCGAATATCACTGGTACTATGACACTGACAGAGAATTCAGGAGGTGACTAGAAAGGATCAGAGAGTTAAGGGTTGGAAGAGCCTTTAAAGTCATCAAGGTGAATCCCTTCGTTTTTTTGATAAAGAAACTGAGGACCAGAGAGGTTAAGTGACTAGCTGAAGGCCACATGGCTAGTATGTACTGAAGTATAATTTGAACCCAGGTCTTCTTCACTCCAAGTCCAGCACTTCACACACAAAGCCAAGGAGAAAAGGGATTAGTAAGAAAATAGCTAATTACGGTTAAAAACTCAAGATGAAACACAGCCAAACATTATCTAATGACATTAGATTTAGAAAGCTTCCTGAGGAGAGGCACTTTTATTAATTGTATTCCCAGTATTATTAATATATTCACAGGGCCTAGCACAAATGAAGTGCTTAACAATAAATGTTTATTGGATTAGATTAGACTTGATGGAGATATAGGTCTTTATACATGGAAATTCATATTTCAGCTTTAAAGCACAATCATAGGTTGCAATGATTCGTTATAAATTGTTAACATCTTTTCTGCTTCAGTTATCAAAGAAAGCAAAATAAATTATATTCATCTATGTTTTTAAGACTATCTTGGATGCCTTATAAGCAATGAATATTAATTTTAATAAAACAGACTGAAATTTCTATAGAAAATCTACTGAGGCAGCCAATCTATTTGCTAATTGATCTAGTCACAGTATGTTTTCACTTCAACTTTTCCTACAATCTACAGAAATAAAAAAATTCAAGCTATGATAACTAAACTTTATTGTATATATCCGTTACCATTTCTGAATCACTGTAATTTAGCAAAATGTCTACTTGATTTATTTTTTTAAAGGGGTCGGAAGGGATAGGCGGAAAGGAAGGGGGTTAAGCAACTTGCCCATGTTCACACAGCTATTAAGTGTCTGAGACTGCATTTGAACTCAGGCCCTCCTGACTCCAGGCCTGGGGCTCTATACACTGTACCATCTAGGTGTCCCCCATTCTTTTTTTTATAAGCCTCTGTCTCCCCCAACCTGTAATTATTCTTTTTTCTGATCCTCTCCTTCTAAAATATCACCATTCCTCCCCCTACTTCTAACTCTAAACAAAAGGGTTTACAGTCTATGAGAAATCACAACAGTTTCAAGCATTACTTATATATAGATATGAAATTTTAAAAGTACTGAGTCTCTGCAGACAAGTTCAATGGAAACCTGACTTGATGAAATTGCCCAGCATTGGTTAAATTAATTTTAACTATAAACATCTCAATCAGGACAGGGTCTCAAGACAACCTGCCAGTATTTACTTTCCTCTATAAGTTTTCACGAGTATAAAAATTGGTAAAAGTACAATTTTTACAAAGAACAAGATTGACTGTTTTCTTATTTTAGCTTTTATCCTCTTTGATCAATCAATTTCATCTAAAGCTGTTTTATATCAATGATTCTGAAACTCAGAATACAGGGAGTTTCAAAGGGTCTTTAAAATGAACACCTAAACACTGACTTTCTTGGCAAAGTCTTAGTCTCAGAATGTTGATACTCTTCCCTTTCTTCTTGCTTCCTCCTATCCTCTGAGCTCCTGTTTATATCAGATTAGGTTACTGAGATATTGAAGAGGGGGCAGAGTCAAAGGCCAAATGAAGATTTGAGGAAGCTTCATAAACAGACAGGTCGTGGTTTTAAACTCAAGAAACTCCAAAGAACACTAGGACTCAAACTTAGGAGACTTCGATTCTAGCGTCAGGTCATGTCTGTCACCATAACCAAGCTGGACATATGTAACCTTTCTGAGCTCTCAAGGCCATTAGAAAACATGTTTGCTATACTTTATTATTCTACCCTCCATCTCCCTGCTGCTTCTCATTTTTTGTCTTCTCCCTTTATTTTCCTTAACCTTAACATCAGTGTGAACTAGTTACAGCATGTCTCACTTTGGCTTTTCCTACGATCTACAGAAATAAAAAAAGTTCAATGCTACAATGACCAAATTTTATGATATTATCTATTACCATATCCCAATCACAGTAATCTAGGAAAATGCCTATTTGGTTCATTCTTTTTCTCATAAACCTTTATGTCTCCCCTAAACTGTAATTATTCTTTTTTTTCACCTTTCACCTTTTTATGACAATCATTGTTTTTTTCCTCTACTTCTGCATCTACTTTACCATATTCAAACAAAAACTATAAAATCTATAGACTTTGAAATATGCAAGACATGAAACATACTGCAAAGGGGTCAAAAAGAATTCTTGGGAGAGTTGTGGGATTAAAACACAAATCTTAAGTACATGTAAATTGAGGCAATTAATGAGCACAGAAATAAATTCCAAATTCAAAGAAAATAAACCATTATAAAACTCAAATGCTAAAAGTAGGGTTAAAACTTCTTTATTTGGATGCATATTTATGTATCCTGACTAGAGATTTCCTAATGACCACAATATTTTCTAGATTAAGAGCCATCAAATTAAAAACATGAGGTGATCTATAGCCCACCTCCCCCAGGAAGAATTTGTTGAGCTCCCCAGCAGAAATGCCTCCCTGTACTTCTCTCCTAATTTTTTTTTTACTTTACATTTATTTTGTATATATTATGTGTTTACTTGAATATGTGCATGCCATTTTTGCCAACAGACTACTAGTTCTTTGAGAGCAGGGTTCCCTAGTGTCTAACACAGTGCAAGCACATATCAAACACTTAATAAAGGTTTACTGGTTGATTTAAAAAAAAAACCACAAGGTGAAGTATTTTCTGAAATTATTTTGTAGCATTTGAATTGCTAAAAATTTCAAGAAACTTAGTAATTTTTAAGGGAGCATATGAATCTGAGAAAGAACTTCAATTCTTTATGACTTTCTAAGAGAAAGGAATATTATTATTTGCTAAACAAATTAGAACCTAAATGAAGAAGGTGTTAATAGCCAGTAGCAAAGGTATTACGGGCTAGGTGCATCTTAGAAGTCTCATTTTTTATTGAGGGTAACCAAAAGAAAGGGTGGGAGTAAGGAAATAATAAATGTTTGTTTTACTGTAAGGTAGACTTGCATGGTAGTTAAATATTAAAGAATGCAAATTGTTATCAAAAAATCTGCTGCTTTACTTTAGGCTTTTAAGAAAGGATGCAAAATATAGTAACCAAAGAGCCTGCCTTGGAGACAAAAAAAAAAGCTGGCTTCACACTCTGCTAACACTAGAAACACTGGTAGTGTAATAATGAGCCAATCATTTAACAAAAAAGTATCCCAGGCGACTCTCTTAACACCATAAACTGCAAACAAGCTGCTGATTTTTATTAGTGAAAGAAGTCAGATCTTTACATGGTTACAGGTCCAGATGGAAAAAAAAAAATTAATTACCTGAATAACAATTTCATGTCCCTATTTTCCAATGCTTCAAATTTTGTTCATTCAATGGTTCTTTAAAAGTACTCATGTTTCTTCTTCTGTGTCAAAGGGCTAGTTGCCCATATCAAGCTGGCTTCTGCCATCTAATGATAAAAGAGGGTAGTAACTTCAAGCTATCCAGGAGGAGAAAAAGGTAATAGTCTGTATTTTGGCTCCAACCTGGGTTCTAGGAACACAATTTGGTGGAATCTAGAACCAGTTTTTACAAGTTGTTTCTGAATATATTTAAATGGCTATTTGGTTAATCTATTCTACTCTCAAAATTGATTATTGCAATTGAGAAGACGGGATTTTACTTTTTCTGGTTTTTAACTACTTAATTCCATTAATCTTGTTCTGTTTGCTCTGGGAAACTAACCCTATTAATTCTGAACTCTCAGTTAAAACCAAGACTATAGAGAAATATTCTTTGACAGTAAACAAAATATCTTTTAAGTTGCCAAAGTAAAATTTTCAAATATTCTGGTTTGGATTTAAAAATTGGTTATGCCAATTACAAGTATTTTGTAAATCTTCAACTGATTTAGGGAGGTCATCATTAGAACCGGGTATTAAAACATATGGTATCTAACTGGCGATAAAAAATTCTATCAATAGAGCACCAGCCCTGGAGTCAGGAGGATCTGAGTTCAAATCTGGCCTCAGACACTTACTAGCTGTGTGACCCTGGGCAAGTCACTTAACTCTGATTGCCTCAAAAAAAAAAATTCTATCAGTAGAGTACCCAAATAAAAACAGACTCAATATTTGTGAAAAAGCATGCTTGTATGTAATTCAACAAATATAATATTTTTGGTCTTTTGTCCAAATTATCACAATTATCCAAATTTAGTTGTAAATATGTTCTCCAATGCTAAATCCATTTCTACTTGCTCCTGTGAAGTGAAATTAATGAAACAAAAAAAGTATTAGTCAAAATATGGAGGCCCAGAAAATGAGAGGTAAACATTTGTTTCCTGATACCTAAACTCTGAAGACAGTGATAAAATTTTCATCCTAAAAGCAAACATTATTATCCTTGTTCCACAAAAGTAAATTCAGAGACTAAACTATTTGACTAAAGACAAAGAAGTTCTAATTCTCAGAATGATGTTATGAAGATGAGAGAAATTATATCTTTACTATAAATTTTCTCTTGACTCTAAATCTAAACCAATATGGGAGATTATATAATACAGTGTAAAAGAGCAATGACTCTGGAGTTAGAGGACCTGGGTTCAAATACCACTTCAGACATTCATTAGCTGTGGGGCTTTGAGCAAGTCACTTAACCTCCATGGACCCCAGAGCTTCATCTACTGCATCAAATGAAAGAATTGGACAAGGTGGCCTCTGAGGTTCCTTCCAACTTCTAGGTTGTCTATGACCTATGATAAAAGCATTTACAAACGGAACATTTTAAATGTCTCAAAACAAAGCCAGTTTATATTTGACAATTTTCTAATGAAAACAGTGTACTACTAGGTCTGTTTTTCGTTAAGCATTGAAATATTACCTGGTTATTTTGACAAATGCTTATACTGAGGGACAACGTGGAGTGGAGACAGCGCAAGAATTAAGAGAGTTTAGAGCCCTAAGCTTTACCAGCTACCTGAGACAATGACTGATGGGGATGGTCAAGGCAAAGTCACACTTTCCTGAAACCCAGGCTCTCCATCTGTCCAAAAGGAATAACTCCTTGCACTACATACTTCAACGGGTTGGGAGGAATGCATGTTTATACATGTAAATTATTAGTACTATTAAAATTATTAAACAAATGCAAACAAATATTTTTGTTCTTTTCATCAAAGTATGAAACATTATGCACATGACAACCACAATGAACACTCTTTTAAAGTATCACAAGCTACACAAAATTCTTTCCAGTTAAAAAGTACTTTTCATACATTATCACACACATCACAACAGTCTTGTAAGGTACAGTAAGAATTTGAAAATAGCCTTCACTTTTCCCTAGATCTGGCTTATAGAAAACCCACATAAGCGTCATATTATCACTCTGATAGACTGACAATAAAAGTGACAAAGTCAAAAGTAGCAAAAGTAGTAACAGATCTTTATTGAATAAAAAAAATAAAAAATTTAGAGTAAATCTTTAATATGATAATTCTGTGAAATGATTTTTTAAAGCATGTCCTCCTTTTTTTTTCCCCCATTGAAAGAGGTTTCATTTTATAGATGCAGTATAAATTCTGAGAGAACCTATATTTGGAACCATACAGTAATAAACTATATTTTATAGGTTGAGGCTCTCAGAGGTTGAGTTGTCACAGATCACACATATTGAGTGGCAAAGCTGGAACTTTAATGTAGATCTTCTGACTCCAAGTCTAGTACTCCAAAGGAAATACTGGGAGCAGCTATTTGATTCTAGTGATGGTATTAAATGTAATCATTCATTTAAAAAATATAACTACTCAGCAGAAAGAAAATGGCAGGAAAATTTCAGAGATAAACTTCAGTTACCTTAGAAATGTATTTATTGAAATTCCACATGTGCTCTCCGCCCCCCCCCAAAAAAGTAGGCATAAAATAACTGAGGATGGATTACAGCTCAGTCTAGTGAATATGAGTAACTAAATATCCTAAGAAACAAAAGATCAAACTTTGAGTTTTTATCCAAACTGTCCCAATCATAAGAGTTTAGCTGTAAATATATTATTTAGTTTTACAGCAATTTCTACTTCTCCGCATTACAATAATATTAGATGCTGAGCATATACATGCCGAGCAGGTTTAAAAAAACCCAATCTCAAATGTTCACATAACCTTTACATATATTTAAAATAATAATTACAATTAGAAACCATTTACAGAACATCACTAACTACCGAGGCATAATATAAGATGAAATTTCATATAATGTCTTTAACCTATATTGTTAACAATAGAGAAATATGAAGTTATATGGTGAAACAAAGGAAAATACTTGATATTTCTCATACATTTCAAGTTTTATAATGAAATTACATTATCAGTTAGTTTCAAGTATAACAGACAAATTCTCTTACCATTTGCAGCAGCCAGAAATGATTTGTTACTTCCACGTGCTTTATTAGTCAGGTCTTCAGTTATATCCATATGTCGATGAATTTCTTCACGCATTTCTTCTAGAGTTTTACAAAGTTCAGCTTCCCAGTAATCTTTATCTAGGCAATCAATTAATTCTGCCAACTGGACCTTTGTGCTATAGTACCAAAGTTTCTTATCCTTTTCATTTTCTGAATCTTCCTCTCTGTAAGAAAAAATGTAAAATACTCTCAACATATACATTAACAACATACTTATGTGGTAGTTTACTCATCTAGCAAACCTCATCTATCTTTGGAAAAAGCAGAAAGGAGAAAAAAAGCAAAAACAACAAAAAAGGTAGGGAAAGGCCAAGGTGGGGGAAGGCGAATAAGGGTCATAAATAGCTGGTTTAGAGTCCATGGATTTTATTTAAAGCTGAACCAGTCCCTCACTCAGAACCTATTTAAGCTTACTTTATACACAAATATAACAAGCTTGACAAATGTTTTTCAAATCTACAGAAAATCAGAAGTCAAAAGTAAGTAAAAGAGGAGAAGACAGAAGAAAGCAGACTGACAAAAGAATGTCAGTCTCTGACAGTCGGTCAAAATCCTAAATACAAGACAATTAAAACTCTTAGTAATCTGCTATGTACAAATAACCCTATATACCTCAATAGCCTTGAATGTTTCTAATAACCCAAGCCATCAAAAATAGTTAAGTGATGATTTCCATCAAAATGGTTAAAAATTTTAAAGCTTTGGTACCTTAAAAACGGGTGGAGAAAAAGATAAGCTCCAGTTATTAGAAAAAAGAAATATAAGTGAAACTCTTCATTCACCAATGTTTCTGTATAAATATATACATATACACAGTAACATAAATGGAGGGGTGGCTCTCACCTTGGGATAGTAGTATCCATCCCTATAAGCACATACAGACTTTCTTTAACAAAGTAAATTATAGTCTTGTGCCAGATTCACAGAAGCATTTGCAAAATATTTTCTTCTTTTCTGTGGTAGGAAGGTAGTAAATAAAAGATTATTTAGAAGGTCCTCTAGGTTTATATCACTCAACATTTTTTGGAAAGGAAAAACTAATTAAGTCAAACACTCAGTAAAACAGTGTTAAAACTCCAAAAATGTCAAGATTCACTAGCTTAATATACTAAACCAGCCACATTTGTTTTTGGCTAGGTCAACACCTTCCAAAATTGTCTCCTGCTTTCCATATTAATTCAATTTTCTTCTGTTAAAAAAATTTCTTACTCCAATTAAAAAGACCAAATTTGGCCCCAAAGAAGAGGTGAGAAAATGTGCTTTCCCCACTTCACTGCAGAAGTGGGGACTAAGGATGCAGAACCCTGCATCTGCTGTTAAACCAGGGTATAGTGGTCAGTTTTGCCAAGCTATTTTCCCTCCTTTTAGAATCTTTGTTATAAGAGAAGGTTTGGTGGGTAGGGGACAGGAGAGAGAGATATCTGGAAATGAACATGATAAAAAATAAGAGCCATCAATGACTAAAAAAACTTATTTCATTAACCTTTTACTATTGCTTTTTCCTTCTTCATCATTCTACATTCCATTTCCTGACAGCTATTTCCAACTACTTCTTTATGACTAGGTGGGACTGACAATGGAGTTAATGTGGTGACTAGTCATACTTGCATTACCATTAGTATTAAATTACACAAAAATTATTTTATTTTTGTCCTATTAGCTCATGACCAGCCCTTTTAATTATTTAGGTATACTGCAAGATTTTAAAAAGCAGTATCTGTCAACTTACTAAGTTGTCTTTATCAATTGTAATATTATTTATTATGTTTTGCAAAAGGTTCCAGAAACTAGTTTTCAAAATAGGGATGCCATGGATCAAGAAATAAATTCTACACTTAAAGCCCTGCTCACAAAACCAAAAATATTCAAGAAATAATTACAGAGTCAGTGTAGTATAGTGGAAAAAGCACTGCATTTGAAGAGAGGGGGCCAGGGTGTGAATGCCAGCTATGCCACTTACCACCTACTGAGTGTGACCCTCGGCAAGTCACTTAATCTTTCTGAGCCTCAGTTTACTCATCTGTAACATGAGATGGCTGGAACTAAATCATCTCTAAGGTCCCTTCCAGCTCTAAATCAATGATACTATGAGTCTAGAGAAGAGTAGGGTTAAGTGGCCAATGACAGTGAATAAATAATTATTTGTTGAAAACTTAATACATTTACGTTATGTTAAAAAAAAACAACCAACCAGCAACAATATGGAACTAGGGAAATAGTATCCAGAGACAAGATATAGCCTAATTATTTTTTTAATGTTCGAAAATAAAATCTTGCTAAATACTATATGGATAATGCTGCTAAATTAAGGATCAGAATGTCTAAGGTCCAGGCCCTGCAAGGCCATTTACCAGCTATATGACTTTGGGTAAGTAACTTACTCTGAGACCTAGATTCTTTATTTATAAAACTGAGATAATATCATTCACCAGCCTACAACCTCGTAAGTTTGTGACAATCAAATGAGAAATATGAAAAAAAAAAACTTGGAAAACTTAAAACTGCCACAAAAATATAAAAGTATTAAACACCTAGCATAGTACTCTAAACACCAAATGCATTTGATGATGCTTACTCATTTGAATTTAACTGAATATCATACACTTATTTCTCAAAGTTCAATATTTTTCCATTACTAAAAAAAGTGAGGGAAATTACATAAATTTCAAAGAGGCAAGCCAAAAAACTCTAAAAATGGAGAAAAAATTCTGACAGAGAATGACAATGGTCATGGTTTTATTTTATGAAAGATAGTTTTCAAAAAACATTTAATTTTCTTCAGACTAGATATTCAGTATGCTACTATTATTAAAATTTTAAAGGTCCAAATATAGATATAATGTTTTAAAAATATCTTTGGAGGTAGAAAAGAGAAAAATATTTAACAGTAAGTACCAAGGATGCTTTTAATTTTAAGAATTCTTTAAGCTGTGAATTCATCCTGCAGCATGAATTGATTCATCAGTTTTTTATGTCCATAGTTTATAAAAACCAACTGAATACAATATGACTATAAATAATGGAATGGTCTAAAGATCAGGATCACAGAGGAAAAAAGCATTCAACAACAACATTAAATAGATGCTTACTTGATGCTTTCTGGAGGAAGAGAAGTAGGAATAGTCTCTGCCCTTAAGATTACTAATTGTATATGATAGTCAAAGGAAAGAGAGGTGTATGAGATGTAACGTTAACTAAAGTCGCAAGCACAAACGCCCTGAAAAATGATAATACTAGTAACAGAAAAAGGGAAGTAGAGGAGGAAAGTAGGTTTGGGAGAAAAAAATCCATACTAGAAATGATGACCTTATGAAGAAAGCAGGACATCCAGGTAGAGATATCTAGTATGCAACTGAAAATATAAGTTCAGTCCTTCAAGAGAAACGGCAGAGCTGTGGATAACAGACTTGGGAAGAGCTTACATAGCATCAAGGACAGCAAAGACAGATAAGTTGGAAAAACATAAGATACCACATTGTCCAGCCCTCTCATTTTAGTGACAAGCAAAATATGGACCACGGTTGGAAAGTTTAATTAGTCACAGAACCCAGATTAGGATACAGTAGTCCTAACTGCCATTCTGGCATTCTTTAATTAACACCAGCAAAAAAAAAAAAAAAAAAAAAAAAAAAAAAGACGAGCTTCCTTACAGGAAGAAGAAGAACCTTACTACAAGTCAAAGTCTTGGGAAATACCAGTGTTAAAGGGGAAAGAAGAGAAATCAGTAAAGGAGACAGAAAGAACAAATAGCTAGGGAAGATAAGGTAAATGCAATATCATAGAAAGTACTGAAAGACTATTAAGTAGTAAGTAGTTCATAGTGTTAGATACTGTGGAGAAGTTAAGGATAATGATTATAAATAAATTTTTAAAATTAAGAGGTTAATTAATGGTAAAGTAGTTAGACAGGAAGTCAGAATTTAAAGGGCTGAGCAAATGACTTTTGAGGAAGGGCTCAAATGTTGACTATACCTTCCACAAGTTTTTTAGTGAAGAAGAAAAGAAGGACATGAAATGTCAGGGTGACTGGAACGTTTTGGGGTTTTTTTTTTTAAGATTTTTTAAAAAAGAAGACCTGAGCATATTTATAGGCAAAAAGCAAGACAGCACAGCAAACTAGAAAGGAGAATGGACTTGGAATCAGAAGACATGGCTGATGCTTATTAGTTGTGTGACCCTGAGTAAACTACTTCACCTTTACCAGTCTTGGTTTCCTATTCTGTAAAGAAGGGATAATCCATTTTAGGTCTAATAGCTCTATTTTATTTTCCATGTTACAGATGATTACCAGCAATGGAAGATGAAACAAAGACAAGATTTAGCTGATAAGAGTTCCCAAGAAAGGGAAAGGCACAAGTACTAAAAGACAAGAAAGACAGAAGCAAAAATATTAATAAAGGCGACCTGTTTATCTCAAAGTTAATTTGCCTCTTTAAAAATAAAAACCTATCTCATATGCCTTTAACCAACTATTTCTAACCAAAAGGTTAAGTTTTTGTAACTTCAATGTAAACTCTTCAAGGGTCAGGACTATATCTATTTTTGTACACCAAACTACCTACAGGTTTACCATTACTTTAAAAAAAGAGAGAACAACAAGAAACAAAATTGTCGACATCTATTGTGCCAGATAAAGAGAATTATTCTTCAGTTGTTCTTTGTATATATTTTGTATAATCTACTCAAATTATCAAAAGCAGGGATGATATAATTTTATTTCAAGCCTACCACAACTCTATATAAAAAGCAGATGCTTAATCAATGCTCATTTTACCAAAGATGTAGAATAGTATAAAGAATAAATTAGAGAATGTAAAGAGTAGTAAGGAAGTTTAAAGATGCACTCTTTAATTTTACAGATGAAAGACCAAAAAGTCCGGAGTTTAAACGACCTGCCAAAGGCCACAAAACTTAGGTTAGTGGTAGATTTCTTACTAGATAGGTTTTCTTATCTTTCAGGCCAATGTCCTTTCTACTGTATCATGTAGCAACAATAGATAACTTAACTGGCTTTAAATTATCAGCACTTAATCTCAAATTTTCAATTCTTCATGCACTACCCTACGTTCCATGCCTTGTAGTCATCCATGGCTTGCGTAATACCACTATTAAACAGTTCTGGGATCCAACAGATTTGAGTATTTCCTCCAATATTAAAGATCACGATCCATCCCTGCTTGCCCAACCTCTGCAACTATTGCCTCCATCCTCTCCTAATTATGTTCAATGCTAGGGTGCACCCAATATGGCAGGGGCCTTCTTGCTTCCTCCTAATATCCAAACGATACCATCAATTAGGATATCTACCCCTCATTCTTAATCATGTGACCAATCCATCTTTTTTTTTGCAAATACATTTTCTGATGATATCCTTTATTCTGTTTTTCTTTTAAGTTCTTCATTTCTTATATAGTCTACTCGAATCTACTAAGTGCCTCCTCAATATTTAACTCCTTCAGAGATTGCTATATTTCATGCCTTATGGCAAAAGGTAACATACTGGTGTTATTACTGGGAGAAATTTGGAGTTACCAAGGGAGTTTTGCAATTTCCTTAAGACAATCTAGCTGCTCTCTTCCTCCTACTTAGTTTCATCTATTGTTACTAGTCTTAGACGTACATACTGATTGGTAAGCTCTATAAGTTATACATCTAAATGTATATCTTAACCTGGGCAATACACCTTCTTCATCCACTCAGTTTTTCCTGTGTGGATAGTAACCCTTTTGAGCGGCTATGGATCTCTTCCAGGAGGCAGCAGCTAGATTTGACCAAGTACAGATCAAGGAAATCCATGCTGGAGGCAAAACAATTGTGGGGGCACTGAGAGATTGATTCGCAAAGAGAATTTGAAAGAGGATGGGGGAAAAATGACAAAACTATGGGAAAAAATCTCATGCCTCGTTAATGCATAAAATAAAGTCTCAGAAAATACCACCACCAACTAGCAAAATATATAACTTTCCCATCTACATAAAATTATTATGAAAATAAGCTATAACACACATAAAGGGCACCTTCAAGGAGGGCCTTAATAGGGAAAAGGCAGGCTTTCACAAGATATATTTCACAGGGGATCAAATCACTATCAACACACAATTCCCTCCCTGAAAGATCATTAAAGGATATGTGATTCTACTGCTTTTTGATTATTTAAAAACAAAACAAAAAACAATAAAACATTTGATTTGGTTGAACAAAACAATGACTTTATGGTTCTCTTCCAACAGGATGGCTCTCATTCACACATCAAAATTATTCAAGATTGTTTAAAAGCTCTAACAACAAAGATAATCTTCAATAGGTTTCTAACCCTAAAAATCAAGTGAGGCAAAGGTGTTTGAAAAAATAATGGAGAAATCCATCGGGTAGCTAGGTGGTGGAGTAAATAAAGCACGAGTCAGGAGACATAAGTTCAAATCCAGCCTCAGACACTTACTTGTTGTGTGACCCACTTAATCACAAGTGCCTCCAAAAAAAGAAAAAAACGAGAGGGATTTTCTATGAATGGTGGGATCCTCCAACCAATCAACAAGGGCCTACTATGTGCCAAGCACGATACAAAAACAAAATGAAATGTCTGTTTGCAAAGGACACTGCTATTTTCAAGCAAACTCCAGAACACTAAAACTAAGAATTGTTAATTCAGTCAGATTTTATTTTCACTTTATTTTAGACAGATTGGACCCATGTACATTTCACAGATTCTTACCTTTTGCTTTGGGGTTTGTAGAGCTCTTAGGATGCAATAATAACTTGTCTTTACACAGATACAAAAGATGAAAAGCATTCCATTGACACAATAATGGCGAAAATTCTAAATAATTCACATAGTTTTAAAAAACATCCACCAAAAGGCTACAACTACCATAAAAGGGCATTTAGGGTGCAATTTTTGAGTTTTATATTTTATTTTGTAAAACATATAAAATCCTTTAAATTTACTATGGCCATCGATATGGACCACTATTACAAAATTAAAAGTGTGTTATTTGATGCTACATAGAAAACAGACTATTCAGCATAGTACCTACATGAATATAAAGAGCAATTTAACTAAAAATTATGAAGTTTTGTATTGCCCTATTAGAAAAACAATTTTAAAAAATCAGTATCTACATTTTAGGAACAAATTTCTCTTTCTAAAAACAGGAGACAAAGTTTTTATGAAAAATGAATTTAAATTTAAAATATTAGCTAGCATATAATGTGAATTCTTTACTAGTTTCTCTCTTCTACTATCCGACAGCCTATACCATGTTTTTTTTTAATTTCACAAATGGCCATCATAAATTAATTTATAGCTGCTTAGCTTCCTTAAGCCTACATGAATCACACAATCCCAAAAGGTCTGAATTTACATATTAAGTTGAAGTTTTTCAATTTTCACTTGCTTTATGAAGGGTTGGTTTACTTTTTGGTTTTATGGAAGTGTCGTTGTCATAAAATGTCTATTAGTTTATTTTTACCTTCTAAATATATCCTTATTTGAAAATTTGAAAATATTTTGGTATAATATGTTAATATGACAAAAAAAATTAGAGTATAAACCTTAATTTAAACTAATTTACAGAAAATGTTCCCTCCAAAGTATTTTAAGTTTTGAGCAACCAATCTACTATATAATCAATAAACCACATGAAGAATGGAAGGTGAAAAGACTGGGCTGGATCCGTTAACAGTTATGTTACTGGGGCTCCGTGTGTTCTCCATTTTAATTGTCCCTCCCAGCCTCTTCCATTCCCCTTAGTGGTTTCAAGCAAACTATAGTGGTCATGGTGTTGGACTATTACTATTTTAGACATCAATTCTCTCTTTGCTCTCTGCCCCTTGCGGTGGCTTTAAGCACAATATCTTGTAGCTTGCAACTCTAAAACAAACAGAATTGCAGGATTTTAAAACTAAAAGAAACCTCATACACCTTTTAGTCTAACCCACTCATTTCATAAATGAAGGGCAACCCAAGGCAATGAAACTTTTGTGGAAAGTATCAAAGAGGAGCAGCTTACTAAATAAAAGATTTTATTTGCCCTTAATTGCCCTCCAGGGTAATGGAGAAGAAAGAACACAGAAATGGGAGATTTGGGACAAGACAAAAACTTTAACTACTTCAAAAATTTGTTTTGGGTCAGCCTTGTTTACTTGCAGCTTTCTTTAGAGATGAGTGTGCATAGAGAGGAAATATTAAAAACTTAACAATTTGCCTTTTTAGTAACTACATCTCTCTCTCTCTCTCTCTCTCTCTCTCTCTCTCTCACACACACACACACACACACACACACACACACACACACACACACACACAGAAATTAGGAACATAAAAAAGATTAACCATACTTTTCTTGCCATTTTGTAATGACATGGTTATAGACCTGAAATGAAAAGTTTATTTCTATCTTTTCCTATGCTTCCATTTTTGACCACTATTGGTTTCTGCTACTGCTTTAGCTAAATAAATGTGGAGATTGAGCTAGGAACACCTTTTTGTCACTTAATTTTTTCCCCCTCCAAAAGAAAAAAAGCCAGACTATACAAAATGGTTAGCTATAAAACCACCATTAAAAATATGTGTAGCCCTTGTAATTCAGAAATTATTTAACTTTACAATAATACAAATGATAATTATACATTATACCACAACTTTGAGTCAAAAAGGAAAATGCAACTTTACACCAAAGCCTCTTATACAAAAACAAAACTATACTGTTATTCAGACTACATGTACACTGTAATATACTCACATAATGAGTCTTCTGTTTAGAAACCAGTATTTCCTCCGACTTCTGTCATATCCAATAGGTTCGTGTCGAATATATGGTTTATTTTTTTGGATTTCAGCAACACAGTCAGTTACACCAGGTACCTTGTGTGCCACACAGACCTCACACTGCCATTCATCCTCTGGTACCTCCTCAAGAGGTGGTTTCACACACTCTAAATGGTATACTGCTGAGCAAGTTTCACAGCAAAGCAAATCCCCAAGTTTGTGACAAACCCTACAGTGGTCATCATACTGTATTACCCCTTCAGACATCAATTCTTCACGAGCAATGTTCGTCGTAAGAAACTGATCCACTAAAAACTGCAGAACTTTGATTTTATTTTGTACTGGTCCATAAGGATAATCCTCTGCTTCTTGATAAGGAAGAACATGATGGTACTCCTTGTCACTCTCACAATATACCCGCAGAACCTCTGGCCATGTCATTCCATCTATAAAATACAGTGTGGAATTAACACTATCTTTCAGGTCAGCAGGTCCAAAGGTCGTATTTGAAGTGTCTTCTTCTCGTAAAACTGCTTTCAAAAGCACTACATGCATCTCTGCCATAAGAGTACACTGCTCTTGACTTACGAGAGCAGCACAGAAGTCCTCAAAACGAAAAGGAGATAAGCGTAAAACGGTGCCAAAGTTCCGCAGGACTTCATAGATGGCTATAACATTCATTATATGCTCATTGGGCACCATTAAGTCCTCAGAGGATTTAGGAAATTCAAGAGGTGGGATATCTTTTTCTTCCAATATCGGAGAACGAGGGCGATGTACTCTCTGTCTTCTTCTACCTACAAAAAAAAAAGTTGGTATAGTTACAAATCAATTTATTATATATTTCCTACTACCTAGGGATCTTCCATCTTCCTAAGTCGTAACACTGAAAACAAATAAGCTTTCTATTTTCTAGTAACTTCAACATTATAAGTGAGGGAATTTATTATCTTGACTTTTAAAAACTAATTATTAAAAATCCAAATTCAGAATTTACAGATTCCAAAACTGAAACAAAAATTCAGGTAAATGCTGCTAAGCAGGCAGGTCTTTTGCAGTCCACCTTTATTTCCCCCTGCTTCTAGTGCCTTCCCTCTATTATTACTTTCCATCTACACTGTATAAATCTTCATGTACATAGTTGTTTGCATTTATCTCTCCCATTAAACTGTGGGACAGTCTTTTGCTTTCCTTTGTATCCCCAGTCCTAAGCACAGTGCCTGGCACATAGTAATGAAATGACTCAGTTAATATGAAAAAAACAAGGCTTACAAAGTTAAAGTCATAATTACTTTTAAATGAAAAATATAAATTATTTCCTGCATAAAAAATAGATTAAGAGACAGTCTTCTATAAAATGATCGCTGTTCAGTAAGTGAGACTATTCCTCCACCAATCACAAAGTATGTAGGAGAAAAGTCCTCATTTGATAAAAACTGTTGGGAAAATTGGAAAGCCGTCTGGTAGAAACTGGGCTCAGACCAGGCCCAAACACCATTTTCTACAACACATTCTAAATGGATGTGGGACCTTCCTATTAAAGATCATACCACCAAAAAAGTGAAGCAGATCATATACCTCTCAACTCTATGGGTAAGAGAAGTATTCTTAGCCAATCAAGAGACAGAGGCAATTACAAAAGATAAAATAGATAACTTTGATTACATGAAACCAAAAGGCTTCAGTACAGATAAAATTAATTTACTTCAAATAAGGAAGAAAATGGTTGAATGAGAAAAAAAATCTTTCCATAATATTTCTCTGATAAGTGTCTAGTATCGTGTGTGTATGAGGGAGGTACACACACACACACACACAACACACACACACACACACACATATCTATATATGACTAATAGCCATTTTCTAGTAGATAGGATATGAATAGTTATCGAAAGAAAAATTCCAAAGTATTTACAACTACATGAAAGAATGCTCCAAGTCACTATTAATAAGAGGAATACAAATCAAAACAATTCTGAGGTTCTACTGCATATCCTGCAAATTGGCAAAAACAACAAAAAATGTCAATAGTCAATGCTGGAGGGGTTGTGGGATGACATATACATCAATACATTGTTGGGAGAGCTATGAAATGATCTAACCATTTTGGAAAGTAATTTTTAATTATGCAAATAAAGCACCTAAAATGTCTAAACACTTTGAACTAGAGATTCAATCACCAGGTTTATATCTCAATTAATCTCATTAATAAAAAGAAAGCTCCCATATATAACAAAATATTTATAGCAGCGTTTTTTGTGATTGCTAAGAATTGGAAACAAAGACTGGAAAATTGCTAAACAAATTGTGGTATATGAATGAAATGAAATACTAATTTGTTGTAAGAAATTAAGTATATGATGAAAACAGAGAAGCATGGAAAGACCTACATGAACTGATACAGAGTGAAGTGAACAGAACCTCTCTCCTCCCAAAAAATCAATATGCAGAATAACTACAGCAATGTAAATGGAAAGAATAACCACGCATCAAAAAAAAAAAAGCGAATATAACAAAATTATAAAGATCAAGCAGGACTCTAATGAAGAATGATAAAAAGACATCTCCAGCCTACTCTTTTGTGGGAGTGGGAGTTCCACAAGTATTGTACATTGTATATGCTTTCAAATTTTTTCAATGTATTGATGTCATGCTGGTTTTTTCCTCTTCTTTTTCTTTTCTTTAAAAAATGCTATTTGTAATACTAGGTGGCTCTGAAAGGTTAATGGTTAATGAGGGATAATGGGGAAAATTTTCAAGAATTTTTCATTTTTATATATGCTATATGTATATTTATAGTTTTGTATATACATATAGTTATCTACAAGGTTATCTATTTTACTGCAGAGATGTATTACATTCTTTTTGATAAAGGTTGGACCAATGCACATAATTACAATTCTAGAAGAGATGTAGATGAGAAGTTCGAGACAGAAAATTTAGATAAAGATCAGGTAATAAAACCTGCAACTAAATCTTGGTCAAAAAACCACAGAGAAAACAAATCCTTTATGGTACTATTTAAACACATTCTTCCTCAACAGAGGTAAATGTTCTTTCTTCTGAAAAATAAAATCTTTAGAAGCTTGATAACCGTTCAATCATACCGGAGCTTTCTCTTCTCTGGAATAAATAAACCTAGCCCTTTCAACTTTTCCTTTTTCCTTATGGAGATCTTGTTTTCAAAACCTCTAATCATTTTTGTGGCTCTCTTCTAAACAAACTATTCCTAAAGTTAAAATTATGACATTTTACACAAAATAATACAACACATGAGGAAATGAACAAATTTACATAGGAACATAACAGCAATTCTTTAAAGTATTTTTTCTTCTACCAACTAAAAAACTTTCCCCTCCTGCCCCCAATGACAACTATAAACACAAATGTTTTCCAAGGAAATCACACTTCACTTTATAAAGGGTAGACTAACAACCTGATATTTCCATTTTAACAAGAAAGCTAGATTTAAAGGACCTATGTCAGAATCCTGACCTTACCACTGTGTGGCAAACCTTGACCGATTGAAACAATTTTCTTTATCTGTGAAATGAGTGTTGGGACAGATGTATCCCTTCCTTCTCTAACTAATGATTTTAAATCAGTGCAGACCAAAAAAAAAAAAGCCATTTATTTCAACTCTTTCATTTGATAGATGAAAAACTGAGGCCTGGAAAAATTAAATGACTCACACCAGGTCACACAGCTAGAAGCTGAAATAGAGTATAAACCCAGGCCCTTTGACTCTACATCTAGCATTTTTTTTTCACTATACCATACCATACTAGCCCAGCCCATAAACGATTAATTATATTTCATGCACAATCACAAGAAATCACTCAACCCTACTCCTAAAGCCCACTCCCCTCTAATAAATTTAAAAAAAAACAAACCTTTTTCCTCCTTTGTCTCCTGGTATACTACACTACAGGTTCTCCTCCCACCTTTACTTAAGACTACTCTTCCCTGCTCTTCAACTGGATATATCCCAAGCCTCGGTCTTCAATGCTCCTATTTTTTCTGCGTTCCTACATTCATGGCTTCAATGCTTAGTATAAAAGAAAGAATGCTAGATTTCTAGTCAAAGGATCTGTTTTCAGGTTCTGGCTCTCTTTGTGAGCTTTGGCTAAGTCACTTTAATTTCTAAGTTTCCTGAGCTATAAAATAAAAGGGTTGTACTGGATGATCTCTAAGGTACACGACAACTTTAATTCAACTCTATACAGAATACTCACAAATTTTCATCTCTAGTCTCTTTCCTGAGCACCAGTCCATCATCTCCAACTGTCTACTAGGCATTTCCATATGGATATCCTGCCATCATATTTTCCCCCAAACTACTCCATTTCTGTAAATGATTTTGTCATTTTTCCAATCACATAAATCAATAATCATATATCAAATAGGTACTTTTTATGTGTCAGACATGATACAAAGCACTCCAGATACAAATATAAAATAAGGCAGATTCTGCCCTTAAAGAGCATATATTCTATAGAAATTGAATTCCAGCCTCAAATCCTAGCAAATCATCTTCATATCTAGTTATATGCCAAGCCCCACAAATTCAGAAAGTAGTACAGTGCTTTATAAACCAAAAGACTCGAGCTACAAGGGTAAGAATTCATTATTTAACAAAATCATCTGGTAAAGAGGAGACTGGCAAAGATGGCACTGTAAGAGGAAGCAATACAGTTCAGCTTTCCTCTACGCTATTCCAACAAAGCAATAACACCAAAGTAGCAAATGGGAAATCTGAGAAAAAACTAGTCAGTCATTTTTCCAGGACAGTTCAGCCTAGAGAAATAGCTAGAGAAGGCCCAGCAGAAAGGCTTCCGGCAGTCCAGAGACTCAGTTCCTTCAGCTACTGTATTTTAACAGAAAGATGAAGAGAAGTGGGTATGGATCATGGTACTGTTCAGGGAGCTGGAACAGGTGCCATCCAGCAGCTGTGCTAGTCAGCTTCCAAAGCTGAGCGTCAGATCCAGCATGAACTGAGAAGGGAAACTGTGGCTAGAAGTATTGACTAGGAGCTAAGACCTGGTCTGAGGTAGAGTACTAGAAAAGGAGCAAGAACAGAACTAGCAGCAGTTGTGTGGCACTAAATTCAAAGTAGTTTCCCCAGTCCAGCCTACAGCTCCTGAATTGCAGCAATCAACTGAGTTGCCATGGAAGGGAGATCAGACTAAGGAAGTGTCTGCAGACATGTTGCTCTTAACCTACAGAGCTTTCCTGTTAGCTCACAGCATCTGTTGGAGCTCCAAAAGGCACAAGTTGTGTCTCCAAGATCCAAACCAGGATGAAGAGTTTTCAGAGTTCAGAGCAAAAGATCAGTTTAAAACAGACACCACTTTAGGTGCACTGAAGGTTTGAGTTCTCCAGTCTAAGATGTCCCTGAGATGCTTAAAGAACAAAATACTCCAAGAAATGATCAGAGGGACTCCAGAGAAGACAAATGACGCCCAACCAAAGCCCCTGACAACCCCTCGAGGCAACTGAGTACACTAAGCCTGGACCCAATCTGGAAAGCAAGGCTGGAAGAATAAGTGAAGAAAGTTAAAAAAGAATACCACACACGAATATTATGGTGACAGTCACTCAACATACAAATGCAGATGAAGAGAATGACTCCAAAATATGTACAAGCAAAATCTCAAAGAAAAATACATCTTGGTTAAAAAGTCCAACTAGAATTCCGAAGAAATAAAGCAAGATTTGGGGGGTGGAGGTGATGAGGGAGTGTTTGGGCTCAAAATGACTTTAACAATTACATGAAAGCACTACAGGAAAGAAGTGGAAAAGGAGAGCACCAGAGGGAGAAAAAAATTTTTTAAAAAATTAAAGCTAGAAAAAATTTTGGAAAGAGAAGAAACAGTTTGGCATAAGAGGTATAAAATCTTTCCCAAGCAACAGGTTTCTTGAAAATTAGAATGGACCAATGATTCCAAGAGATAACAATATTAAAACAAAGTCAAGACAATAAATATAAGGTATCTCATGTAAAAAAATAACCTATTTGGAAAACATCAAAGAGAGATTATTTAATGATGTACGGGTTGTTAACCTGATTTTTTGTTAATTGTTAACCCAAAAGCCAAGCCTAAATAGTTTAAATACCTTATTTAAAGAAATCAAAAAGAAAGTTGTCAATATCTTTAAGAAGCAGAGGGCAAAATAGAAATAGAAAAAATATATCAAAAACCTCATGAAAGAAATAAAGACTCCCAGAAGCATTACAGCCAAAATTTAGGGCTTTCAGATCAAAGAAAAAATACTACCAGCATCCAGAAAAAAAGAATTCAAGTACCAAAGGGTCAGGATAATACATGATTTAGAAAATTACAGATCTATTACAAGAAGAATGCAAAATGAAAATAGAAGAATTCACCAATCACTTCCTAAAAGAAACCCCCAAATTAAAACTCCCCACGTGGAAAGCAAAAATACTCTAAGTAGCCAGAAAGAAAGAATTCAAGTACTGAGAAGCCAGTCAGGATCACACAAAACTTGGCAGTTAATAAAAGAATGAAGTTTGGACCATGATCTTCCAAAAGGCAAGGGATATAGGCCTACTGTCAAAAATAACTTAACCTATGAAAAGTGAGTATAATCTTTCAATGGGGGAAAAAATGTATTTTTAATGAAACAGAGGACTTCTTGGTAAGATCAGTGCTGCATAGAAACTCTGAAATATTATCAAGCAGAAAAGACTATACAAAGATGAAGTGTTTACTTTCCAAGAAGGGGAAATTATGTGTTCCCTTAGAACCTTAATGTCATAATAAGAAAAGACCTGAATTTTGCCGTGGTTTTAATGATCTTAAGAAAGGAAAGGGTAGGGAAAAGAAATTCACTAGGAAAGTAAGAATAAGAGAATTTATTATCTCATATAATTCCAGCTTCAAAAGTAGAAGACTATACTATGAACAAGCAAAAGGTAAATGGAGTAGGCATCACTTGAATGCCACTTTCATTTGAAATGGTCAAAGGAAGGCAGAACAGAAAAAAATATTTAGAAATATATTCAACTGACCAGGATAACAAGAGAAGGCGGAGAGGGAAAATTTAAAAAAAAAAAAAAAGGACAGATTCAGGGAGGGATTAATCATAAACAAGGCAAATTCCTATGGATAGCAGATCAGAAAGAAGAGTTTAAAGGAAAAGAAAAGGTAAAAACTTAGAATGGTGGGGAGGGGAGGGGAGGAGTATGTGTTTGTATGCATGTGTGTGCATGCATGCCTCTGTCGGGGGTGGGGGTGGGGGTGGTAAGAGCTAAAGAGAGCAGGCAAAAGGAAGAAGATTGCTTCAAGAATAGAGCACACTTTTCTCATCATCTTCAATGTAAAAAGTGGGGGAAATCAAAGACAGGAAAAAATATAAGAGAATAGGATGGAGGGAAACAAACAATAATTATAACTGTAAGTGTGAATGAGATGAACTCACTCATAAAATGGTAGAAGATAACAGGATGTCTTGAATACATTATTTACAAGAAACATACCTGGAATATAAAGATTTATGCAGAGATAAAATAAGGGTCTAGAATAAAATCTATTATACCTCAGCTGAACAAAAAAAAAAAAAAGCTTATAACCATGATTTCAGACAAGGCAACAACAAAAAAAGATGATTAAAAGAAATAAACATGGAAACTACATTATGCTGAAAGGTATCATAGACCGTGAATTAATAGAAATATGTTAGACCCATTAACTGAATGCCATACCATTTAAATGCTAAAAATGAGTTACGGGGAAAATTAGGAAGGAAAACTATACTGGCAGAAGACCCCTTTCAGAAGCAGACAAAAAATAAATAAACAAGTTAAGGACATGTAAAGAATTTTTGAAAAGTCAGATATGATGGATTTCTGACAATGACTGAGTAGAAACAGAAAGGGATACACACACATATACACACATGTATACACACACTGGTTTTTTTTTCAGCTGTACATGGCACTTTTACCAAAAAAATGACCATGTATTCTTACAAGCATATGTAAAAATATTAAATACATCCTTTACTGTTCTCAACGCAATAAAAATTATATTCAAGGGCCACTGAGGAAAGGATTCAAAATTATGTGGAAACTAAATAACTTATCCTAAAGAATGTTTGGGTCAAAGAACAAATCATAGAAACAATAAATAGTTTCATCAAAGATAACGACAACAATGAGAAAACATACCAAAATTTTTGGGATGCAGCCAAAGCAGTCCTTAGCGGAAAATTCTTATCTCTAAACACTTTCATCAATAAAAGAGAGAAAGAACAGATCAATGAATTGGGCATCCAACTAAAATATCAACAATTTTTTTTAAAAAACCTAATCAACACTAAAATAGAAATTCTGAAAATCAAAGGAGATATTAATAAAATTGACAGTTAAAACAACTAGGAGCTGTTTTTCCCCCAGAGGGAAAAAGAATAAAATAGATATGATATTAACTAATTTGAATAAATAAAGGAAAGAGAAAGATCAAATTACCAGTATAAAAACTAAAAAAAAAAACCACAAGAAATGAAGAAACAAAGGAAATTAATAGAAACTATTTACCCAAAGTATACGCCAACAAAACTGTCAACTTAAATGAAATGGATATTTAGAAAAACATTATATGCCCATACTAACAGAATAAGAAATAAGAGAATTGAAATAACCCAATCTTGGAAAAAGAAATTGATGAGCCATAAATTAACTATCAAAGGAATAAAACCTTGGGACCAGATGAATATACAAGCAAATTCTATCAAATATTCAAAGAATGATTAATTCCAATTTACATTAACTTCACAATAACAGCAAAAAGGATCCAAACAAATTCCTTTGTTATAATCACTTAAACCAGGAAGTCAAAATAGAGAAAACTAAAGACCAACATCCTTATTGAATATTGATTCAAATTTTTAGCAAACAAATTACAGTAACATATCACAAAGATCATATGCTATGAACAGGTTGGAGTTATACCAGAAATGCAGGGTTGGTCTAATATATATACACACTAAACCATATCAATAACAATAATAAAAACAATAATTTTATCTATAGATGCAGATAAGGGTTTTGACAAATCATGTTATTGATTTCTATTTAAAAACACTAGAAAACATAGGAATATATGGACCTTTCCTTCATAAGGTAAACAGTATCTACCTGAAACTAAGAATCAGCATTATATGCAACAGAGATAAAGCAGAGGCTTTCCAGTAAGATCAAGGGTAAAGCAAGGATGTCCATCATCGCCGCTACTATATATACATATATACATAGACAGATTTATGATAACACTATAAATACTAGCTATAGCAATAAGAAAAAATAAATAAAAAGATGCAGAAAGGAAACAAAATTACATTGCTCTCTGGAGACAACATGATTTGGAGAATCAAATAACATGACTGAAAAAATTGCAGGACACAAAATACATCCACACAAATCTTTAGCATTTTTTTTATATTACCAACAAGTCCCAGCAGGGAAAAAACAAAAAGAGAAATTCTCCTTAAAACAAACATATAATGTATAAAATACTTGGGAATCTACCAACCTACCAACAAGAAGCCCCTCTTACCCTCTACCAGCAATTCTGAAGGAAAAAAGCAGGATCACATGCATCTGACAGGCCTAGAAAAAACCCAGATTTAAGTCCACCCTCTTCAGATTACACTTTCCAACACTACATCCTCTCCTTTCCAACAGCCCTTAGGGAAAAGAACACTAAGGCCATCCTGAATCAAGCAGACCCAAGGCTGAACACAGATCCAGAACCAGGCAAGACCACCAATTAGAGAAGCCAATCAGAGATTAACTTCCCAAGGAAGGAATAAACCCAGACCCAGTCTAGCACCCTATGCAACATGCCTTGAAGACTGTGAGCTTCTGTCCCCATGTGCCACCTTTTATGATTCTTTCTGCTTCTTCTGCTAATGTCTCTATTCCCTGTAAGAATTTCTCAGAGGCTATTTAGGAGAAAATTATCCTCTGCTTCCTTCCTCATAATCTCTCATAATCATGCCCCTTAATCCAGCATCACCCATGTCCCAGCACACCTCTGCCCAAAACTTCCATTGTGCCTTCTGGAATTCTCATTCCATAGAAAATGAACTGTCTTTCAACCTGTAAGCTCTTTCATAATCCTTTAATCTCCTGGTCCTCTCCAAGATGCAGATCTCCACTGCTAACACCACATCCCTTTCTATTCTCTCCAGCACAGATTGTACCTTCCCTCATGCTCCCAACACACTGGTTGTGAAAGCGGAACCGAAATATTTCTTGCTCCTAATTGTCATTTCTAGATTTTCCCTTTGCCTTCTTCACCTGGTAATCTTTCCTCTTTTGATGTCCACACAATTAAAATATTCCACGCAATCCAAAATTAAGCTGTGTAACAATTCTCAGGTCATTCTAACTGCTTTCTCAATTAATTCAGCACTTGGTTCATCATCTTCTCCCGAACTCCTCTACTCATACAGTAGAATTTAATATTTATTTAGATGCTCCCTTAAATGCCCTAATCTCTCATTTCATCAACTTCCTTAAGTTCCATGGATTACTCCTTCATTCTATCTCAGTCACACACAGGGCTAGTCACACATTACTATTCCACTTTCCTAATACCCTAATGAGTCAGCTAAGTGATGCAGTGGATAGAGCACCAGGCCTGAAGTCAAGAAGACCAGAATTCAAATCCAGCTCCAGACATCTTCTATCTCTGTCCCTGGACAAGTCACTTAACCTATCTGCCTTAGTTTTCTCATCTATAAAATAGGGGTGATAATAACACCTACCTTCTAGCCTTGTTGTGAGGATCAAAACAGACAATAATTGTAAAGTGTTTAGTTAGCACAGTGCCTGACAAATATAAATGTTAGCTATTATTGATTAGAAATTGATATTCCCCCATCTGTCCATAGACTCTCCTTTCCCTACATTTCTCCCAATTATTCGTCTCTCTTAAATCTGTATGTGCCATCAACACTGCCAATCCCTCTACCCCTCAGTACTTTCTTAGACTATTACCCTCTCTGGCTTCACTCTGCTCCAACCTCAGCCCAATAGTTACTACCATTTCAACTCTACACTTTCCTCCAACCTTGAACCTCTACCTTAATGCCATTATTCTCTTGTCAAACCACAGATTACTCCCTTCATGAACTTCATCCACAACGTACTGAACAAAGCTAGAAGAAATTCCACAACCACATAACTTCACATTATCCAGTCTCACCTAGGTCCTAAGTGCTGCAAAGCACTCCTTTTAATCCTCCCTCATTGAATACTTACTCCCCAAAGAAGCTACTCCAAACCATACTACCATGCTACAAAAAACTAACAAGGGGGATAGTTGCAGAAAAACTTGGGAAGACTTATATGTACTCATGCAAAATGAAGTGAGCAGAACCAGGAAAACAATGTATACAGTAATAGCAATATTGTAACAATGATCAACTGTGAAAGACATAGCTACTTTGCCATGATAAAAAAAAATGCTATTCCCCTTCAGAGAGAGAACTGATGAAGTCTAAGTACAGAGTGAAGCACGTTATTTTTCACTTTTTCTTGCCTTTTTTTTGTTGCAACATGGCTAATATTGAAATATGTTTTGCATAACTTCACGTGCATATTGGTAGCATACTGTTTATCCTTTCAATGGGTGGGGGAGAGGCTGGGAGGGTGTTTTGAACTCAAAATTTTAAAAAATGAATGTTAAAAAAATTTTTTAAGCTACTCCAAACCGTCTTTTTCCCTCCTCAAGCCCCCCCACATCCACTCCTCTACCCTTTCAGCTAGGGACTTTGGTTTGCTTTGCTCTGTTTAACATATGGGGAAAAGTTAGCCCATTCAACATATTCTCTCTTTTCTCCCATTCCTTCCATCTCAAAACCACATGAGATCATCTCCCACTTTCTTCTTTCCCCCATTCTCTGACAACAAGGGAACTGCCAAGGCCAGTTAGCCGCTCTACATGTGCATATGATCTCCTCCCCTCCCATCTTCTCCAGTAAACTGCACCTTCATTCACCCTCTTCCCATCACCTGGTTGCTTCCCTACTGCCTTTCAACATGCCTCCAGGTTTCTCTCATCCTCTAAAAAACAAAAGAAAACCTTTACTAGACTCTATAATTCTGTGTTCATCTTAAAAAATCTCTTTCTCAAGCTACTTTAAAAAACTTTCTTTTTTTAAAGCCTCCATTTCCTCTCCTTTCACGCACTACTCAACACTACAGTATGGCTTTCCACCTCATCATTCAACTGAAACTATTCTCTCCAAAGTTACCAATCATTTCTTAGATTCCAAATTTGAAGGTTTTTTTCTCATTCCTAATCTTTCTCTATCTATCTGCATTAATACCCTCCACTCCAAGATAATCATTCTTCACTGGGTTTTCATGACACCACTTTACTGGTTCTTCTACCTGAGCATTCCTTTTCAGTCTACTTTGCTGGCTCTTCATTATTATCATGTCCCATAACTATGGGTGTCCCCCATGGTTCTATCCCCAGCCCTGTGTTCTTCGCCCTCTGTACAATCATGATAACCTCATCAACTCCCATAGATTTTTTTACTTCCAAGCTAATGACTCCAAGATCTATATATTCAGCCCCATTCTCACCCCCAAAGCTTCAGTCCTGCATAACCAAATACCTATTGGATATTTCAAACTAGATGATTCCTGAGACATATTAAACAAAACATTTTTTAAACTGAACTCATTACCTTTCCTGCTAAAACCTCCCCTCTTCCAAATTTCCCTATTTCTGTCTAAAACATCACCATCCTTCCAGTGACTTCCACATTTGCAATAAATTTGGCATGGTTCTGGACTATTTGTTTTTCCAAAGCTCACATATTCAAATAATGCCAAATTCTGCTATCTACCCTCACAATATCTCAAATCTTTTTTTTTTAATCAAGGAAATGTTTATGTTTGTTACTAATTTTCTGATTCTTTTTTCTCCTTAATAGTATTTTTTTCTAATTACATGTAAAGATAGTTTTTGACATTCATATCTATAAAATTTTGAGTTCCAAAATTTTCTCCCTCCCTCCATGTAGCAATAATCTTGCTAGCAGCTACTGTGGCTGCGTAAAACCAACAACAACTAGCACACAGAAGCCCACTAACACAGGTTCTTTTGATCTGTTTTACTAAGGAAAGTGATGTTAAGGGGTTAACAATCTCATATATATAATTCACTTAGTTCAGGAGGAAAAGCCAGCAGCCTGAACTTCAAGGCAAATACAAACAAATTACAAACATACACAATATAAACAGACCAGATCACAATTCATAGTTACCAGGAAAGCATCAACATCTGGGTTTACGAGCCGGGGACTCTTAAAATGGCTGCCCCAAGTCCCACCCCACTCTTCCAGTGACTGAGAGCCCTAAGGGAAGACGCTAACCTCTTGAGTTTATATATTCTGTTCAGGGTCAAAGGACATCACAACATGCTACTCACCCACATGACCTAAAAGCATCACAAACATGGGACTTAAACCCACATGGCCTAGCTTTCCCTTAAGGTAAGGAGGTCATCAAAGACTCCTGATTTAATAGAAGAAGCAAAGGCCAGACTCTTCAAATGCACTTGATTAAACAGGTGCTAAAAGAGAAAATAGTAAAAGAGAGTCCCACCTTAATTACCGACACACTCCATCCCCTCCCCCCCTCCCCAAGATAGCAAGCAATCTGATATAGGTTATACATGTACAATCATGTTAAACATATTTCCACATTAGTCACATTATGAAACAATCAGAAGAAAAGGAAAAAACCCATGAGAAAGGAAAAAAGTGAAAATAGTATGCTTTGATCTGCATTCAGACTACAATTATTTCTCTGGAAGTGGTCAGTATTTTTCATCACTGAGTCTTCTGGAATTGTCTTGGATCAATGTATTGCTGAGAAGAGCTAAGTCTATCATAGTTAATCATCACACAATGCTGATGTTGTTGTGTATAATGTTCTCCTGGTTCTGCTCACTTCACTCAGCATTAGTTCATGTGTAAGTCTTCCCAGGTTTTTCTGAAATCCACCTGCTCATGCTTTCTTATAGAACAATAGTATTCCATTAATTCATATGCAACAACTCGTTCAGCCATTCCCCAATTGATGGGCAACCCCTCAATTTCCAATTCTGTGACCCTACAAAATGAGTTGTTATAAATATTTTTAAATATGTGGTTCCTTTTCCCTTTTTCATAATCTCTTTGGGATCTAGACCTATTAGTGGTATTGCTGGATCAAAGGGTATGCACAGTTTTATAGCCCTTTGAACATAGTTCCAAACTGCTCTCCAGAATGGCTGCATCAGTTCACAACTCCACCAACAATGCATTAGTGCTCTAATTTTCCCACATCTTCTCCAACATTTATCATTTTCCTTTTACGTCACATCAGCCAATCCGATAGGTGTGTGGTGATACATCAGAGTTCTTTTAATTTGCATTTCTCTAATCAAGAGTGATTACGAGCATCTTTTTATATGATTATACATAGTTTTAATTTCTTCCTCTGAAAACTGCCAGTTCATGTCCTTTGACCATTTATCTACCTCAAATCTACTCCCCTCTCTCCATACACACAGCTACAACCTAAGTTCAGGCCCTCATCATCTTTCATCTAGGTTATTGCAACAGCCTCCTAACTGGTCACTCTACCTCAAATCTTTTCCCACTCTAGTCAGTACTATATACTGCTGTTAAACTAATTTTCCTTAAGTACAAATATGACCATGTGACTCCACCAAGCCTCAATTCACAGGCTTCTCATTGCCTCGAGGATGAAAATATAAACTTATGTTTAGCTTTTAAAACCCTATGCAACTGGCTCCAACTTATCTTTCTAGACTCACTGGGCATTACTAGCCTTCCCACACTGAAATCCAACCAAACTAGCCTTTTCTTTGTTCCTCACTCAAGACACTCTATCTTCTGTCTCCCTGCCTTTGCATTGACGTTTCCTCAAGTCTGAACTGCACTCCCTCCATATGCTCCACCTCGTAAGAATCCTTCTCTTCCTTTAATACTCAGTTATAAGAAGCTTTTCCTGATCTCTTCAACTGCTAGTTATAGTTGTACTGTATGTATTTTTATATGTATGTATTATCTATCCCATTAAAATGTTAGCATATTATTAGTGGAAATTGTTTCATTCTTTGAACTTGTGTCCCCAGAGCCAAATACAATGCCTGGCACACAGCAGGTGTTTAACAAATACATGCTATTTGAAATTGAGACATGCACCTGCATCATATGAATACAACTACAAAACAGTATTTTTACAGGAAGCAGACCCAAATAACTGAAGAAATGGTAAATGCTCATGGGTAGGGCAGGCATATATAGTAAAAATGTCGATATTATATTAATTAATTTACTCACTGAGGGTCATACCAATAAAACTATCAAAGGATTGCTTTATATAACTAGGAAAAATGGGAACAAAGTTTATGTAGAGGAACAAAAAGTCAAGAATCTCAAGGGTAGGTATAATACAAAGTGGCCAAGGAGACCTAGCAGTACTAGATGGCAAACTGTATTACAAATTAGTAATTATTGAAACAATTTGGTATCAGTTTAAAATAGGTGTAAGCTGATCAGAAAACAAATTGGGTATACTACGTAACAAAGAGACCTAAATGAATCTAGTTTCCTAACAGTTAGATTAACCCAAAGATGCCAGAAACTGAGAAAAGTACTCATTATTCAACAAAAACTGGAGAGGAGTCTGGGAGAAATTATGTATAATCCAACATCTTACACCACATACCAAGATAAGCTCCAAATAGATAAATGATATAAACCTTATATGGTTACATAATAAACAAATAAGAGAAGCAAAGAAATTACCTTTCAGTTGTATGGATGGATAGAGGAAAAATTCATGACCAAACAAAGGCTAGAGAGCATTACAGAAAATAAAATGGGCAAGTTTGATTACATAAAATTTATAAGTTTTTGTACAACCCAAGCAGTTAAACTTAGAAAGGAAACAATTAACTAGGGAAGAAAATCTGAGGCAAATTTCTCTGATAAAGGTCTTACATCCAAGATACATAAAGAACTGATTCAAATTTATCCAAATAAAAACCATTCTCCAATAAACAAAGAATATTAACAGCTAGTTTTCAAAGGAAGAAATCCATATTATCAATAAGAAAAAAAGTTCCAAAATACTAATAATTTTGAGGTTCCACACCCCACCTATGACATAAGCAAAGATAAGAAAATGATAACCGTTCAAAGAGCTGTGAGGAAAACTGACACACTAATACAAGGTTGCTGATGATGTGAATTGGGCCAGGTGTTCTGGAAAACAATTTGGAGCCATGTCCAAAAAGTTACTGAACTGTGCATATACATACCATTTGACACAGCAAAGCCACTATGGAGTTATACCCAAAAAGATCAAGAAGAAAAGAAAGGGAGCTATACATACAAAATATTTACAGTAGCTCTTTTTTTGGTGACAAAGGTCTAGAAACTAAGGTAATGTCTATCAACTGTATTTACCCAAACAATTTACACATCAATGGCTAAATAAATTATGTATGTTATATGAATAAAATGAATATTAACGTGCTGTAAGAAATGACGAAACGAATGGTGTTGGAGACACTTGTTAAAAGACTTGCCATGAACCGAAGCAAAATTAGAACAGCAATTTACAAAATAACATTATAAAAGAAAACAATTTTGAAAGACTGATGAATTTTGACCAACCGTAATTACCAAGGAGTGATGATAAAGCATGTTACCACCTAAACACACGATGCGGAATAAGATATACCTTTTTGGATGTGGACCATGTAGAAATTTGTTTTGCCTGACAATGGACATTTATTACAAAGACTTTGGGATTTTTTTCCTCCTTTCCCCCCACAGATGAATGGTAAGGAGAGAGTGGCAAAAAAAAAAACAAACAAAAAAGCAAAAAGCAATACTAAAGTATTTTTTTAAATGCACAGAAAGGAACAAAAACAGACAATTAAGGCAGCATTTACATATTTAATTTAGAATCTGGAGTTTCACATATAATCTTCTGTTATAATATAAATAAATGAAATGCTCATTTTAATGTTTCTTAAATTTGGAGTCTTTCTCTATACTACTTATATCCACCATTTTCCTCTCTACCATCGCTGTTACTCTAATTCAGGCCCTTATCACCTCAGTTTCCTTGTTGTTTTCCCTAATTCCAATAAATTCTTAACACTGGTGACATGTCAATCTTCTTCAACATCACTCTTCCCCCATCCTTTCATCCATGGTCATTTTCAATGGGCCCCCCCATGTCAAGTGGACAAATTCCAAACTTCTAATACACAAGACGCCTCTATGATCTAGCCCCTGTATCATTCTGGCTGCTTTCTTGCTGCCTTAAAAACATGCCACTTTCACAAACCCCTTACTTGACCGGTCCATAACCACTAGCTAACATCCTATATTTCTCCTCCCTTTTGCAGCAGCTATAACAATACAGGGGACAGATTGTTGGGCCTGGAGTCCGAAAGACGAATTCAAGTCCAGCCTTAGACATTTACAAGCTATGTTTGAGCAAGTAGCTTAACCTCTTGTCAAGTTTCCTTAACTGTTAAATGGGGATAATAATAGCACCCACTGCCCAGGGCTGTTTTGAGGATGAAATGAGATAGATGATATCTGAAAAGCACTTAGCACAGTGCCTGTCAAATAGCAGGTACTTTCTTCCTTCCCTTCCTTTCTTCTTTTCTGCCTGGCTAAAATCCATGAAAAGGCCACTTACAACAGGGGCCACCACTTCCTTTCCTCACTCTCTTCTTAATTCTCTTCAGTATGGCTTCCAACCTCATCATTCCACCAAAACTAATCTCTCCAAAGTTAACAATAGTCTCTAAATTGCCAGATCTAATGGCTTTTTCTCAACCCACATCCTTCTTGACGGCTCAGTAGCCTTTCACACTGCTAATACCTTTTGCTCCTTAAGACTATCTTCTATGTTTTCAAGACACTGTTGCATCATGGTTCTCTTCGTACCTGACTATTCCTTAAGTTTTTTGTTTTGGGTTTTTTTTGTTTGCTTCTTTTGCTGGATTTGCATCCAAGTCTCACTCACTAACCCTGGATGTGCTCCTGAGGTTCTGTACTGGATCTTCTTCTCTGGATAATCTTATCTGCCCTCATGGATTAAAGTATCATTCTTCCCCAACCTTCCCCTCTTCTTTACTTCCCCATTACTATTGTCAACTTCATCTTCCTAAAGCTGTTAACTGAAAACCACAAGTCCAAGAGACATTACTTTGCAACTAGATTTATTGCAAGAGAAATGAACATGCATATGGAATCCAAACAGAACCTTGCATATTTATGAAACTGTGACAGAGAGGAGAAACAGAAATCTCCACCTAAATGGGAGTGGCAGGAGAAGAGAAATCATGAATAATTAAGACGGCAAGAGCAGCATTCTTTTCCTTGGGAACTGCTAGTCTGTGAAGAGATGATGGTCTGTTTATCTACAAAGGTCCCAGCTGCACAAGCAGTTTTCCAGCCTAGCGTAGACGGACTGGTGCCTGTGTTGACTCCCAAGGACACACAAAGAGTCCAGGTTGAGGTGCAAACAATAAATTATTGGGGGGGGGGTGGCGCCAGGGTTATCCTTGAACTGTTCACTGCATGCTCTGGGTCCAGTGTTTCTGGAAAATATAGCAACTCAAAAAGACAAGTTCTGGGGAAACCTTAATAAAGCACAGGCATGACCATGTCAATCTCTTATATTCAATAAACTCCAATGGCTCCCTATCACCTCTAAGATCAAATATAAAATACTCTTTTTGGCTTTTTAAAATCTTTCATAACCTAGCTCATCCCTACCTTTCCAGTCTTCTTATACCTTACTTACAACCTCAATTCCAGAAGACTGATGATGAAGCATGCTAACTATCTACTGACCTAAAGAGGTGATGGACAAGTTGCAGTATGAGACATACATTTTTAGCTGTGGCCAAAGTAGGATTTTAGTTTTCCTTGACTATGCAAATTTGTTACAAGGATTTGGTTCTTCTTTTTTCTCTTTTTTCAACTGCAGATGGGTGAGAGATGAAGGGATAAGATAATAAAAAGAATGAAAGAAAGAAAAAGAAAAGGTTATTGACACATTTCTTAAAGGTAAAGAAGAGAATAGAAGACCAGAAAAGAAAAAGAAGACCAGAAAAGAAAACAAAGTTGCACATAATACAGCTCTGCAAGTTTATAGGCAATTCTCCTCTTACACAATCTATCTACACACACACACACACACACACACTCTCTCTCTCTCTCTCTCTCTCTCTCTCAATTTTGAAATGCCCACTTTATTTGATGTTTGCTAAGTTCAAGAGAAAAAAAATAAAAGAAACAATTAAAAAAACAAATCCCATATCCAAGGGGGTAAGAAAGGAACTGTGTGAAGATCAATAGCCAAAATTATTGGCTGTTTTCTTATACAACTCCCACAATAAAAGGTTCTGATTTTCAGTGATGTTTTAAATCAGTCAACAAAACGAGTTTTACAGCAATCCATACCAAGTGGCCAAGATTTCAGTAGCAAGATTATATAATATGTTCAAACAAGATCAGATTTGAGTTAGCACATGCTGAATCTCAAGGTGGGTGATATCTGTCACCATAACTGATTTGGCACAGACACAAATGAACTGTTATTGTTCTGCTTACTATATTTGAATGTGAAGGTCTAACTTAAAGTTAAAAATCTCGCTTTGGAAGTTAAAAGTACCATAATATATATTTCTCAGTGTCATTCATTTTAGTAAATATAATTTTTAAAAAGAAAAACCTGCAACTTTTAAAAAAATTTAAAAATTAAAAAAAACAGTTATCATAGCCTGAAATTTTCAACATTCAAATTTTTAAATTTTTTTTCTTTAATTTGTAAGTGAAATAATAACCCTCTGTGATACATAAATACACAAATAGTTTAAAGAAAAAATACAATTCTGGAGCAGCTGAAACTAGTACAAAAGACATTATGAGTAGAAGAAATACAGAAACAAAGCAAAAAAAACAAAAACAAAAAATATGATACACTGTATCAGTGGGATTTACAAGCACTGTTACTGATGTTAAGACCTCTGTGTACTTTGTATGAATGTTTTAGTATGAATCCTAATAAAATGAAGTGACATCATGCAAGTGTACATGCAGAACACAGACAAGAATTTTTATAGAGAAAATTATTTTATAAATTGCTTTAATCAAAAAAGCAACTTTTTAAAAAATGTGACATTGCTGCTTGCAATAAAAGGCTGCTTATAGAAATTCTAAGTGTAAAAAGCCTCATTAGACACAAGAGATATTGGTGCCTACTGCAGCCATCAATATCGATGAGATAATGCTGGTGAAGGATATGAAAGGAAATTTCAATGGTTTCATGTTTAGTAATATCAGGAAGGAGAATTGGCTATATGTCTAAAGACCTCTATGATCAATTAAATGAGATACTAAATCTTCCCATTTTGCACAGCAAGTAGTTGAAGAAATAAATGTAGTCAAGAAGCTCATTTGATTCCTTGTGTTACAAATTACTAAAAATGATATTACAGGAGATTTTTACACTGCAATTATTAATGGCCATGCCACATCAAGAGAAACTGTAAAGTACAATAATATGAAATAGTATAATACGGGAAAATTAAAATTGTATTATACTTGGCAATGACAGACCTTGACTGATGTCTGGAAAAAATGAAAGTCCACAAGTACTAGTTAAAAATATGACCCCTCATGCAATTTGGATATGCCTTCACACAATTTGGATATAATGCACACTTTGCGATAACCTGTATCAAAAAAATGAGGACAACTACATGTAGTTTATCAAATTTTAATGATAAATTTGATTATCAAATTAAAACACACATACAACTATAATACAATAAAACTGGTTTCCTTTATAAGGTTATATTTTTTATCTTATACACTTAAAAACATTATTCTGAGAAAAGGTCTGCCAAAGGGATCCACGATACAAAAAAGTTTAAGAACGCTTACATTAAAAGGAAGATTCTTTGCAAAACTGTGTGCTGATATAGTAGCAGAAAACAGGTTATTTCTATACTATTATAAAACATACTGGCTTTCTCAACTCAAGTACTCCAATGGATGGTTGAGGTAAAACTATACCATTTTTCTTAATGACCATAATAAAGATAAAACAAATTAATTTTATAACAAAATTTCCTTGTAAAACTTGTATATAATGAAAAAATTTTTCTTAGCTGGGTATTATAAATAAATCAATGCAAAGTCCTCAAATTCATCTAGAATACAAAAAGAGTTATCGCATTTATTTCAAAAAAAAAAAGTTGGCTCTACGGGTAATAAATTTATAAAATAATATTTTAATGTTTCCTAATTTTTAAAGTACCTTCCTTATAAGTAAAAGAGAAGAAAATAAAGACCTAATCACCTCACTGGTCTACAGACCAGTATTTTGCTTTCAAGACCTAAATAATTCTAAATATGATAAATAAGATCATCTGCCATGGACAAATAACGCATCTGGTCTTACTTCATTTCAGAAAGAATGGTTATTGTGTTGGGATAGCATGTCAAAAAATATTTAAACGTGAAAACTTTATTATAATTTAGCTATATAAGAGTTCTCTGGTTTGTCAAAGAAAACATTACAAAAATCTTAAAAATTTTATTTCTGTGAAATGGGTTTTTAACCGTTCCAAATTAGTAGTGTGAAAGAGAACCACAAGTATCAATATCATCAATGACACCATTCTTTAAGAAACTGTACTTATCAGCCCACCCATGATATTAATATTATGGTTATTTTTATAAGTTAGAAATATCGGGGGGGCAGAGCCAAGATGGCAACTGGGAAGGTGAGCTCCCCACCAAGTCCCTCCAAAAACCTATAAAAAAAAATGGCTCTGAACCAATTCTGGAGCTGCAGAACCCACAAAGTGGCAGAGGGAAGCAGGACTCCAGCCCAGGACAGCCTGGATGGTTTCTGGGTAAGGTCTGTCCCGCACGGAGCTCCCAGCTCCCAGCTGAGGGGAGCGGAGCTGGCCCAGCGCCCACGGTGCGAACAGACCAGACGCAGACCTATCAGACCAGGAGATGAGCGGAGAGTACCCTACAGTCATGAATTACTGAAGCTGTGGCATCTACCAGACCTCTCAACCCACAAAGAGCAAAGACAACAGAGAAGGTTAGTGGGAAAAGCTGCGGGACTGAAGGACTGAGTTTACGGTTCAGCCACCACCCCTGGGGCAGCGGAGG
>CM053626.1:167397643-167416653 GCA_028646595.1 Phalanger gymnotis
AGAGGAGGGCAGACTGGGGAACAGGGCAACCAGAGTGTACGCCATCTTGGAGGGGGGGGGTGGAAATGGGGAGAAAATCTGTAATTCAAACGCATGTGAAAATCAATGCTGAAAACTAAACATATTAAAAAAAAAAAAGAAACTTCCTTTCTCATGGTATGGTTAAACACATATGGGGACCAAAAATCTGAGTGACATAGACATCCTGAGTTGGGATTGTTCTGCAATGTATTTAAGCCTTCTCAATTCTTTTTATCAGTAAAATTTTATCTGGCTCCCTGCATGCATGTATTCTGTTACTTTAAGGGAATAAAACAATATGAATTTATATATCGCCTAGTATGTTTGCCTCTCTTAACCAAACTTTCAGGTTGACACTAGTCAGTACATCTAGAACTAAAATATAAATATGGGTTCAGAAAACTCTAGACAAGTATTTCAGTATGTTTATCTTCTGAATGTAAACAATTTTTGCATAAGTCTAATCCACAGCTGGGTGGTGCAGTAGATAGAGTGTCAGGCCTGAAGTCAGGCTCATTTTCTTTTATTTTTTTTTGCAATTATATAAAACATTTCCATATTATTCATTTTGTACAAGAAGACTTGAATAAAAGTGAAAAATAGCATACTTCAGTCTGTATTCAATCCAAACCAGTTCTTTATCTGGTGGCACATAATATGCTTCATCATTAGTCCTTTGGGAATGTCTTGGATCATGTATTGATGAGGATAGCTAAGTCGTTCACAATTCTTCATCAAACAATACTGTTGTTAACTGTGTACAGTGTTCTTCTGGTTCTGTTCTTCTCACTATACATCAATTCATGCCAGTCTCTCCACGTTTTTCTGAAATCATCCTACTTGTCATTTCTTACAGCACATTCCATTACAATCATATACCTCAGCTTGTTCCACCACTCTACAATTGATGGGCATCCCTTTGATTTCCAATTCTTAGCTACCACAAAGAGTTGTTAAAAATATTTTTGTACAACAAGGTCCTTTCCCTGTTTTTTTGGATGTTTTTGGGATAAAGACTGACAATAGTATTGCTAGATCAAAGAGTATGCACAGTTTTATAGCCCTTTGGGCATAGTTCCAAATGCTCTCCTGAATGGTTAGATCAGTTCACAACTCCACCAATAATGCATTAGCGTCCTAGTTTTCCCACATCCCCTCCAACATTCAATATTTTCCTTTTTTATAGTATTACAGGCTCATTTTCAAGACATTTTCATGAGTTCAAATCTGGCCTCTGATAGTAACTAGCTATGTGACTCTGAGAAAGAAAGTCACAACTTTATTTGCCTCAGTTTCTTCATCTGTAAAATGAGCTGGAAAAGAAAATGGCAAACTACTCTAGTATCTTTGTCAAGAAATACCAGATAGGGCCACAAAGAGTCAGACAAGACTGAAATGACTAAACAACAACAAAAACAACAAATCCTTGAATTACTAATGTGATGGGTATATGCTGCAAAGAACATGAGACGGTTCTTTCTTTTCTGAAATTTATATCTAAAACCAAAGTGACAACAGCAATTCTAAAAGTGTTATCATGGACATCTAGGGGTCCCTAAGATTTTCATTCAAAAGGGACACTTTTCATAATAATATATTATTTGACTATTAAAATATTCCTTCCTTTCCCAAATACATGACTCTATGAGGCCAGATTTTCTTCATATACTTCAACCAAAAAAAAAAAAAATCAGAACAGATCGAACAAAGAAGTAGATTTGAGAATTGTCTCTTAAGTCAGATATTAAAGTCTTGCAAAAATATGTAAAACAATGCCACTTTTCTCACTTAATTTTTTCCTGTTTGAAAAGATAATTATTTTTTCATAAAATATTTATTTTAACATGTAATGGGCTATTGTTTTAATGAATTTAATATTTTTAAATTTGTCCATTTTAATTTCTAAGATGGTAAATATCATCATATGTATTGTATATGTATACACACACACACAGACACACACTCTAAACAAAAGCTCTTTGGGGTCTTCAACAATTTTAAGAGGATCCTAAGACCACAAAGTTTGAGACCCAGTGGTAAACTGGTACAGAATTGGTATCCCAAAGGTTCAGGTTGTAATCCTACCTTTGACAATTACTAACTCTGTTACTCTAGGCAAGTAACTTAACTGCTAAATTCTGACAGTTATAAAACAGAAATAATAACAGCACCTACCTCACAGGGTTATTGTGAGAATTAAATGAAATACTATATTTTTAAGACTGTGCAAACTTTAAAATGCTATATAAAAATGCTATGTACTTATCTATGTACACTGCTAATTAGTTTACTTTTCAAACTAAAGAAGAGTTACAATTTTGCTCAAGTAATTTCAGATAACATTTGTAAAAGAAGGCAAGCTTGCAGGTTTCCAACAAAAGAGAAAGGACCTACAGCAATCACCTGGATAATTTAGGCCAAAATGTGTGTGCACCTCAGATGTATAAATACAGAGATTAAGAAGCGGTATATGGTGGAAACAGTATTGGCCTCACAATCAGGAAAGGTCTAGGTTCAAATCTAGCAGCTTACACTTTCTAGCTGTGTAACCTTGGTCAAATTATTTATCTTTTGAGCTCTAATTCCCCCACCTGTAAAATGAGGTTAATATCTGCAATACCTACCTTAAAAGGTTATTTGTTGTGGGATCAAATGAGATTATGTATGTGCTTTACAAATTTTAAAATGTTATGTAAATGTCAGCAATCAGAAATATATAGGGAATTAGGAGTTTTTATTATATTTACTTAATTCTGTACCTTGTTAATACAGTGTAGACTGGTCTTTTAGATGGGAAAGCATTTTTTTAAGAAACCAAAATATGTGAAAAACTGTTTGGTGTATGAATTGGCAAGAATTTAGAAAAAGTACCTTTTTAAATCTAAACCTTACTATAGCACTAGTAGGTAGACAATAAGTATATAAAAGAGAAATTTCAGATATATTATTAATATTTGAATTCTAAAGGTACCTGTTTCATTTGAACAATAAAGTATGATAAGAATATTCTCATAACCACTTTTGTATCAATTTTATAAAAATTCAGAACTGAGAAAAATTAGAACCACTAGCTCAGGGGTGGGGAACCTGCAGCCTGAAGGCTACACATGGCCCTCTATGTCCTCAAGTGTGGCCCTTTGATTGAATCCAAACTTCACAGAACAAATCCCCTTAATAAAAGAATTTGTTCTATAAAACTTGGACTCAGTCAAAAGGCTTCCCCCAAGGACCTACAGAGCCATATGTGGCCTCCAGGCCACAGGTTATACTCAGCTCTAATATACCAGTTCGTATTTCCTCCCAGGTATACTAATTTGAAAATTCAAACACAGAAATGTAGAAATGGAATAAATAAATGGTTTCTTAGTAAATCCACAGGGAACTTAACCTAATATATTAACAATGATAATTCTATAGAATATTGGTCATCAGATAGATACATCATTTTCTCTGAATATTTTATATCTAACAATTTGACCAGAAAGGCTAGAGAAAGATTTTGTAATTGAAAAATAGGAATACTTGATTAATTTGATCAATTTGAGGTATACTGATACCTTAACAATCGGTCCAAAAATTTAGTTTCAAAATCTCTCAACTGAAGATATTCCTTTGGCATCTTATTCAATTTCACCAACCTCCTAATTTTAAATGTCACATGTCCTCTCTACTTGAGCCAACAGCTGAACTTAGTCCTTAGCTTAATGTCATGTGAACAGTGGCAAATTTTTAAAAATTAAGTATATGATGGCGGCCCCTATCTCTAGACATTAAGATCAATAAATATAACGTGAATATATAAATGAATTTTCATGGGTAAGACAGAGTCCCTGCTCTTCTTTTTGAGAATCTGTCAGATAAGAGCACAATTCACTGAGCGGGGAACTTCTGAGAAGAGACCTTCAGCAGACACTCAGAGGTAAACTCTCGGAAGGTCCAGGCCCCTTAGCCAGATGAAGGCAGATGAAGAGCTGAAGGTTTTGGTACCCTTTCAACTAATCAGGCTCTGAGTCAACACAGAGATTCAAATTAGTTAGAGGGAGGAATGGGACTGCAGAGTGGACTGAGATCTTTGAGAAGAAGAGATAAGGAAAGCAGGAAATGCTGGCCTTGTATCATCTTATCCCTCAGGTGGCTCTTTACCCCTTTTCACTCTATATTTTTCCCCCTTTTCACTCTATATTTTTCTCTAGATTTTGCTTTTTGTTGATTTCTGCCTAAATTTTAAAAAACATCTTATTTCTTTATTATTCGTTGTATTTGCTAAATAAAGTTTTATGTTCCCCATTCTGAATTTTAATTGTAGTTGAATTCAAAGTTTGGTGACAGAAAAACCTACAATAGTATAGAATGAAATTCATTTTACATATCAAGCCCTTTAATAGACTTTTTCTTTGTTTTTAATAGTATAGCCTTTGTCTGTTTCTGTCACTTACTCATATACACACACAACATCCCTTTCTCTCCTACTGTTTTCTTTTAACCTATGAATCACCAGATCTGTGCTCATGTCTTACAAAGTAAAATAATGCCATTCTAAACCATAGCCCTCTCAGACACTATTTCATGTGGCTCTTCCCTATACCTGTCTCCTTTTTTTTTTCCTGCTTCATTTATAACATAAGAACCCCATTCTAAAGAACCCAGTCCAAATCAAGATGTATGCAAACAAGATAATTCACAGGATGATAGATGTTAGAGCTGGAAGAGACCTCAGAAGCCAGCTAGCACCATTCTCATTTTTTCAAATGAGGAAACTGAGGCCTGGGGAGGAGGTTAAACCAGAGCCAGCATGCTCTACACTGCCTCCCTCAAAATATAAAAATATGGAAATAACTGGTAATAATATAGGAGAGAGAAGATATGTTTACACTGTCACCTTGAATTGAATTTAAATGGCCCAACAAAAAGTAATTTTAATTGTTCAACCCTCTCCCTCCCTCAAATGTTTCGCAAGAGTCATAGCAGGAATGAGAAGCAGCATGGCACCACAGGCAAAGAAAGATGCCCTGAGTGAGTTCCAATCCTGCCTCTGATACATACTGGCTTTGTGACCCCGGGCAAGTCTCTTTTGCTCTCAGTGCTCTAGGCACCTCTCTCAGGCTGTTCATAAGTTGCCAGCGGTGCCCACCTGATTGAGTTTCCTATGCCAATGACATAAGTCGTAGGTCCAGTCCTTCTTCCTGTCCCAAGCAACAATCAACATTGACTCATTTGAACTTCAGCTTCTTTCCTTTCAGTTTAGTATTTCCTGGAGGTGCCAGAAAACAGTGAAATAGCCAAGTGCATCAGAAATACAAACTTAGAATTGAAAAGGACCACTTTGATATCTCAGGACACCGTAAGTCCATAAAAGGAGAAGTGCTAGAGAAGATATTTCTAAAACCGTGTGGCTAGAAAGTAACAACATTTCCCCATAGATTTGGATTCCTGTTCAATGCAATACCAAACTTCAATGAAATAAAAAACTTTGCAAATCTTCAATTCCCAAGACTTGAATATATGTGCACAAAATGGCCACCCCACCTATATATAAATGTGGATAAACAAAAATAGAAAATAATAAAACAAAAATTTAAAAACATTTGTTGAAGTTAAATCTTGTGTCAGTCATGGAGCTAGCTGTTGGTGCCTACCACGCCATCTGCTTGCTTGCCAATATGGAAACCAAAAAGCTCTACTTGACTCCAGGTGCAGGGATCTTAAAGAGTAGAAATTCTTACATAGAAAATATCTGTGGCAGCTGCAGAGCTGGAGGAAATTCTTCAAGATCCCTTGGGACAATCAAAAATCAAAATAGATTTCTGGATAGTGTGGTGGTGGCCCAAACAGTTTTAATCTAATTTATCAGATTTTTGCAGTATGAGAATCTTGTGTCAAATATTGATTGAAATAAATAATAATCTTAAATGTGAATAGTCTTTTGAAAACACTTTCATTTACATATTAATGATTCACATTTTCTTCACAATCTGGTAAAGTGTCCCATGCAATCCTTTCGGTTCTACTATGTATATGAAAAATGCCCTTTTATTTGGTATTGAAGTTCAGAAAAAAAAATTTAAAATTAAAAGAAACCAACCAATATTAACCATCTCCTCCTTGATACTTTTTCTTCTCTGGGTTTTCTTGACATTCTCTACTAGCTGATCTCCTAGCTGATCTCCTCAGTCTCCCCATACACACAACACCCCTAACTGTGGATGTTCCCTAAAGTTCTGTCCAAGGCCCTCTCCTCCCTTTCTACCAGGGGTTCTTAAGTTTTCTTATGTCATGGACCGTTTTGGCAGTTTGATGAATTCTAGGGATCCCTTCTCATTATCCATAATCACAAATTAATGTTTTCAAAAGCATAAAATACAGAGGATTATAAATGAAGGCAATTTTATTTAAATAAAGGTGTATTTTTTTTCCCCCGTTCCAAGTTCATTGGACTCCCTGAAATCTCTACATGGAATTCTGGTTAAGAACCCCTGCTCTGTGCTCTCACTCAGTAACAGCCATCAGCTCCTACAGAATTAACTATTATCTCTATGCAGATGATGCCCTTATCTACAGATCCAATCCAGTCTCTTTCCCAGCTTCAGTCCCACATTACCAATTACTTGGTGGACATTTCAAACTAGCTGATCCCTGAAACTCAACATGTCTAAAAGTGAACGAATCACCTTTCCTTCTAAATCCTCCCCACTTCCGAACTTCCCTATTTGTATCTAAGGCACCACCATCCTTCCAATGACTTTCACATTTGCCACAAACTTGGTTATGATTCTAAACTATTCACTCTTCCACAGCCCACATAATCAAACAATGCCAAATCTTCCTATCTACCTTCACAGCACCTCTCAAATCCACTCCTTTCTCTCCACTCACAGTTAAAACCGTAGTTCAGGCCCCCATCACCTTTCACCAGCATTACTCTAACAGGCTCCTCACCGTCACCCTACCTCAAGTGTGCCCCACTCTAATCCAACATACACAGTGATACCAAACTAAATTTCCTTAAGTATAAATCTGACAATGTGACTCAACCAACCAGCCTCAACTGACAGGCTTCCCATTGCCTCTAGGATAAAATATAAATCCCTATATTTAGCTTTTAAAGCCTTACACCAGTGGTGTCAAACTCAAATAGAAATAGGACCACTAAATTGTACATAAGGATTCCTGCAGGTGGCATATTGACTTATAAAACTACATATTAACATAATATTTTACTGCATTTCTATTTTGTTAAGTATTTCCCAATTACATTTTAACCTGGTCTGGGCAGGCAGCACTCAAGAATGTTGTGGGTCACCGGTGCCACATGTGTATTTGTCACCTCTGCTCTACACATCCTGGCTCCAACCTATCTTTTCAGACATTCATTCACATTACTCTCCCACACTTTGAGATCCAACCAAACTGGCCTTTTCTTTGATCCTCACTCAAGATACTCCACCTTCTGTCTCTCTGTCTTTGAAATGACATCTCTCATATTTGAAATGTATTTTCCTTAGCTCTCCCTCATAGTCTCTCTCTTCCTTTAATTTGCAACTATGCCCTATGGCTATAAAAACATGTGTACCCTTTCACCCAGCAATACTACCTCTAGGGCTGTATCCCAAAGAGATCATAAAAGTGAGAAGAGGACACACATGTATGAAAGTATTTATAGCAGCTCTTTTCATGGTGGCCAAGAACTAGAAATTGAGGGGATGCCCATCAATTGGGAAATGGCTGAGCAAATTGTGGTATATGAATGTAATGGAATACTATTGTGCTATAGGAAATGATGAACAGGTGGATTTCAGAAAAACTTGGAAAGAATTATATGAACTAATGCTGAGTGAAGTGAGCAGAACCAGGAGAACACTGTACACAGTAACAGCCGGTGTGCAATAACTGACTTTGATAGACTTAGCTCTTCTCAGCAATGCAAGGACCTAAAACAATCCCAAAAGACTCATGATGGAAAATGCCATCCACACCCAGAGAAAGAAACATGGAGCCTCAATGCAGATGGAAGCAAACTATTTTCTTTTTTTGTTTTCTTTTGTCTTGTTCTTTCCTTTCTCATGACTTATAAAACTCCTCTCATTCATTCTAATTCTTCTATACAACATGACTAATGTGAAAATATGTTTAACAGAAATTTATATGTAGAGCCTATATTGGTTTGCACGCTGTCTTGGGGAGGTGGGAGGGAAGGGAGGGGGAGAAAATTTAAAACTTATGGAAGTGAATGTTGAAAACTAAAAATAAATAAATTAGCATATTATTTTAAAAAAAGATGCCGGTGTTTTCAAGATTCACTTTTATAAAATTTTTGAGTTCCAAAATTTTTTTTCTCCTTCCATCCCACTCTCCTCTCCTCCCCTCCCCTCCCCTCCTCTCCCCAAGGTGGCAAGCAATCTGATATAGGCTATACATGTACAATCATATTAAATATACTTCCATATTAGTCATGTTGTGAAAGAAGAGTCAGAACAACAGGGAAAAATCACAAGAAAGAAAAAACAAATAAGAGAAAATAGTATGCTTCAATATGCATTCAGACTCCATAGTTCTTTCTCTGGATATGGATAGCATTTTCTATCATAAGTCTTTTGAAACTGTCTTAGATCATTGTATTGTTGAGAAGAGCTAAGTCTATCATAGTTGATTCTCACACAATGTTGCTGTTACTGTGTGTACAATACTGTGTACAGTGTTCTCCTGGTTCTGCTCACTTCACTTAGCATCAGTTCATATAAGTCTTTCCAGGTTTTTCTGAAATCTACCTGCTCGTCATTTCTTAAAGCACAATAGTCAGCACCCTCAGCTTTCAAAGAAAACATAAACAGAAATTACAAACAGGAATTACAAGAAGACAGAATAACAGAAACCAACAGACAGGCTTCTATCTGTCTGACCAAATCACAATACATAGTTAACAGGGAGAGAAGCACCAACATCCGGGTTTTCAAAGCCAGGGGGCTCCTTAACAGTGGCTACCCAGAGTCTCATCTGGTCAAATCACATGACAACTCTTCAAGTCAGTGAACCCCAAGCAAAATGCTGACCTCAGAATCAGGGTCAGTCTTCAGGGTCAGAGGGCATTGCTACCAGGTGACTCAAATTCAAGTGACTTATGCTTTCTTGTGATTTAAGTGGGTCATCAAAGACTCCCGATTCAACCAAAGACTTTTGATTAAAACAAAGGAAAGACTCAAAGACACTTGATTGCCTTAATGCTGAGAAACACTCAAACAAAAAACAGCAAAAAGTCCCATCCTGCTTGGCATTACACCAACTGATGGGCATGCCCTCATCTTCCAATTCTTTGCCACCACAAAAAGAGCTGCCATAAATATTTTTCTACATGTGGTTCCTTTTTCATTTTTTATGCTCTCTTTGGGGTCTAAACCTAGCAGTGGTATTGCTAGATCAGAAAGTAGGCATAGTTTTATAGCCCTTTGGGCATAGTTCCAAATTGCTCTCCAGAAGGGTTGCATCAGTTCACAACTCCACCAACAATGCATTAGTGTCCCAGTTTTATCATATCTTCTCCAACATTTATCATTTTCGTTTTTTGTCTTATTAGCCAATTGGATAGATGTAAGGTGGTACTTCAGAGTTATTTTAATTTGCATTTCTCTAATCAATAGATTTAGAGCATTTTTTCATATGACTATAGATATCTTTAATTTCTTCCTCTGAGAACTGCCTATTCATATCCTTTGATCATTTATCAATTGCGGAATGACTTGTATTCTTATAAATATAACTCAGTTCTCTATATATCATGCACCAACTTTTAAAAGATGCCTTTCCTATTTCCCAAACTGCTAATGCCCTCCTTCCCAACTACTTATATTAACTATTTTGTGTTTGTATGTTGCATATATTCACATATGTGTGTATGTGTGTGTGCATTTGTATGTGTTTGTACTTGATGACTCCTCTACTAGAATGAAAGCTCACTGGGGAACAGGGCTGGTATGTACCTCTATCCCTAGTGCCTAGGGCATGAAACAGAACAGATGCTTAATAAATACTTGCTGATTGATAGATTAGTCCTTTTCTAACACACTGGAGCTTCTACAGTTCTTGTCATACAGAGATTTTCTTTATGGTAATTTTTGTTTCAGTAGAAATAGTCCAGTAGATCAACAAGCACTTATTAAGTATTTATATGCTAGGCAATCCTTCTACGTAATTGTTTGACTTTTCCAACCCTTTTCATTCTTCCTTAAACCTCTCATGGCTTTCCCTACCAACCACCCTCTCTACTGAGAAACTTACTTCATATGTCACTGAAAAAAATTCAGGCCTTTTGCTGAGAATTCCCTCTTCTCCCCTTCTCCCCCCTCTCCCACTTAACTCCAATCTCTCCCTATCAGTAAGCTGCTTTTCTACTGTTTACAAAAACACACAAGTCTCCCTCATTCTCAAAACACTCAAGTCTTCCATTCCTGACAACTCTCATCCTACCTGTACCTCTCCTCCCTTTTATAGTTAAACTCTTGATAAAACCATCTAAAATAGATGCCTCTAGTTCCTTTCCTCTCACTCTCTTAACTCTTTTCAGTCAGTCTTCCAACCTTATCATTCAACTGTAAGTACTTTCTCCAAAATTACCAATGTCGAATTTAATAGCCTTTTCTCAATCCTCATCCTTCTTGAGGTTTCTGTATCCTTTGATACTGGTGATTAGTCTCCTCTCATTTATACTCTACTTACTAAGGGTTTTTTTTTTTTTTGACACTTCTCTTTCCTGGTTTTCCTTCTACCTATCTGATTACTCCTTCTCAGTTCCCTTTGATGGATCTTCATCTAGGTCACCCATTAAAATGGAGATCCTCCAAAGCTCTGTTCCTGGGCCTTCTACTCTTCTCCCTTTATACTATTTTGCTTGGTGATCTTACCAACTCCATGGTTTCAATTATCATCTCAACACAAATGATTTTCAGGTCTATTTATCCTGTCTTCATCTCTCTCCGAACTTACCTTCTAAATTCTCCAACTGCCTTTTGGACATCGTGAGTCTGACATCCCATAGATACATCATATCCAAAACTGAACTCATTAGCTTTCCCCCAACCCAACTCCTCTTCCTAATTTCCCTATTTCTGTTGAGGGCACCACTATCTTCCCAGTCACCCAAGCTAGGAATGTAGGTGTTGTCTTCAATTCCTCACTCTTTCCTCAACTCCTATATAACCAGATTTTTACCAGGTCCTGTCTATAGTAAAGACACCTCTTGTATACAACCTTCTCTCTTCTGACACTTCTGCCACCCCAGTCAAGGCCCTATTGTCTCATGCCTGAACTATTACTGCAATAGTCTCTTCTCACTCCAGTGCTTCTTCCACTCAGTTATCAAAGTGAACCCTCTCACTATTCAATAAAATCCAATAACTACCTGTTAGGTCCAGAATCAAATATAAAATGCTTTGTTTGGATTTTAAAACCTTTCATAAACAGCTCCTTCGTACTTTTCCAGTCTTACACTTTACTTTCCTCTCCACATGCTATATGACCCTGTGAAACGGAAAACTGCCATCCTTGCTAATCCTCACAAAAAACACTCCATAGCCTGACTCCATGCATTTTCAATAGCTATACCCCATACCTAGAATGCTTTCTCCTTGTCTCTGCCTCTTGGCTTCCTGCAGGAAACCAACATTCTGCAAGAAGTGCAGAAGTCTTTCTCAGTCTTCCATAATGCTAGGCTTCCTTTAATATTAACCTTGACTATCTCCAATTTATTTACTTTTATTTACTTACACTATATCTTGTTTGTATACAGCTATTTACACATATTGTCTCCCCCATTAGACTGTGAGTTCTTTAAAGGCAGGGACTATTTTATGCTTTTATTTGTATTCACAGTTTAACACAGTGTCTGGCACATAGTAAGCATTTAATAAATGCTTGTTCATTTGTTTACTAGCTACTGCAGATACAAGAACAAAAGTGAGATATTCTCTGGTACTCAAGGAGTCTGCATTCTGTTGGCACTGTATCTTTGAAATATTGGATCTTTTCACTTTAAATTTTTATGAGAGCTCCAAAAATTGAAATGATGTTATAAATTTGATAAGTTCTAAAACTGGTATTTTCTATTTACTCCCAACAGGATCACAGGTGTAGACCTGAAGATCGTCTGATCCATCATCCAATCCATTTAGACCTCAAAGATTATCCGACTCACTCCAATTAGGCCAAAAAGAATTAAATGATTTGCCCCAAGTAACAGGGCTGAGGACTGAGGTCTGAACACAAATACTCTAACACCAAATCCCAAGATCTTTCCACTATATAAATGCTGTTTCAATTCAACAAATTATATGTGCCTACTATGTACAGATTACTGTGCTAGGTGTTAAAGGACAAATACAGTTTAAATATGGCATAGTACCTGCCTTCGTTGAATAAGGTGACAAAACACTAACAAACAGCATTATAAGAAGTGCCAAAGCAATGTGTAAACCAGTAACATTTGAAGTCACAGAGCCTAGGGGCAATGGTAAGGAGAAAAGAGAAAAGACACAGATAGGTAAGAAGTCCAATTTGGCTACGGGACTAATGGGGAGTCATACAAGCCTATAAAGACACCAAGTTATAGAGACCCTTGAATGTCACAGTAGGGAATCTGAATTTTATTTCATAGGCTTCAGGAAACCCTTAATGGGCTTTGAATGGAAAAATGGAGTGATTAAATGAAAGATTAATATATGACAAAGGTGTTTAGCTTGGATGGAAGGGAGGTAGCGACTGAAGGCCTGGACACTGCTTAAGAGGACATTTTGCAATATTCCAGGAGAGTTAAGGATCTGTATGACAGTGATGGCAATAAAATAAAAAGGGGAAAAAAAACTGCTCTCATGGAGGTTGAAAAAAATGGTTAGTAGGACACAAATAGGAAAAGACTTTAAAATGATATGCTTAAAATACCCATGGTAAATTTAGCTGCAAATTTTGTAATAGATAAAAAAAAAGTAATGTTTTTCATTATATCTAAAATGAGCCCATGCTTTTAGTACTCTTATCAGTAAGCAAAATATGGTTGACTGCTTACAAAAAGTTAAAAAAATATCTTTAAGTCCTGTACATTTTAATTATTTTTTTCTCATTTTATTTTTAATCATTTTCGAAGAATTTTACATACATAAAACAGTCTAAAAGTATTTCACTGAGTCATAAATCTAGATGGGAACTTAAAAATCATGTAGTCCAAGTTTTTATTTTATTTTATAATTGAGAAAACTTATTTTATAAATGAGAAAACTGAGGTTTGGAGAAGCTAAATGACTTGCCTAATGTCACACTGGCATTAAGCAGGCAATCAAAATAAAGCCCTACTTATTCCAAATTTAAAGCTTCACCAATGTTTATTTGTGTTTATGTGCCTAGAATGGTGGAATAGAAAAGGAAGGAGCCACACCTCACACGTTCCAGTAGTTTACAATCTACTTGAGGAGAAAAGACCACTAAGCACCAAACAATTAAATCCCACAAAATGGTATATAATCTAGGACTGAACTATATGCTTCCAAATGTAATTGTGAATGAAACTGGGGTTTACTGAAGGAGTAATGAAACTGGGCTGAATCATGATTAGAGAAGACCAATGAGAAGAATGCTACCCACCTTCCAACAAAGAGGGGATGGACTCAAGTGGCTGCCTGAAACATATCTTTTTGGACATGATGAAGGTAGGAATTCGTTTGCTTGATTACGCATACTTGTTACAAAGACTGTTTTCTTTTCCTTTTTCTATCTTGGGTAGGGGAAGTTAAGAGGAAGAAGGTGAATAGGTAAAACACTGCAAAAAACCACTAAAAACAAAGTGGGGTGTTGCAGTCAGGGAGGCATCATTAAAGAAAGGGGACCCTGACTAGAGTCCTAAAAGATCTGGTTAAGTGGAGAGCCCATTCCAGGTAAGAAGTCTTATGTCTTTTGCTAGGATTTATTTTCTAGGTTGTCTCTCATATTACTCCACAAATGGAGATCTGCTATCACAGGAAAGCAGAGAGCCACAAGTGTGGTAGTACACATACAGAAGGCCAAATGGGATGAAAACACAGTAGAAAACAGAGCTCAGAACCCCTAGCCAAAGTATTCTGCACCCTTATGCATACTCATGTAGGGTCCTTTAAATATATCCCTATACTTTCATAGCACGACTACTGTGAAGGCAGAAACACACAGTACCATAAGACAATGCTCTTACCCCAACCCCTCAAGAGCTACAAATCAAGGCTTCATAAAGACATGACAATGGCCAATATATACGTAATAGATGTTCACGAAGGTCATACATTTGGAATGAAACTTTAGTCATCTAATTCAATTCAACCCCCTCATTTTACAAATGAAGAAACTGAGGCCCAGGGAGATCAAGTGGTTTGCCTACAGTCACACAAGTATTCAAACAGCAGAGCAGGGATTTGAGTACAACTTCTCAGACTCTACTCTTTCCACTGCACCATGTTCCTTCTAAACTTATTACAATATTGAGGCCCTGCAGCTTTGTGGCCTTTCAAACACTTTCCACCACTGTTGTCTTCTTGTACCCCCTAAGGCCTACTTCTTCAGAGACATAAAATAAGCACATCTAGAGGGAAAAAAAAATCACCAGGAGTACATCAAGGGAATCCATCCTATATTAATGTCTGGAGATGTTAATTCTTGAGGGGACAAATAGTTATCTTAGTATAATTCAAATTATGCAAATTATTAATTTAGTAGTATCCTGTAACTTCAGGGCTTAGACAGAATCTATAATTGAATAAATTTGGAAAAGCAATTGGTTAGAACTATAGAATAGGAGTATTTACAAATTAGAAATCAATCCAGATAAAGCTGAATCTGGATTTTTAAAAGCCAGAAGCCCCATTGTTTGCGAACAAGCTCCACTACCTAATTATTTAAAGAAAGTTTCTAACAGCTCAGAAACAGTATTTCCTTTGGTTCCTCTTTTCTAAAAATTCTGATACTCTGAATTTCAAAATTCATTGTATGAATTTTCAACAACTCCAAACACTGGGTACAAGAAACATTTAATTTCAAATAGACTTTAACAAATATCAGCTAGAGATTACTTTTAGAGTGTATATTATAACTTTGGCAAATGCCTATGCAAAGTAGTTTTTATGTAGCCCTACTGTAAAAGGATGTCAAATTTATTCTGAAAGTTTTGTATGACATGGACTAGGTGAAGTAGGTGTAGCCGAAACAGAAATCAGAATCACAGGATGGTACTTAGTACTTAAGATGATCTTGGACCTCAGTCTTCCTCATCTTAAGGGAATCAGATTAGATGACACCTAGGGTCCTTCTTAATTTCTAAATCTATGATCCCAGGGTCAAAAAGAACCACAAATGTCCTCTCACTTCTCCCGGCCAATGCTCTCAGGCTAGATCATTTGTGTTCCTAGGTCTCAACAATCCCTCAAGGAGGCTAAATCTACATCAACACTAATAACTATAGAACGAGTATATAGGAACTCACTCTTTTCTATCTATAAAAGAAAAACTCTCAATTGCTATTACTGAATTTTGGATTGGTGATGGAGAAAGCAAAGTCAGTAACCTCACACAATTCTTTTGCACAGCCTCACTACAAAACCAATTCTACCTATAGATGACTGTCAGTTGATTTCCTGCACTAACAACTTACTTCTTCAACTAAGTTTTGCTCCTAATTCTATTATGCTTTAATGCTGCCTTTGTTCTTTTTTGGGGGGGGAGGGCAGGAAGGCAGGGCAATTGGGGTTAAGTGACTTGCCCAAGGTCATTAAGCTAGCAAGTGTGTCAAGTGTCTGACGCTGAATTTGAACTCAGGTCCTCCTGACTCCAAGGCCAGTGCTCTACTCCCTGCGCCACCTAGCTGCTCCTGCCTTTGTTCTTAAATATCAAAAAAGTCTATTTCTCTTTTAGAAATTTTAGAAATACAAAATAGATCCAAATCTCTCACCTATTTTTCTACAAGTACTCTTAAACCAGCTTTTCCAATAATCATTAAAGAATGCAAAAACCTGACTACCTTCTTCTCAGGATATAAAAGCAGTAAAGTATGTAAAACCAGTCATTCAGCACAAACTTGGCATGCAATTACTCCTCCTTTGTAAGTGACATCATTCTAAAAGCTAAAAACACAAAATATATAATTTTAGAATGCTTTTTAGAAATAATCTTGCTTCAAATCGAAAACATTAAAAACCAGATACAATATCCCAAAAAGGAAGAGGAAAAACCTCTAGGAAGTAATATAGCAACTGTGCTATTTCAAACCATTTACAAGTCAAACTTTATATTAAAAACTAAAATGATATTAGTATTTGTAAACAGGTTTTCAAAATTCAAAACAAACACGGGGTTATGGTACTCACTGTAAGATGATCAAAACCTTTATGTTAAACAGACTGAACTACCAGTCTGTACCAAGTACAGACTTTTAACTACTACCATATGAAAAGGCACATAATATACCCATGAGTTTAAGACAAAGTTAAAGTGGATGATGACATTTAAAATTAATTAAAGGGAGTAGATATAACTCCTCTTTACTTAGCCTTCAAAAATAGGCATTCAAGCAAGCTAAAACTGCCTTGCCAAAATGTCTCAACTCTAACTTTAAAAAACTTTCTCTAAAGGAGTGTTATTCAGTCTGCATGGCTCATTCAGTTGTGTGGTCCTTAACAGAAAAAGGCTAGAGAGAAAAGAGAAGAGAGGGAGAGAAGGGAGAGGGAAGGGAAGGGGGGGGGAAGAAGAAGGGGGAAAAGGAAGGAGAGGAAGACGGAGGGGGGGAGGGAGAAAGAGGAAGAGAAGGGGGGGGAGAGAGAGAGAGTGAGCTGGAGCAAGCTGTGATTTCTTAAGGTGAATGCTGTTAGTCTAGGAGTTGCACACCAAGAAACAAAACTGAAATTTACACATCACTAATATCTTCAAGAGATAAATGCTTAATATTATTTTTTCCTCTCAGTAAAAGAGAGAAAAATCAACATTTTCTTGCTTCGAGGTAGGAAATGGCATCTTTAACCCAAACTATGAGTTTCTTTAGAGGCAATACAAATGTGTGGATCAGCTAGATGAATAGCCATATTCATAATTCTCCAAGTATCACAAGCTGAGAAATCAAAATTAAAGTATTTCATACCACTTGAACACTTTATCAATAAACACTGATAAAAAATAAAAGGCACCTTACTCTTGTAAATTAGAAATATGTTCTTATGAAATATACTTGGAAGGTGGAGGGGAGTCTTTAAAAAAGATACAAATTGATTCCAATTGCCAAAATTACTGAAGAAAAACAAGGCAGACTGCCACTAAAAGCCTTAAATACATTTTTCCACAACTGAGTAAACTGCATCTATATTATTTAGCACAAAGCTACAATTGTGATTTTTTAACTAAATGCATTTCAGCACCGGTCTGAAGAAACTTCCCTGAGAAAACAGGACAGTAAGAGTTACCATGGAGAAGCCTATTACGGAGGGAGGTTGAACTTTCAAACTCAGTAACATAAGGTGGAAAAAAAAATCTACATTGTAATAAGTCCTTCAGATATTTTTTTAAATTGATCCAAGTGCTGATCTTCAATATTTACTTTAAATGATCAACTCCATCTTCTGCAACAGGTGACACGAAACTCTACTCCCTAAGGAACACCGGGGTCTAAGAAATACATTGCTTAGGTGAGATTGAAAGAGACAGATATTGTCAACTGGGATTTTACGAAACTGAATTTTAACTAAATGTACTCTTTTGGTTTGATTTTTATTTTTTTAAAGTAGCCACCTAAGGGCAACTGTTGCATGTGCCCGTTAACACACAAAGAATGAAAACAAACACACTACGGCTAATTAAGGTTTCCCCCAACAACACAAGTGGTCGAGCTAATTCCTTGAGACAACTACGAAACCACACAGAACAAGAAATGTAAAAAGAAAAGAAGCACAAGTAGAAACATTATTTACATGTTTACACACTAAACAACTCCCTACCTAAGATCCCCGCTAAGAGATGATACTCCAACACTAAAGAGAATTCACATTAAGCCGTGCAAAGTGGCTAGCTACACAAGAGGCTTCTTTACCTTAAAAAAAAAAAAAGGCAAAACGAGTCTACTTTAAAAAAAAAAAAAGGGAAGGCAAAGGCTACGTGTATGCTTAAGTCTCAATCCTTCCTGCCTTGAGGAAAGACTGCACTGGCTCAAATTTTGGGAGATGGGGGGAAAATGGGAGAGAGAGAGACAGAGTGTGGCCTGCAAACTGCAACAATGCAATCTCCATTTTGAACAATGCACCTCTTTCCTCTTGTAAATCTAGTTTTTTGCCACTTGATGTGCAATTGCATTTCCCCTCTCTTTGGGGGTGAGGTGGGGGGGGGTGACGCTAGAGCAGGATGCACAGTGCAAGGGAGACAGAGTGAGTGCGTGTGTGTCTGTATGTGTGTTTGTGTGTGTCTCTTCGGTGTGGAGGGGGTAAGGGGTGGAGGGAGTGGAGGAGGGGGAGAGAAGGTGGAGAGTAGGAAAGGCAAGCCCCTGATGCGGCTGGGCTGGGTGGATACCTGGGGTACTGCTGTAGGTGCTGTGGCTCCTGAAGCTGCTCTCGGTGCAATAGCTGGCATCGTCGTCGTCTTCCATTTCCTCGGGATAATCGGAGTCATCGTCGTCGTCGTCCTCCTCCATAATATCCTCCTCCTCCTCCTCCTCCTCGGAGTCCTGCGTCTCCTCGGGGTCCCCCTCTTCCTCCTCCTCTTCCTCGGAGACCATGTCCTCGTCCTCGTCCTCCTCCTCGCTCTCGTGGTCATCGTACACCACTTTGCTGATGCTCCTCCTGGACGGGGTGGCCCGGGCCAGGTGGCCGCCACCACCGCCGCCGCCGCCGCCGCCGCCCCCGCCTCCAGCTCTGCCTCCCCCGCCTCCTCTCCCCCCCCGGCCCGGGGCGCCGGCGCTGGGGCTGCTGCTGGGGGGGGCGGCCGGCGGCGGCGGCGGCGGCGGCGGCGGCGGC
>CM053626.1:167417153-167444008 GCA_028646595.1 Phalanger gymnotis
TTACCTTTCTTAGTATCCACAGCACTTAGCAGAGTGCCTGGCACATAGTGGTATCTGAATAAATGTTTACCAACTGACAACTAGCTTTTTATTGGATGTTGTCCTATCAGCTTCCTCTCTGGTCTCTGAATTTCCACAAGTCATTCCTGGTGACTGGAACTCATACTTTATATCTCTGCATAATAAAATCTTTTTTATTTCTCCAAAGCCCATTTCAGTTGCCACTACCTCCTTTTTTTTTTTTGGAGGGGGGAAGGCAAGGAAATTGGGGCTAAGTGACTTGCCCAAGGTCACACAGCTAGTAACTATGTTGAGTGTCTGAGGCCAGATTTGAACGCAGGTCCTCCTGACTCCAGGGCCAGTACTCTACTCACTGCACCATCCAACTGTCCCTGCCACTGCCTTCTTAAAGTCTTCCCTCATCTGTCCAACTGAAAATATTTTCTCCTTTTCCAAGTTTTCCTCAACTACTTTGTCTAGATTTCTTCTTTGTCCTAATCACATTCTGTCTCGTGTTATACTTATTACTTCCATATCCATTATGTCCGCCCTCTCCCCCCACTACATTGGAAGGTTAACTAAGAGGCTTAACTTTGCATTTCCATGAATGAATAGGTACTTTTAAAATGCCTGACAAATTCGAACGTGTATTTATAGGTCCAACCGAGTCACCGAGGATAGCAGACTCAGCCCATTCCAGTCCATCCTTCATCTAGCTATGAAAGTGATTTTTCTAAAGCACGAGTCTGACAATGACTCCTTATCCCCTCCAAGATGAAACATAATATCCCTTATTAGCATTTAAAGCCTTTTACAACCTGGCTCCCTCCTACCTTTCCAGTCTTCTTAAACATTACTTCTCTTACTCTACCGACCAGCAACATTGGAGTGTGCTTGCTGTATCTCTCATGAGAAGCATCATTCCATCTCCTGCTCTTTGACTTTGCACTAGTGGTCTCTAATGCCTGAAATACTCCCTCTCCCTCCTGTTCTCCTCTTGATTACCCTGATCTTCTCCAAGTCTCAGTTCAATCCCACTGTTTGCAGGAGCCCTTGCCCCTTTTCCCTCCTCCATCCCCTTCTAATGCTTTCCCTCAGAGATTATTTCCAATTGACATAGCACATATCTTGTATGTACGTATGCATTTGCATGTTGTCTCTCCTGTTAGAATGTGAGCTTCTTGAGGGCAGCACTTAGCACTGTGCCTGGTACATTATAATTGCTTAATAAATTCTTATTGACCAATGAACTGACTTTAAAATCTGCAAATTGTTTTGATGGGTTGCTTGGGTCCTAGCCCTAAGATCCTGTATCTAGAAGCCTTCCAATAAGCCCCTGTCTTGTGAGAAAATTTTGTCTTGTTGCAGAACACTGTCTTATCAGAACAGACAGAGGGATGCCTATAGCCCAAGGATTTTTTGTGCCTGACTGGCCCAAGGACTCTTCCTCCCACCAGATCCCCAAGGTCCATGCCTCTGACAACTGCCTCATTGTCTGGTATACTCCCCACACTTTCCCATCCATAGCTCCCAAAGACACCTGGACCCATAGATTACCTAATTAGCATCTCTGGCATTCCTTCTCTTTTCCTTATAAACCCCAGCTCCATCCTCAGTCTCTCAAAAGTTCCCTAAAGGGACTTTGCCTCCTTCTATTGGCGTTATAATAAACTATGCCTTGACTGAAAGACAGCATGAATGTGCAAATTCATTCCAGGTGACTTTGCCTTGGCATCCTCAGGATCTCCATACTCCTAAGCATCCCTAACCTCCACCCCAACCCTCTTCAGTTTTATACACATTGTTTCCTCTAGGAGTCTCGCAATAACCCTCTCTGATGTAAATAAGGGGTCACTATGCCCATTTTACAGATGAGGAAAGTGTGAAACAGATGAAATAATAATAATAGCCGACATTTACAAAATGCCTCCTACGTGCTGGGCATCTTACAAATATTATCTCAACTGATCTTTGCAACAGCCCTGGGAAGTAGATGTTATTATTATTCCTGTCTTATAGATGAAACTGAGGCAAATATAAGTTAAGTAACTTGCCCAGGGTCACACAGTGTCTGAGGCTACATTTGAACTCAGGTCTTCCTGACTCTAAAGCGCAGTCTGCATTTGAACCCAAGCTCTCTTGAGGTTAAGAGCAATACCTATGCAGTCTGCTAGATTGTGCTTTCCCGCAGGGGAAGAGTGCTGAATCAGCAATCTGAGCACAACTCCCGAGTCTCCCTCAGCCTTAAGGCACCAAAGGGGTCTGACTTGGGGGAGGGGAAAGGAGAAGGCAGGGAAACAGCGAGGCTGGAGTAAAGAAAGTTTCTTTCCCCATCCGCTAGGGGTCGCACCATTCGCCACTCGCCACTCGCCCCTCCCCATTGGCCGCTCCCTCAATTCTCGCGAGAGGGAAGCGGGAGCGAAGCCAGTTTCCCCTAAAATGGCGGTCCTAGAGGAAGATTTTACGCTGGGCGGTCTCGTGCCGGGCGCCGGCCTCGATGGGCTGCTGGGTGTGGAGCAAGGACAGAAAGCCGACCTGTTCCTGGTCACCGACCGCGGCCGGACCGTCATCCTCTACAAGGTGAGCGGGGCACGTCGCGGGGGAAGGGGCGGAGCGGCTCGGGCTCTTCGCGCCTTGGGGGGGGCCTCCGGGAGGGGAGCGGAGGGAAGGGTCGTGGGCTTGGGGGCCAGACTGCGAGCCCCGCGCGTCCCGCTGTCCGCAGCCGGGGCCGTGGTGCCGGGCGGCCCGGGCTCCACGCGGACCGGCCCCACGCGGGCTCCACGCTCGCGTCACTCTCCTGGTGCTTCCTCTTCTCTGCTGCCCCTCCCCCACGCCGGGTTTCCTGTGGCTGAGCTCGTGGTCCGGCCAAAGCCACCCAGAGTCAATAAACAAGGAGTAATTAAGCGATTACCATGTACCGGGCACGGTGCTAAGTCAATAGGAATCTATTAAAGCGCTTACTGTGTGCCAGGCACCATGCTAGTCAATAAGAATCTATTAAAGCCCTTATTAGTGTGCCAGACTCAGTGCTAGTCAACAGGAATCTATTAAGGTGCTTACCGTGTGCCAGGCACTGTGTTATGTCCCAAGGAATCTGTTAAAGTGCTTACTGTGTGCATGGCACTTTGTTATGTCAAGCATTTAGTGTGTGCTAGGCGCTGTGCTATGTCCACAAGAATCTATTAAAGCACTTACTGTGTACCAGACGCCATGCTACTTCAAAGTGCTTACTATGTGCATGGCACTTTGTTATGGTAACACCATGTGCTGAGAACTCTGCAAAACACTGGGGATACTAAAGGTTTGGCTGTATGGCTCCTTCCCCAAACCCCAAGGGCATTACTTCTGTCCAGAAAGAAATTGTCTCCAGGAAAGAGGCTGTTCTCTCTGCTGCCAGCCCCGTTGGACCAAAATTCTCTTCCAGTTACGGTTAAGTTCCTTTGATCCTGATCATTCCCCTTAATTAAATGAGATAATATTTGTAAATTGATTATCACAGTGTCTGGCCCATAGAAAGTATTTAATAAGTGTTTATTTCTTTCCTCCTTTCCCTCCCAGTGGATGAGCCACTGGCTTCCTAGTCCCTTCTACCTCTGTCCCCTTTAATGCTAGTGCTTTCTCTCTGAAATTCTCTCCAGTTTATTGTGTGTATATATCTTGTTTGTACATAGTTGTTTGTGTGTTGTTTTCCCATTAGATTGTGAGTTCCTCTGTGGCAGGGACTGGTTGCTTTTCATTGTGTCCCCTAATGATTAGCATAGTGCCTGGTACCTAGTAGGCACTTTAATACATGCCATTTTCAGAGGGCAGAATTTGATAGACATTTTCAGATGTGCGTTTGCTTTAACTGTGTGCTGAGCAGACTGCTCTTCTTGCAGGATGAAAGTATTGAAAGTCAAATGATGCTTTTTATATTAGTGCTTGGGTAAGAATTTTCAGTCCAGCTCCAGGCTCTTAGAAGAAAAATCAGTCAACAAGCATTTATTAAGTCTTTATTATATGCCAGGCACCTTGCTAGGTATGTATAGGATACAAAGGTTGGCAAGGAGGTCATCCAAAACTCCTGATTCAATCAAAGAAACAAAGGCCAGACTCTTCAAGGGCACTTGATTAAATAAGTGCTAAAAGTGAAAACAGTAAAAGAAAGTCCCACCTTAATTACTGATCCGGGAGCTACTTGTGTTTTTTGACTGGGTGACGTGGTCAGGCCAGTGCATTAGGAAAATTACTTTGACAGCTGAGCGGAGGATGAACTGTATATGGAGAGACTTGAGGCAAGGAGACCAACATTTCAGTAGTCTAAGCAGGAGGTGAGGAGGCCTGCACTAAAGCTATGTGAATGGAAATAAGGAAGCATACATGAGAGTTGTGATGAGGATAGAAACTTGACAACAGATTGGATATGTGAGGTGAGTTCAAGCAAGGAAATGAGGATGACACCATGGTTGAGATCTAGGCTGAATGAGAGGATGGTAGTGCCCTTCACAGTGATAGAGAAACTGGGAAGAAGGGAGACTTTGGGGGCAAAGATAATGAGTTTTGTACTAGACATGTTAAAGGTGGGATGTCTGTGGGAGATCTAGTGCAAGATGTCTTATAGGCAGTTGGTGATGCTAGATTAGAGGTTAGGACTAGATAAATAGATTTAAGAATCATTTACATAGGAATGATACTTTAACCCATAGGAACTGTTGAGATTATCAGATGAGGTAGTATAGGGGAAAAAGAAAAAAGGTCCCAGGATAGCCCTTTGTTTAGGGGAATACCCACAGTTAGTGGGCACATATGTCCTCAAGGAAGATCCAATGAAGAAGGCTGAGAAGGAGCAGTCAGCCAAGTTGGAGGAGAAACAGGAAAGAGTAATGTCATGAAAACCTAGAGAGCAGAAAATACACAGAAGAGGGAGATCAACAGTTTTCAGAAGCTGCAGAGAAGTCAAGAAGGATGAAGATTAAGAAAAGGGCATTAAGTTTGGCAATTAAGAGGTCATCATTAACTTTGGAGAGAGCAATTTCAGGTGAACAGTGAAGTTGGAAGCCACTGAGAAGAGGGAATTTGGAGGCTGATTGTAGATGACTTTCTCAAGGAGTTTAGCCAGGAAAGGAAAGGGAGCATAGAACAGTAGCTATTGGGGATGGTCTGATGAAGCGAGTTATTTTAAGAATGGGAGAGACATGGAGGTGTTTGTAGGTAGCAGGGAAGCATCCAGTAGATAGGAAAAAATTGAAGAATTGTGAGAGGAGTAGGGCTGACAGGAGGGGCAGTTTACTGGGAGCAGATGGAATGAAATGGGAAAATGATGTGTACAGAAACGTAACAAGAATTGTAAACAGAGTTGATGTCCATCAGTTGAGGGGATGACTAAAGAAATGATATTAATGTAATAGATTATTATTACCCCATGAGAAAATAATTCAGAAAAAAACTGGGAAGACTTAGGTAAACAGCAGCAAAGTGAAGTGAGCCAAATCAGAACTATTTTATGACCACAACACTGTAAGGAAAAACAACTTGGAGAGAGTTAAGAACTGATCAGTGCAGTGACCAATCACAACTCCAAAGACTGATGATAAAACGTGCTTTCCACCTCTCTGTGGAGAGGTGATCAAATTATAAGTTAGGGACATTTTCAGACGCAATAAATGCTACATACTTTTTTGTTATACTATTTATTTCTTATAAGATTGGGTTTTTATGGAAGGGGATAGAGGTTAGCCAGTGATTTTGGAAAAAAGAAAGGAGGAAAAACATCAACAAAACATTTTTTAACCAAGAACCAAGAAAAAAGTTCAGAAGAGTCCATAGACAGAAAGTCATCACAGGTGCACATTGAGTATATATATGAAAGCATGTTTTTTTATGTACTAGATTCATGATTTCATATATGATCCCCTTCTCATGGCCTTATTTGTATATGGAAATGTTTGTGTTTGTTGATGATTTTTTAGTTCACAGTAAAATGTTTTTACAAAGGGAGGTGGGGAACCTGAGCTGGAATCTGGAGACCTGAAAGGATTCTCCTGAGCATGTTGAACGTATCCAACTTTAAATGATTTTCCACAGATTTAGAAGGCATATAGGAAAAAATAACTTTTGCCCAGAAAATTGAACATATGTTTTCCAGTATCTGATTTCTCGAAAGGTGTAATTTATATTTGTTTCCTTTATGTTTACTTGTTATGCCACCTGAAAAAGTTAGTGCACATTCTCATCCTTACCTTCTATGGCCACAGAATCTGGCATCCTAACTGAAAAAGAAAAGGGTAGGTTTTGAAAATGGCATGATCTTCTGTCTATCCCTGAAGGATTTACCATTGCAGCCTCTATCCTTGGTGTTTTTGGTTCTCGTGTGTGTGTGTGTGTGTGTGTGTGTGTGTGTGTGTGTGTGTGTGTGTGTATGTTTTAAAATGTTGCTTCATTTCCCACTGACTCCTCTCCCTATAACTTAAATACAGTTAAGAAAAATGAATCAACATTTTGTCCATCTCTGAAAATGTATGCCCCACTCTGGAGGTAGGAAGCATGCTCCATAGGCAGTCCTCTGAGATCAGGATTGGTCATTCACTGCACTGGCAAGCATTCTTTTCTTTTTATATTGTTGTAGTTATTTGGGTATTGTGCTTGCTTTGCTGTCAGTCATTTCATACAAATCGTCCCAAATTTCTCCCTCTTACATTCATATGCACAGTGGTTCAGCCATTCTCTTAGTTAATGGAAACCCAATTTCATTCCATTTCTTCACTACTTCAAAAAATTCTTCGATAAATATTTTTACCTATATGAGACCTTTCCCTTTGTCTTTGACCTCCATCAGTAATATGGTTACTAGTGATGTTATCCAGAGGTTTAGAAACTTTTGGGGGATTTGGAAGGCAGAATGAATTCTGCTTTTGAATGGTGTAACTATCTATAGCTATGGAAGGGAAGGCACCTACGATGTGCTGGGCACTGGGCTAAGCACTTTACAAGCTCATTTGATCCACCAACAACCATGTGAGGTAGGTGCTGTTATTATTTCCATTTGCCAGTTGAGGACACTGAGGTAAATAGAAGTAAAATGACTTGAGCAGGGTCACACAGCTTAGAGTAAGTATCTGAGGCTTCATTTGAACTCAGGTCTTCCTGATTCTGTGTTCTGTACTACTAGTTGCCTCTATGTAAGTACTATTTTGGATAGAACAATAAGTTGTATCACTGTATTCTTTAAACCTGGTCTAGCACAGATCATATTGAAGCCTTACTCTTTTGTTACTATTGCTCTTTCTGATTTATTTTGCTGATTATAAATATCTTTGCTTTGGAATTTTTTAATCTAGCGATATTAAGCATTTTGTGTTTGTTTTTATTTAATTAGGTTTCAGATCAGAAACCCTTGGGTTGCTGGTCAGTGAAGCAAGGTCAGACGATAACATGTCCAGCTGTTTGCAACTTTCAAACTGGCGAGTATGTTGTTGTCCATGATGATAAGGTGGGATTTTTTTCCATTGATTTATATTAGTGGATCCTTCATAAGTAACTTCCTACTTTAAATCAGCAACTTCTGTTATAGCTAAAGTGCCTCAAAGAAATTTTAGGAAGAGTCTTTTAACATTGCCTCAGATTCTCAAAATTTCATATACTTATTGCTAATGGCATGCTACTCAAATAACATTTTAACTGTTCAGATATGTGTTCATTCATATATTTATGCTGTAGTTTTTTAGTGAATGGTATTCAGTTATAATATTTTTTTTCTATTTTAGGTTTTGAGAATATGGAAAAATGAAGATGTGAATTTGGATAAAGTTTTCAAAGCAACAGTAAGTTGAAAGACTAATAGCATAGATACAATTGGGCTATTTGGACAGTAGCTCTATTATTTGTTTATACTTTAACCTGTTAAAACTTTAAACTCCTAAGACTTTTGGAACAGGTGTATATGAGTTAACATCAGGACTGTCCTACTTCAAGAGAAACCACAAATACAAATAGATTCAAAAAAAGTATTTTGAAAATGTAGATTTTGGGGATGGAGCAAAGAGGAACTTAGACATATTGATTTCCTGTGTGAACAACTTCTTTTTTTCCTTTTTTTTTTACATGAAAATTTTTTTACTATGACAGAGACATCATACAATTTTTATGATCTTGGTCTTTCCTTCTTGCCTTTGTACAAGGCCAGAAGAGAAACATTTGCAACTTTTACAACCTTGAATCGGACTCCAGGAATATCACCAACAGCATGACTTTTTCGACCAAATCCAGCAACCAAAACCTCATCATTTCCTCAATAAAGTTCAAGCAGCCATCGTTGGGAACAAAGGCAGTGTTTTTTTTGCCGTTCTTAATCAGCTGGACTCTCACACACTTCCTGATGGCAGAATTGGGCTGCTTGGCTTCTACACCAACTTTTTCCAAGACAATCCCTTTGGCATGAGATGCTCCTCCAAATGGGTTAGCCTTCAAGGCAGTGCCCAAATGTGCTTTTTTGTATTGTTTGTCATGCCACTTTTGGTCTCTCCTGTGGCTTCGGAGTTTTAGAGCAGTACGAAGACCATGGCACTTACCCATGCTGCCGTCCTCCCGGCCGAGAGAAAAGAGAAAATCGTGAACAACTTCTGGAATAGAAGTTCTCCACTTATACAGCTCAACAACTCCTTTGTAACTTAAAGTTGCCTGGGGCACTTGAGAGGCTCAATGAGTTGCTCACTGTTTCAGAGGCAAGATTAGGAGACACTATGTGGTATAATGGAAAGACTAGGGGACAAGGAATCAGGACTTACTTTGGATTGTAGACCCTACCTTGCCATTGAGTGACTTGGGCAAATCACTGAACTTCTTTTCTATTTATTCTGCTATAAAATGAAAGGGTTGGATTACATGAGCTCTCAAGTCCCTTTTTGCTCTAAAAATTACATGGTTTGAAATATATATATTTTTTATTTTTTGCAGGGAGGAAGGCAGGGCAATTGGGATTAAGTGCCTTGCCCAAAGTCGCGCAGCTAGTAAGTGTGTCAAGTGTCTGAGGCCAGATTTGAACTCAGGTCCTCCTGACTTCAGAGCCGGTACATTACTCACTGCACCACCTAGCTGCCCCTGGTTTGAAATATTAATGGTTGAATTTAGACATTTAAGTGAGTTATGTGAATTAACTTTCTTTTTAAGGATTTTCTGCTGAGGTAAACATTTATTTTTTGAGTAAGTGAACATAGTTATTAATTCACATTAGCTATAAACGAATTCTGTTACTGCAGGTGGGTTGACTTTTTCCCCTCCAGAGTAAAGTTCTAGACCTAGCTTTTTCCTGGTAATTAGCAATATAACTTTAGGTAAGTTACAGAACTTCATTTGACTTTGATTATTTAACCATAAAATGAAGGACTATGGTTAGAAGATGGTTTAAGATAAGTGAAACGCTCTAACCAAATGTGGAATTCTTTGTGTTCTTTTCTGCAATTATGAGAGGTTTTTTTGTTTTTTAAGCAATTCCTTATAAAGGAATTTGACTTGTTTAATTCCTGTTGTTATTTACCGGTTATGAGATTGTAACTATAATGCCACAAATTTGTGACTCAGTGATAGTTGAAGTGTAGTCATAAGCTGACAAAACTAATTAGTAATCATACTGAAATTTCAGGAAGCAATATTGGTTAATTTTGAAATAGTTTTGTATTCTCCACTGTAAACTCATTTAGAATGAAATTAAAATTCATCATTTCTCCCGCAGCTGTCTGCTGATGTATACAGGATACATTCAGTACAAAATACTGAACCACTTGTGTTGTTCAGAGAAGGTGCTGTTCTAAGGCTAGATGCTTTGCTTGCAGAACCTCAACAAAAAATTGAAGCTGTTATTTCAGATGAAGAAGTTATTAAGTAAGTTGCCACACATTCAAACTGCTTTTAACCACATCAGGTACACTTCAACAACTGTTCTGAAAGGCATCTTTTTTTCCCATATTAAAATCTTATTTCTCTCAGTATATTGGCCGTCATTTTGAATCTTTTGTTTTGTCACCTTTAACATTTCCATTTCCTCACACCTGCAACCACACAGAATAGGTTCTTTCGTAGAGGTTCGATAACTGAGTACTATACATATTACCCAAACATGGGGTTCCTAGTCCTATTTAACTGATGCAGAACTCTCATGTATTTGCAGAGTTCTTCAGAAGAATTCTGCTCCTCAGCATCTGGTGACTATTCACAAATGAAACTTGGTGAAACTAGCTAGAAAAGTTACCAACGTTGGCATCTGGGGAAGGTGTTTCAAGATAGTCTTGAATCTTTTAAAGTGATTCTTTCTAAGGCCTCTGTTATCAAGCAGTAGAGAGAACAGGAGGGAAAAAGACAAGTCTATCTACAAATTTGTGGGATGAATGCAGTCTCCCTTTATGCCTGAAATTTAGCAATGCAGTTCAGTCATTAACCACTTTTTTGGTTCTGTCACTCAGATTTTCGATCAATGCCAGTGTTACAAAGTATTACTGTAAAATAATTTGACTTCAGAGCTTGTAACAGATTCTCTTGCATATTCTTAATGGCAGCATATTTTTATTTTGGGCTTACAGACAGGTTCCAGAGGTAATTCCACAGGATTATGAAACTTTTGAGAAGTAGCAAATAGATATTTAGAGACAGAGATAAATGGGTTCTGAGATGTTAGAGATACATATACCCCAGAACTTCATCCAAACTACCATCGTCCTTTGAAGTGTACGTATATATATAAATACATATACGTGTATATAAATATATATAACATAAATAATAATAAATACATAATCTATAATATAAATATATGCATATATGTATATAAATACTGCACAATGTATGTATGTATTTAAATACATCTGTGTATTTCAGTCCTCCCTTAGATCTTACTTCTCATACAGAAAGTAATACAATGGAGAAAGGCTTAGATTGTGAGTTAGAAGACTGAGTTCACATCTCACCTCTGTCACTACCTGTGTGACCTGGGGCAAGCTTACTTCTCTGTCCTCTGTTTCTTCATCAGTAAAATGAGGAAATTGAACTATATGGCCTTTAAGGTTCCTTCCAACACAGTTGCCAAAGCATAAATAGATGCCTGCCTCTGTTCTTCATTCTGCATGTATGAACCCCAGGTACTACAAGAGAACAGATTGCTTTCACTTTCAAGATGTAAATAAGTGGTGTTGTCTAGGTTGTGGATAGAATGAGAAGGAAAAGAGATGACCTAATCAGAGGACTGAAAGGAGCCTTCATTTCAAAAATTTGTTGTAATTTGAAAGTTGTAGTCGAAAGTAAATGCCAAAAGTTCCTGTTAACATGGATAAATATAGGCAGTAATGACTCCTTAGGCTAATTTTGTTGGTCCTGATTTCGGGTTTTTTACCATTAATAAAGAGACATTAGAAAGAGCATTGGCTTAAGAAATGAGACATTCTGTGTTCTAGTCCCTGCTATTCTCCTAACCAATGTAACTGGGCATAGGATAGTAGATTTAGAGTTTGAAGGGATCTTTGAGGCAATCTAGCCCAGCCCTGCCCCTTCATTTTACAGCTGAGGAAACTAAGCCAGAAAGGTTAAATGAATTCACTTAACTCAAACTTCAACTTAAATTGTGTGCTCATCATCACACAAATATTAAGTGACAGAAGCAGAATTTGAATCTAGCTTCTTTAACTCCAAAACCAGTACTTTTTTTCCACTAGAAAGGCACTTAGATGCTCTTGTCTTAGTTTTCTGTGACATTCATAAAAAGATTAGACTAGATAGAGGTCTTTTGTGTTTCTAGTTCTTTAGATTCTGTGATACATTGAAATAAAAGGCTACATGTATATTAATATGCATTTTAACATTTTTAGCTTTATACAAGTATCTAGTTTTTCTTAAGCATTTATCTTTTAATTTACTGTGCTTTAATGAATGCATGTATTTCTTTAAAATTGCCATTTTATTTTCAGATGGACAAAACTTTTCTTGGACTGTAATCAGCCTGTTTTAATATTTGTTACAGAAAAGGTAAGTGTGTCCTGAGTGGTTTCTTGGCCTATTTTGTCAAATGCAAGAGAACCTATAGAGAGAGTTAGCTTGATAATAGACAAAAGTATTTTGAAGATGGAGTCGAAAGATAGTTGTATTTGGTTCTTTGAATTAACATACAGTTTGTATGAACTACTTATACTTTAAAATGCAGTTTTAAATGCAATTTGTTATACTTTTGTTATTTCTATTAATGAAACAATATTATCTTTCTCTTCTAGCATGGAAATTATTTTGTGTACGTGCAAGTATTTAACCCACATAATTTATGCAAATATACACTTTTATGTGGAGAAGAAGAACCAGTTACACTGAGTTTTGCTGCATCTGTGAATAAAAGATTAGTTACTTTGCTATGTTTGAGTAAGTTATTTTCTAAATTTAAGCTAAGAACTTCTTTCTTTTTAAAAAATTTATACCTTTTGTCGTTATCTTCACATTCTCTTCTGAACATATCCCTTCCTTTCTTTATAACAAAGATTCAAAAAGAAAGAGAAAGTAATCAACAAAATTACCATTATGTACTAGGAACTAGGTATAGAAAGACAAAAACTGTCTTACTCCTTTTCTCCTCTTGCCCTTTGCTCCTTCAGGGAGCTTAGATACTAAAGGAGAAGCAACATGAAGAAAAACAGCAGTTCAGCAAAACTTAGCAACCATATCTACCAGTACATGAAACATTCTATACCCTCTGTCTTCCTTAGGTTCCCAGAAGCTATGCCAGTAGGGTACAAGTAACAGTACTAGATCATTACAATAGAAGGGCTTCACTTTAGGTATGGCACAGTTCGGCTGAAAAGTGAGTGCACTGTTTCTGTCATCTGAGGGGCCAACTATCTAAGTCTAAATAAGCTTGTTACTAGAAAGCCAGCCACAGCAACTCAGTGAAATTTTGTAATACATAGAACAGTTGTCAACTGCGTTGGTGGAAAGGGTACCTACTAATGAAATTATCCATATTTCAGACCCTCATGATCTATTGTAAGAAATACAGTCAGTATAGAGTGTCAGTATAGTTTAAATTTATGACATAATGGAATTTGTATATGTTGTTTGTTGTTCAGTAGTGTCCAACTCTTTTCTTTTTTTGACCCCATTTGAGATTTTCTTGGCAAAGATGTTAGAGTGGTTTGCCACTTCCTTCTTCAGCTCATTTTACAGATTAGGAAACAGACAAACAGGGTTAAGTGGCTTGCACAGGGTTACACAGCTAAGTATGTGTCTGAGGTCACATTTGAACTCAGAAGGATGAGTCTTCCTAATTGCAGGCCTGACACTCTGTCCACTGTGCTACCTAACTGCTTGGTATATGTTATACCTTTGATTATAAGGGAATCCTCATCAGAGTCCATTTTATGTAACTTAGGTGTACAATTTAGGTTTTTTAAATGGTGGTTATAAATGCTTGTTTTTATTATATATATATCTGCATATGTGGCATTATTGGTCTTCTCTGTGATTTCTTTGATACTGAGTCCCTGGTCAAGAGCTAAGCCTCTAGTGAATTAGCATTGTTCTCATTGGTGAAACATTGTCCACTTTGATAAATAGGTGGAAAGCAAGGACTGGTAAGATTTTCTTGTCTTCGTGTTAAAAAATGTTGCTAGTCTGTCAACTGAAAGTTTGATTTTTAAAAAAAAACTGCTATTACGTTACTGGGCCTGAAGTTTTATGAATTATTTATTTTGGTTAAATTGTATTGGTATATTCTTACCTAAAATTGTGAGAAGGGAAGGAATTCTCACCCTTTCCCACTCATAATAAACCCCCAAACCATTTTTCTTTCCAATAGGCTGTAATGGGTGTATATATGAAACCCTGATACCATTAAATCAGCTTGAGGAGAAGCAAGTACTGGTCACATCCCTCTTACTAAAAACTTATGTATCTGGTAATGTTCTAAAGGGTGTGTCATTTGCCATCCTTGATAAGGATCATGTGGCAGTCATGGGAACTTCACTCAAGGCTCCTAAAGGTAACTGTCTCCAGTCTGTCACCAAGCTCTGTTGCTTCAAAATGTGTTCTGTAAATGAAAGGACTGAGAAGGATACTATCACATCCCCACTACTAGCTGGATTATGTCACATCTGAATTTTTTCAGTGTTTTCCTAACTCATCTTTCTCCATGAGGCTTCCTAAAACACTTAAAAAAAAAAAACTCACCTCTATCTTGCTCAGAAACCTTAAATAATTCCTCATTGTCTACGTTAAAGTTTTCCTTCACATATCTTGAGATCCTGATGCTTCTGATCCTACACTTCCTTTTAGTCTCTGTGGCATTTGATATGTCATGAGGGAGGTGATGTCCATTGCTTCTGGACCCAGCTAACTTCTCATTGGGAAGGCTTGCAAGGAAGGAACTTGAAATTTGAGTGATTATTCCTTAGCTTAGCAATTTGGAATATAAAGTTCTTGTAGCTTAGCAAGAGAGGAGGGCTTCTTTGTTAACAACCCTCACTTAGAAACGCTAGGTAATCGGATTGTTTCAGAGCTGAGGATATCTTTAGTGGTTTGTGTGAAATTTTATTCTCTAAGTTCTCTGTGTAGTATTTAAGAAGCCTGATATTTTGGTCACAACCTGAATTTTACTTGTACTCCCCAATAGGGACTTTCTGCTTCAGCAGTCAAGTTAGTGTCATTGTTACCTACACCTCTCTCTTCCCTTCCACAGTAATTCTTTGCTCTTTTTTATTTCTATACCTTTTTTCACACCCTTCCATCTATCCAAGTACTGCCTTTTCTTTAAGGGCAAACAAGTTTTTCTTTCAGTTGCCTACATACTCTCTTTGATGTATTATTTATGTTTTTAAACACTTATTTTGTCTGTTTAATAGAGTCGTAGGTTTAGAGCTGCAAGAGACATTAGAGGTCATGTAATGCAAGCCCCACATTTTTCAAATAAGGAAACTGAGGCTCAGAGAGATTAAGCAAATTGTCCAAGGTCACCTAGTGGCAATGCTGGGATTGAAACTCGGGTCCTGATTTGTATGGTCTTTTAGCTGCATGTAACTCAGCTTATCCAAAACAGGACTTACCCTTCCCAAATCCACCCCTCTGAACTTCCCCATTGTTGTTAAGAGTACCCAGTTCCTCAGGTTCATGAGCTTGGTGTCATCCTCAGATCTTCGATTTACCCACATATCTAATCCACTGCCAAATCTTTTTGTTTCTATCTGCACAGCAACTTTTATATACGTCCCCTTCTCTCTGCTTACACAGTGACCACTCTAGTTGAGACCCCCATGATCTATTGCTGGACTGTTGCCTGCCTCGAGTCTCCTACCATTCCAGTCCATCCTCCAAAGTGATTTTCCAACACTCTTTTTCTCCTATCCCACTTCCCACCTCCCTGCCCCAACCCCTACTCAGTAAACTCTAGTGGTTCCATAGAAGTTCTCTAGTGTCAAATAAAAACTGTTCTGTTTGGCATTTAAAACTCTCCATAATCTTTCCCCTTACTACCTTTCCATTTTTATGCTTGACTTTCCCAACACATTGTATAGTCCAGTCATCCAGGCCTACTGGCTGTTCCTCATACTCTCCATCTCCTTGTCCCCCATGTCTGGAATGCTCTCCCCCCTCACTCTTAGAATCTTTGGCTTCCTTCAAGGATCAGCTTAAATCACCCTGGGTATTAATGCCCTGCCCTCTAAAGTTATCTCCTGGCTGTTCAATAACTACCTGGTCTATTTTGTCATGTCACTTCCATTAGAATGTAAACTCTTTGAGGCTAGAGACTATTTTTACTTTTTTTTTTCTGTCCTTAGCATTTAGCACAGTGTCTGACATATGATAATTGTTAAATAGATGCTGTTGAGTGAGTGGACAGAGAACATATTTTATATTTGTTTTAAGCCCTACAATGCTAATAATAAACATATGATGCTTGATAATTTTAATTACTACACTAAAATCAAACTCATATATTTTATATATTTGTGCATACATCTATGTCAAACTAATATGTAATTAAGACTTAAGATAAAACTGTTGATACGAGTTTGGAAGACTATAAGAAAAATTAAAAATAATTCTTTGTTTTTACTATAATGTTGATACTTATTATTCTAATACCATACTTTTGTTTCATAGAAAGCATCTCTATTTGGAATGTAAAGTTCCAAACGTTACAAACTTCAAAGGAATTATCACAGGGGACCAGTGGTCAGGTAAGTCATTTTGTAATCTTTTCTGGTTTATTTTTTAAAAAAAAAGTTTAGTTTGATAATATGCCTGTAACAAGCAGTATGGTATAGTAGATAAAAAGTCAGCCTTAGAGTAAAGAAGACCTGGGTTCAAGTCCCACCTCTGACATGCTAGCTTTGTGACCAGTGGGTAAGCCTTTTACTCTGTCACTGTCTCAAGCAACTCGTAAGATTATAAATTAGAGACAAATTGTTAATCTGTGCTTGTGCAGTTTCCACATAGGAGTTCATCTACACTGGAAATTACAAGTCCTGACTCCTTAAAATTGCCTATACTTATTCCATACTTTGGATCTGCCATTTCATTAATGTTATTCCTTAAATGACATAACTCATAGTTTATCCATCTCTTCTAATCTGGTGGTGAGTTTCTCCAGCTTGACTAGGTTGGCCCTTGGAAGATCAACATAATCGGTTTCTAGGACTCTTACTTGATACCTTTACAGTATGGGTAAACTTCTCCAGGTTGTTCCATCTTCTCACCTTCAAACCACAATGAGGCATCAGAGTAGGAACTTGCATGTGACAAGGAAATTTTGAGCTACTGATAATCAAGAAAACCAGGAAAATATTCCCACCTGAAAGATTTTCAGTTTATTAAGTAACTTAACATTTAGCTATGGAAGAAAATGATTTCAAAGTCTGTCAGACACATTTTTTATCAGATCTACAAATTAGGGCAGGGAGAGGTTCTGGTTGACCTACTGAGTTCTTTGTCAGCCAGATAATATTGTAAACAGTTTTCTACTAATGCACAGAGCACAAAGTGAAGAAATAAAAATTAAAGGTTGTTAGTTTTTATTACAACCTATTTAACCAAATAGAAGAAAAGCTATATTCCATACAAAGAGAGGTATAGATAGGGTATGCATTTGCTCGATAGGATTTTGTACCATTTTATAACATTATTTGTCACAGTGATGGATCAGTCCAGTTGAAGCTTTGTGTTTTTGTTTTGATTGAGTTGACCTGTTACCACAACAGTATATTTGCTCACTGGTATGAAGTTTAAAATTTAAGCTGTCCAAAAACAGTTTAATTTACTGAGTATTAATAATGGCGGAAAGAGTTATGATTTGGCTTTAGAAATAGAAAGCCAAACAGAAATACAAGACATAAATTTACTTATTGGACTCCTATTACAGGTTTAAGTCTAGGCATTATACAGAGAGCTTTATCTTTTGAAAAAGCTAACTAACCTGTGATTTGATATCCTGATCTTTTGCATTGTAAACTCCAACCTAAGGTTTATTTTGCTCTTTAGTGAACTTAAACATTTTTCTCCTTAAGAAGTTAAAAGTTCTTATGGAAGCAAGTAAAGGGCTAGTCAGAAATATTAGAATTATAACATTCGAATGGTGAGAATAACATAGGAATAGCCATTGTAATTGAAAAATGAGGCCAGAGCCTCTGCGAATATAGTTTTGAAGCTACCCTTAAAAATAATTGGACTATTTACATTCCTCGTATTTTGCATTCTTAAGGTTGTGTCATCTGTGTGTTGGCACTGTGCTACATTCTCAGGCACTGTTTATTAAACAGTACAATAGATTTTCCTATGTTCTGAAATGTAATAGAAATGAAGAAGGCAGGAGACCCATCCTGTATGGCACCATACAGGTATGTCATAATAAATGGCTAACATTTATATAGCATTTAAAGTTTACACATATGCTAGGTCCTCAAAAACTTTCAGAAGAAAGTGCCCTTGTTCCCATTTTACAGATGTGAAAACTGAGGGTTACACAGCTAGTGAGCGTCTGCAGCAGGATTCAATCTCAGGCCTTCCTTACTCTTCTGGACAGAGCTTGATATCTTCCATGCACCTAACTCCCTCTTTCATGTAAAATGTGGCTGAGCTTTGCCTTGTCCTCCTCCTAGAGCATCTTTTGTACCCAGCACAGAGCCTAGCACATACTCAGTAAATATTTGTCAAACTAAATTGAGTTGTCAGGCTTTATTGAATTAAAATTTAAGAGAGGAATAATGAAATTGCAAAAAAGATTTTGTTTTTAATAAAGTTTTTTTTTTTGTAGCTCTGGTGTTATGGAGGGAAATTGTTTATGCTGCATGGAAAGTTTTTGACTGTGATTCCATTTAAATGTGAAATATCATCATTAGCAGCTGCTCTGGGAAAACTCAAGCATATTCAAGCTCCAGGTATGAGTTGTTATATCAATGTAAACATGCATTTTTCTTACTCTCACTCTAATACACTGGCTTCCATAGTTTTCCTATATGCCATACTTCTACCTTTGACATTTGTGATTAATAGTAGAAACTATCAGGGAGTGCTGCTATCCTAGAAAAGCTAGTATCCGGGGACAATAGGAAAATCTCTAAGGCAAGGTAGATACTGGCTTTGTGGTTGTCTCATGGACAACCACATGGACCTCATCTAGTTGCAGAATCATATCCCTGAGTTTATAGACTTTCATTTTGTATGATTTGATTTAACATCCTATGAGGAAAAGTCACCAAAGAGAATTTTATGGTCTTTATGAATTTTTTTTTTGGTCGAGGGATTGGGGTTACAAATTAATATAAAACTATATTATCAAGCAGCATGATTACAGAAATGGTGTATTTTGTGTCTTCACAGGTGCCCAAACTGTGTCTCACTTTGTAAACTGGGGTACATTTCAAGGCGATGGACTTGAATCACAAGATTCAAATAATTTAGCACCCCTTAAAGGACAGTCAAGGAGAAGTGTAAGTTGGAGAGTTTTGATGAAAGTATCATTGCCCAGCATAAATGTCCAATGAGGAGTATGCCAGAAAAATCATCATTTCAGATCCAAGCATTCGTTTAAAATTCAGTAATCCATGTATGCGTCAGTCCACCAAACATTTATCAAGTACCTACATGTGTAGGCATCGTGCAAGGCGCTGGGGATGCAAAACTGAAGTGGTCCCTTCCAAAAAGACTATATTCTACCAAGGATAGAGTGCTGGCAAATTTGAACTAAAGCACAAGCTTGAAAGGCAGTATGGCATAGCGGAAAGAAAAGTATGTGTGGTGCCATGTCAGAGGACCTTGCTATCTGGGTAACATTGAACAAATTGCATAACTTTTCTGTACCTTGTTTACTCATCTATGTGAGGTAGTATTGTCTAATGGATAAAGTGCTAGACTTGGAAGATGACCTAGGTGTTAAAATCCTATCCTAGACACTTTATTAGCTATATGATCTCAGGCAAGTCTCTTAACCTCTGTGTGCATCAGTTTCCTCATCTGTAAAGTGACGAGTCAGTGTTTTCCAAGGTCCTTTCCAGTTCTAAATCTGTGCTTGTATGATCTTAAAGAGGCGGGGGGAAGGGGAGAGTGGTATAGGTGATGAAGGTCCATAATTCTTTCTCTGGATGTGCATAGCTTTTTCCATCATGAGTCTTTTGGAGCTGTCTTTGAACCTTGCATTTGATGAGAAGAGCCAAATCTATTGTGTGTAATGTTCTCCTGGTTCTGCTCCCCTCACTCAGCATCAGTTCATATAAGTTTTTCCAGGTTATAATGAAGTTCATCTGCTCCTGATTTCTTATAGCAGTCCTCTATATATTTTAGATATGAGGCCTTTATCAGAGACACTGATTGTCAAGATTCTTTCCTAGTTTTCTGCTTCCCTCCTAATCTTTGTTGCATTGGCTTTATTTGTGCAAAAACTTTTCAATTTAGCATAATCAGTTATTCATTTTGTCTTTCATAATGCTCTCTATCTCTTGTTTCATCATGAATTCTTCCCTTCATAAATCTGACAGGTAAATTATTCCTTGCTCTTCCAAGTTGCTTATAGTATCAGCCTTTATTCCTAAATAATGAACCCATTTTGACTTTATTTTGGTATATGGTATAAGATATTGGTCTATGCCCAGTTTCTGCCATACTGTTTTCCCAGCAATTTTTGTGAAATAGTGATTCTTAACCCAGAAGCTGGATTCTTTGGGTTTATCAAAGAGTGAATTGCTATAGTCATTGACTACTGTTTCTTGTGTACCTAACCTATTCCATCGATCCACCACCACTCTGTTTCTTAGCCAGTACCAAGTAGCTTTGATGACTGCTGCTTTATAATGTAGTTTAATATGTGGTATGGCTAGGCCACCTTCCCTAGCATTTCTTTTCATTAATTCCCTTGATATTCTGGACCTTTTGTTCTTCCAGATGAATTTTGTTATTATTTTATCCAGCTCTGTAAAATAATTTTTTGGTAGTTTGATTGGTATGGCCTTGAATAAGTAAATTAATTTAGGTGAAGTTGTCATTTTTATTATATTAGCTTGGCCTAACCATGAGAAACTGATGTTTTTCCATTTATTTAGATCTGACTTTATTTGTGTCAAAATTGTTTTGTAATTGTATTCATATAGGTCCTGGGTTTGTCTTGGCAGGTAGACTCCCAAATATTTTATAGTGTCTACAGTTAGTTTAAATGCAATTTCTCTTTCTATTGCTTGCTGGTGGACTTTGTTAGCAATATATAGGAATGCCGAGGATTTATGTGGGCTTATTTTATATCCTGCAACTTAAGTTATTTATTATTTCAAGTAGCTTTTTATTTAATTCTCTGGAGTCTAAGTAAATCATTGTATCATCTGCAAAGAGTGATAACTTAGTTTCTTCTTTGCCTATTCTGATTCCTTCAATTTCTTTTCTCTTATTGCTAAAGTTAACATTTCTAGTACCAAATTGAATAATAGGGGTGATAATGGACATCCTTGTTTCACCCCCGATCTTACTGGGGATGCATCTAGCTTATCCCCATTACATGTAATGATTGCTGATGGTTTTAGGTAGATGCTACTTATGATTTTAAGGAAGACTGTTTATTCCTATGCTTTCTAGTGTTTTTAATATGAATGGGTGTTGTATTTTGTCAGAAGCTTTTTTTGCATCTATTGAGATAATCATATGGTTTCTGCTAGTTTTGTTGTTGATATGATCAATTATGCTGATAGTTTTCCTAATATTGAACCAGCCTTGCATTCCTGGAATAAATCCTACCTGGTCATAGTGTATTATTTTCATGATAAGTTGCTGCAGTCTTTTTACTCATATTACATTTAAATTTTTTGCTTCAATATTAATTAGGGAAATTGGTCTATAATTTTCTTAATTTTTGACACTTCTTGGTTTAGGTATTAGTACCATACTTTTGTCATAAAAAGAATGTGGCAGGACTCTTTCCTCGCCTATTTTCCCAAATACTATATAAAGTATGAAAATTAATTGTTCTTTAAATGTTTGGTAGAATTCACGTGTAAAACCATCTGGCCTTGAAGATTTTTTTCCTAGGGAGTTCATTGATGGCTTGCTCAATTTCTTTTTCTGAGATGAGATTATTTAGGTATTTTGCTTTCTCTTCTGGGCAATTTATATTTTTGTAAATATTCATCCATTTCCCTAAGATTGTCAAATTTATGGGCATACAATTGGGCAAAATAATTCCTAATTATTGTTTTAATTTTCTCTTCATCAGAGGTAAAGTCACCCTTTCCATTTTTGATACTGGTAATTTGGGTTTTTTTTTTAATCAAATTGACGAAGAATGTATCAATATTATTGGTTTTTTTTTCCATAAAACCAACTCTACGTTTTATTTATAAGTTCAATAGTTTTCTTGATTTCAGCTTTATTCATCTCTCCTTTGGTTTTCAGTATTTCTAATTTGGTATTCAGTTGGGGATTTTCAATTTGCTTTTCTAGCTTTTTCAGTTGCATGCCTAATTCATTTTCTCTATTTTATTCATGTAAGCATTTAGAGATATAAAACTTCCCCTAAGAACTGGAGTTTTGGTATGTTGGTTCATTATTGTCATTCTCTTGAATGAAGTTATTAATTGTTTCTATGATTTGTTCTTTAACCCGCTCATCCTGTAGTCTGTCTTTCCATGTTCTTTTATTACAAATAATTTTTATTGCATCATGGTATGAAAAGGATGTATTAATTATTTCTGCCTTTCTGAACTGGATTGTGAAGGTTTTATGCCCAAGCACATAGTCAGTTTTTGTTTATGTGCCACTGAGTAAAAGGTATATTCCTTTCTATCCCCTTCAGTTTTCTTCAGAGGTCTATCATATCTGCCTTTTCCAAAATTCTGTTCCCCTCCTTAACTTCTTTCTTGTTTATTCTTGATTAGATTTATCGAGTTCAGAGAGGGGGAGCTTGAGGTCCCCCACTAGTATAGTTTTGCGGTCTATTTTTTTCTTTAACTCCTTTAACTTCTCCTCTAAGAATCCGGATGCTATACTACTTGGTACACATATGTTAAGTAATGATATTACTTCATTGTCTATGGTGCCTTTTAGCAGGATATATTTTCCTTCCTTATCTCTTTTAATTAGATCTGTCTTTGCTTTTACTTTGTCTGAGATTAGGATTGCTCCCACTGCTTTTTTTCACTTTAGCCAAAGTATGATATATTCTGCTCCATCCTTTTGCCTTTACCCTGTGTGTATTACCCTGTTTCAAATGTGTTTGTGTTTCTTGTAAAAAAAAAAGTATTGTAGGATTATGTTTTTTAATTCATTCTGCTATCTGCCTCCGTTTTATGGGAGAGTTCATCCCATTCACATTCACAGTTATGGTTACTATCTGTCTTTTTCTCCATCCTATTTATCCCCCTGTTTGTGCTTTTATTTCTCCCTTCTCCCTTCCACTCTTCAGATGAGTTTTGCTTTTGACCGCTGCCTTCCTCAGTTTTTCCTCCCTAATAACACCTCTCGCTTATCTTACCCTTTTCTTCTTGCTACTTCTTCCTTCCTTCTAACCACCCCTCCCCTTTTCTTTCCCCTTTCCCCTCCTACTGCCTGTAGGACAAATTTGATTTCTATACTTTTTTTTAATTTATTTTTTTATTTTGAGTTTACAACACTCAGTTCCACAAGTTCTTGGGTTTCAAATTTTCTCTCCTTCCCACTCCTCCCCCCAATTCCCCAAGACAGCATGTAATCCAATGTAGGTTCTACACATACCTTCACATTGAAATTATTTACATAATAAACCAGTTGTAATGAAGAATTATAACCAATGGATTGAATTGTGAGAAAAGGAGAAACGAAACCAAAAAAAGGGGGTGGGGGGAAGTTTGCCTCCATCTGCATTCAAACTCCATAATTCTTTCTCTGGATGTGCATAGCTTTTTTCATCATCAGTCTTTTGGAGCTGTCTTTGAACCTTGCTTGACTTCTGTACTTATCAGAGCATGTCATTCCCTCTTTGAACCAAACCTGAAGAGAATAAAGCTCAAACACTGCTCTTCTCCCTCCTTTCTTTCCCTCTACTATAATATGTTTTTGTGCCTCTTCATGTGATGTAATTTACCGTTTTCTACTTCCTCCTTATGTCTTCTCCCAGACTAATCCCTTGGCACCCCTTAATTATGTGTTTTATCATCACATCATTTACTTTATACTGACACCCTCAGTCTAGGTATATCCCTTTTAACTGTTGTAATATAACTATACCAGTCTCAAGATTAACATATATAATATATATATATGTGGATGTAAACAATTTGCCTTTACTGAATAACAAGTTTGGTTTTTTTTCCTGCTTACCTTTTTATGTCTCTCAGGTTTTATATTTGAATATCAAATTTTCTTCAGGAAGGTCTGGAATTCCCTTATTTTATTGAATGTCCATCTACTTGCCTGAAAAATTATGCTCAGTTTTGCTGGGTAGTTGATCCTTGGTTGTAGTCCAAGCTCCTTTGCCATTCAGAATATCATATTCCAATCCCCCCTATCTTTTAATGTAGAAGCAGCAAGGTCCTGCATGATCCTGATTGTAGTTTTGCACTATTTGGATTGTTTCTTTATGGCTGCTTTCAGTATTTTCTCCTTGACCTGATAATTCTGGAATTTGGCTACAGTATTCCTTCGAGTTTTCAATTTCGGATCTCTTTCAGGGGGTGATTGGTGGATTCTTTTGATGACTATTTTACCCTCAGGTTCTAGGACCTTGGGTCAGTTTTCCTTGGTGATTTCTTGGAAGATACCGTCCAGGTTCTTTTTTTCATTATGGCTTTCCCATAAACCAATAATTCTTAGATTGTCTCTCCTGGATCTCTTTCCCGGGTCAGTTGTTTTTCCAATCAGATATTTCATGTTTTCTTCTATTTTTTCATTCTTTGGATTTGGTTTGATTGATTCTTGATGTCTTGTAGAGTCATTAGCTTCTACTTGCCCAATTCTGATTTTTATGAATCGTTTTCTTCATTTAGCTTCTGTACCTCCTTTTCCATTTGGTTAATTTTATTTTTCAAGGAGTTATTTTCTCCAGTTAGATTCTGTACCTCCTTAACCATTTCACCAACTTTACTTTTTAAAGATTTGCTCCTGTCAGTGAATTTTTTTTCTATTTTTTTCCTTTACCTCTCTAATTTGGTTTTTTAAATCTTCCTTGAGCTCTTCCAGGAATGCTTTTTGGGCTTGAGACCAGTTCACATTCCTTTTTGAGGTTTCAGATGTGGGTATATTGTCAATGCTGTCCTCTTCTGAATTCGTATTTTGATCTTCCCTGTCTCCATAATAAGAATCAGTAGTCCTTGTTTTTCTGGATTGCTTCTTCATGTTGGTTATCTTTTTCCTGGCTTTTAAAGTGGATCTCTGCTTCTGGGTCCCAGGGGGCTCTGTCCCAAGCTTCTTGTTCTGGGAACAGGGGCCTAATTACTGGCTTTGTGTGCTGTGGCCTCTGGTTTTGTCATTTAGAGGCTATGTGATGCTACCACTCACCTGGTGCTGAACTGGAGCTGGCTGGTGTGTGAAAGTCAAGGCCAGGTGGATGTCTTTCTGAGTTCACTGAAGCTTCTGATGTGAAGTGTGCGGGAAGGGTGGTCTGGCTGCTGGAAGTCTCTTCTTCTCCTAAGGCTGTGCTACAGCATGGGTAGTCTCAGCCATTGTCTGCACTGGTGTCTGCCACTTCCCCTGGCTACATGAAGCCACGTCAGGGATTCTGGTATTGGCACTTGTGGACTCCACCCCCCTGGGGCTCAGGAACTCCTGCTGGTCTTCTGAGGTGGGGCCTGCTGGGACACCTCTCTTCTTGAACTAGTCTCCTTCCGCCTCCACAAGAGGGGCCCGTCTTCCCAGCCTCCTGAGCTAAAAGACTACTGAAGCCCCACTTCTGGCTCCTCTATTCCAGGGTTTCTTCCAGGGCAATATTCTCTGGGGAGGAAGTGGGGAGGGACAGGAGCCATTTTACTTGGTCATTATCGTTCCTGGAAGTTCAAGAAGGTGAGTTTCAAACCTTTAGACTGTGGGCTGAAAGCTTCAGGAGTAGCTGCTGCCGCAGTCTCAGGCTCTGCACTGCTATCTCACCTAGCTCTGACAGACTTCTGTGCTGAGAGGCCTGGGGATTGCCACCGTAGCCAGCAATTCAGCCCTGGGCCTACTTCTGCTCCAGCTCCAGTATGGTTTAGTTCTGTGTGCCTTGAGCTCTCCCAGCCCCCACTGCTTTTCAAGGTAGCCCATTCCACTTTTTGACCAATTTAATTGTTAGGAAATTTTTCTAACATCAGGCCTAAGTTTTTGTCTTTCACCATTGCTGCTAGCTCTGCCCTCTGGGCCAAACAGAACTAATCTAATCCTTTTTTTTTTCTTATGATGGCCCTTGAAGATAGCTATCCTGCTTCCACTGAGTCTTCTCTAGGCTAAACATCTCTTGGTTCTTCAACCGTCATATGACATGGACTGGAGACCTTACTGTCCTAGTTTGCCCCCTCCTGGATACTCTTTGGCTTGTCAGTGTCTTTCTTAAGCCAGGGTCCCCAAAACTAGACACATTTTTCTAGATGTGGGCTGAGGGGTTGTGTTGGTAAGCAAAATGGGCTCCTTAGCACTTAGTTCAACAAGTGCCCTTGAAGAGTTTGGCTTTTGTTTGCTTTGAGTAAATCAGCTATTTCATTGAGTCTTACTAAGTGCTAAGCCCCAGGCCCAAACCCCTATTAGGTGTAAAACCTATGTAGGTGTGGATTGGCAACTAAGGTGGGGCCCAAGATGGGGCTAACTACCAGGGAGGGCCTAGTTTACATGTCTGGGACAACAGAGGCTCTTGGACCACATGGGTTTAAGTCTGCTTCTTTGTGACAATTTTAGGTCATGTGGGTGAGTCGCATGTGTGACTCACCCCTGACGCTGAAAAAGATATAAAAACGAGGGGTTGGCCTCAGCTTCCTTGGAGCTCTTTGCCGAAGCAGTGGTGGCGTGTGACTCTGGGCCAGCCCTTGTTCTGAGCTCCCGGGCTGAACCTAGATTTTGGTAACTATGAATTGTATTGGGTCTCTCTGTTTATAATTTGTTTAAAGGCTCTTGAGATGGTGTTGATGAGGAGATTCCTGGCAGCCATAGCTAAGGAGCCCTCCAACTTGTAAACCCGGATGCTGAGACTTTGTTGAACTGTGGTAACTATGTATTGAGATTTGAATCAGACAGGGTCTGTCTGTTAATGTTTGTTATTTGCTTGTGTTTTGCTCTGAAGTTCAGGCTGCTGGCTTTTTTCCCTGAACTAAGTGAATGATATTTGTGTGCTGAATTAAAGTAAACTTGCCAACCCCTTCACCCTTCTCTCCTTATTAAGGCAGATCAAAAGAACCTGTACCGTCCAGCAGCTTTCTGGGTGCTGGCTGTGGGTGGATCTTTACCCCCCC
>CM053626.1:167444108-167486927 GCA_028646595.1 Phalanger gymnotis
CACATTGCACTGATAACTTACATATTGAGCTTGCAATCCACCAAATTCCCCAGATCTTTTATAGACAAATTGCTACCTAATCATATACCTCTCTCGTATTATACTCGTGGGGTTTGAGTTTGTTTTTGTACCAAAGCATAAGACCTATCTTACTGAATTTCATCTTACAAGATTCAGCCCAGTCTCCAGCCATCAGTCTCTGTTTGTATCCTAACTCATCTAGCTGTTAGCTGTCCTTTCCAGCCTTGTTTTATCTTCAAATTTAATAGGCATGCCATTTATATTTTTATTCAGAATGTTGTATACAGGGCCAAGCACTGTACCTGGGCTACTCCATTGGAAACCCCCTGAGACACTGTTGTTAAACCATTTATAAATACTCTGATTTCAGCTATCCAACCAGTTCTAAACTTGTTTGTATCTTTACATCTCTTCCACAAGAACAATAAGACATAAACTTTTAACAAAAGCTTTGTTACAGTTCCCTTCATCAACCAGTTTTTTGGTTCTGTCAGAAACAGAAATGAAATTACTTTGGCATGATCTGTTTCTGATGAAACCAGACTGGCTCTTGTAATTACTGTTTCCCTTTCTAGATGTTCACCAATGTCCCTTTAATGTTCCATTCTAAAATGTCCCCAGGAATTGAAATCAAGTTCACTGGTCTAGAATTTGTAAATTCTCTTTCCTTTTTTGGAAATTATGGTATTTGTCCCTCTTCATTCTTGTGGTATGGCCTGTTTTCCATATTCTTTTAAATATTACCTACAGCGTATTAGCATTCTCATCTGCCAGTTCTTTCAGTCCTGGACAAGGTGACTTGTATCCATCCAGGGCAGTCATTCTTTCTTAGTTCTATAGACTTACATTGGGTCCCAGCTCCTTGTTAGCCATAAACAGAAAGAAACTAAGAGTTGAACAGCCCTATCTTCTCATTTGTATAGAGAGAGTAGGACCTATAAGAACAGTTGAGATTTATTAGGTGGGTGACTAGAAAGAGGTCCCCTTAGGCATAGGCCTCTTCTTAGGGAATGGGACTTATCAAAGAAAACTGAGAGGAGTGGGGAGACAGATAGGAAGAGAATCCAGAGAACAGTGTCAGGGAAACCAAGAGAGGAAAGAAGATCTACAGCCATATGATCAGCCACATCAGAAGCTTCAGAGAGGTCAAGGAGCATGAGAATTAAGAATTTTCAATGAGAATAAGAATTTTCAATTTGAAGATTATTGGTAACTTTGAAAAGAGTGATTTTATTGGAATGCTAGGGTTAGAAATCAGATAACAAAGTGTTGAAGTCAGTGGCAGGTGAGAAAAAGGAAGCAACACGTGCAAATGGCATTTTCCTATTTTGGTTTCAAAGAGAGGAGATAGAACGTTAGCTTGAAGTTGGATGAGTCAGTTTTTAAAGGTTGGAGATATCTGAGCATGTTTTTAAGTGATAGAAAAAGAGACAGTAGATATCAGTTGAAGTTCCTAATGAAAGGGCATCATAAAGCTCTCAGCAGAAGAGATCAAGGGCACAGGTAGAGAGGCCAACCTTGACAAAAATGACTGACTCTTTCTCTAAGATTGGCATCAAGTTGTTGGTTCTATGTTCTCGAAAATGACCAGTGGTATCACAAGGAAGATGTCTTGCGTGTGAATTGTATTTAAGTGAGGCACAGCTGTGCAAAGTCCTCAGTGAAAGGGAAGGAAGCTGGTCATTTTCCTGAGGTGATCTGAGATACAGAAAGGGAGACAAGAGGGAGCTCTTGTGTGCAAATGACTGGCCCCAGTTTCTTGGTGAAATATGAAATCAAACCCTTTGCTGAGGAGGAATTAGGAAAAGGTGGTTCACATAGCTTGGGAAAAGAGATTTGGAATAGACCTTATATGGAATGAATAAATGAAGTAATGAAAATTATTTATTAAGGACATGGTATGTGCTAAACACTGTGCTGATTGCTGGTGTTACAAATACAAAAGCAAGACATCCCTCAAGGATCTTACATTCTAGTTGTGGTAAACTACATATATAAAGAAGTCATTGCCTGGAGAGAACATTTTGATTTAAAAAGTCCTGAAGTGAGAGGTAGAGCGATGGATAAATCAATTGAGGCATACTTTAGAAGAATGATAGTATTATTTGGTATTTGCCATTTTCAGAACAAGAGACTAAAAGTGTCATGGAGGGTAGGGTGGAAAGAAGAGTTACAAAGGGTGATGAGCAAAGAGATGGCCATGGTGAGCAGGGGTTGGCTAAGATGTGAAGAGTAGTCTGGCCCCACCTACCTATATATAGTAGGGAGTTGATTGAGGTGGGGGAGGGGGAGATTGGTGTGTGGATGTGAAAGCACAGTCGAGACTAGATAGCAAATCTGTTTTGAACCAAAGCAATACTTTGGCATGACTATAGTAATGTTCAGCTGCTTAAAGTAGATGTTGGGAGTAACCCAAGGTTGCAATTTAGTAAGAAATGAGGGTGCTAGGACAATGGCAAAGGATCCAAGAATGGAACACAATATAAAATTGAACTGTTTAACTAGAGCATCGAAAGGAAGGAAGTGAGTAGCCAGTCTGGCCCTTATGACCTCTTGCCTGGATTGTGTGAGGTACCTAATAACTCTCAATACAAAGAAGGCAAAAAACAACAATAACAACAACAACAAAAAAAAAACCAGGGCCTGTACTTAAGGAGGTCACAGTCTTAGGGGTTAAAGGGAAACAATATACAAACAAGATATTTACAAGGTCCTTTGAGGGTGTTTGAAGTCACTAAGATAAAGAAGGACTGGAGGCAGAGATGAGGAGGGAGAGAGTCCTGAGCATGGTGGACAACCAGTGAAAATGCTGGGGAGTGGGAGTGTCATCTTTGAAGAACAAGGAAGCCAGTGTCCCTGGATCAGGAGTATATGAAGGTGAAATAATCTTCTAAGGCACAAGTCTAATAATACTTAAATATCTTCAGCGACTCCCTTTTTTTCTCTAGACTAGAAAGAAAAAATTCCTCAGTATTTAAAAAACTCAGCAGCCTGATTCTACCTCACTTTCCAGACTGATTCCTTTCTTATAGTCTTATGTTCCAGCCAAACTGGACTGCAGTCAGGTCCTTGAAATCTCTGTCATTACATTTGTGGAATGAATTGTGTATTTACACAAGCCATCCCTTATTCGTCCTTCTCAAACAGTGTCACCTTTTTAGGGATTGGATTTGCACATAGTAGACACTTAATAATTGGATTGAAGCTGTATTATTCACATCCTAATTACCAAGTCGTGCTGGCTCTCCTCCATTCAACATTCACAACCCTTTTTCAGGCCCACCTCACCTCTCTTTTAATGGATTCCTATCATAAGTATGTTCCTAAGTGGCCTTCCTGCATTCTGTCTTTCACCTCCAATCCATCTTCCCACTAGCTGCCACAATAATTTTCCTAAAACAGCTCAGGTCTGACCATGTCCCTCCTTTACTCAAAAAGCTTTAGTAGCTTTAGAATAAAATACATACTCGTGGCATTTAAAGACCTTCATAGTGCATCTTCAACCTATTTTTACAGATTTATTTAACATCACCTCATCTCGTGAATTCCAGCCATACTGGCATATTTTCTCTGGCCCGTAGGCAACATTACATCTCCTGCCTTGGTGCCTTTGCCAAGGCAGTCTCCCTTGCCTGAGATGCTACTCCTCCCTTTCCTGTTACGAAATTCTAAGCTTCATTCAAGGCTCAGTTCAAGTGCTGCCTCTTAAAGGAGGCCTGTACTGATTCCTTCTGATAATAATCTCTCCTCTCACACCTCCCACTCCTCCCTCATACATTTTGTATTGACTTCTCTGTGAACGTGCTTTCCTCACATTAGAATGTAAGCTTCTTGAAGTTTGGAACCACTTTCATTTTTGTCTTTGTATCCCTATCACTTAGCACAGTGCCTGGCATATAGTGTGCATTTAATAAATGCTTATTAAATTGTCCTCAAACAGCCTGGACTTTTCGATAACTCACATAGAAGACAATAAAGGAAAAAGATAGGAAGAAGAAACTTTAAAAGGTGGGGCGGGGGGGGGATGAGAAGGTTAGGTGCATAGCAGCACCTCGCTATTGAGTAGGGATCCTTCTTTTCTCTTGCTGATCTACCACATGCTAGCACTATAATCATCATGACAAGACTTCACAATAACAAAATAGTTTAGATGTTCCTGAGTTTATTTTGCCTGTGATATAAACATACATTAATCTTATGAGGAAGTTTGTTTCTACTAGATCTTTTTTTTTTTTAAACTTCTCCAAGGTTCTAATCAATTTATTTAATTCTAGTTAAGGACAAGAAGAAATGAGACCAGGTCTCAGCTGGAGGATTCAACAAACAAGGAGTTTTTATCAGGTATAAAGGTAAGTAAATAAAATATTTCTAGGCAAATTGCTAAATTTGGCAAATTTCAGAAATAAATTGTTTTTATTCCTAAATCAAATTTTTATTTTAATTTTGATTTACATGTAGAAGTATTCAAATATAGAAACAAAAACAATGACCAAAAAAAAGATTAAAATTGTCCGTTTTGGTCAGTCAAGCATTTATTAAGCTTCTGTTATATGCTAGGTATGGTGCTAAACTGTCTTGTTCTTTACAGATTAATTTTTCAAATATATATTCACTAACATCCAAATCTGTATGTTTCTCTGACTCCCTTTTGAATTTTTTTTTCCTATTTTTTACCTTGGTGTTTTGACAAGCACAAGGTTCTATTAGTTCAGCACAACTTTTAAGTGTGGATATTAGGGTAACTTTCACATATAAAGTGTGGTTTTCAGGGGCACTAAAAAACTTAGGCCTTATGCAGAGGAAATGCACTAAAACCTCAATTAGAATTTTTTAGGAAGTAGAAACTTCTGCTTGAAAATCTTAAGTGCATGGTTCTACCTGGCATAGTGCCTGGCACATAGTAGGTGCTCAATAATGCCTTTTGCTTGCTTAGTACAGTGTTATAATTGAATCTTTATTTGCTGATCTTTCCCAATATCCATTTCCATTGTGTAGATTTAAGAAGCATAGGATATTGAATTGAGGTTGTACTGATACCAGACCACATCCTGGGGAAGCTGCTTTTTAACATAAACTTCAAATAATAATTTGTTTTCTTAGAGATTTGTCTCCTATAAGGTGGAATGCTAGGTAATAGTACCTCTTGTTAAATGAAGTTTTTCTATATTTGAAAACATGGCATTACTTGGAATTCTAATTTTGATCCTTGCTGTGTCTCTCAATCTGAATCCAGTACTTGATAATAAGAAAGTATATTTTATAACATCATCCTAACAGAATGAGAATTGGAACGTCTTAGCACTTCTTTTTTGAACACTGAATCTTTACAGGATGTGATCCTTTTCTTGTTTTAATATTTTGAAGTTTGTATTTCAGTACCATTGATTTCCTTTGTATCCTATGAATTTAATTCTTTGCATTTAAAAACATTCTGAAGAGAGGTCCCTGTTTCATTCACCAGCTGCTAGAGGGGCCTCAGAACCTCTATTTGAAATAAAATTAGCTTTCAGTAAGGAGAGGACTAAGTTATCTGTAAGGTCTTAAGAAATATGGAATCTTGAGAAACGAAATCTGAATATGAAACTGGCAACTAAGAGCTCTTGATTAAGTTCTCTCTGTCTCTACCCCCTTAAACTTGCACAAACATTTCTTTGTGATCTTGCCTAGCTTATGAATGAACAAATTCTGGCTAGCCCTGTAGTCTTGTGCAGTGTATTCCTCCTCTGCCTGGAGTGTTTCTCCCCCCACACCACCACCCCCCTTTTCCTTATCTATAAAAAGAGCCAGTTGGACTAAATGATCCACCAAGGTCTTCTCCGGATTATTAGTTTATGATTACAAGTTACTTATAGATAAACCATTGAATCATACATTGACTAAAGCAATAATTTAGTTGTCCTCCAAGGAGTTTAACTTAGAATCCACTTTTAAACTGCAACTTTGTTAGAGTGTAGTCTTTACTTATAGTATATCAATTTTCATTTCATAAGCATGCATTAATGATGCCACTGCTGGTAACTGAGTGAAAATATTCATAATATTTTAGAATTTTGATTTAATAGCATGTTATCATAACAGACTGGGTTTCTGCTGGTCTTTCAGGATGCTTCTGAAAAACACCTTGAACAACAGCTGAGTAAGTTTTTGGCTGATAAACGGACACCTGGATTTCAAATTACTGTTGGGCACATAGTGACAGAACTGGTGGAAAGGTGTAAGGCAGAACCAGCATTTTATCCTCAGAGTAGTCTGGTACACCTCATCCAAACTCAAGTACTTTCTTACAGGTAAAAACTTTTTCTTGCCTAAGGATAACTTTTTATGTAATACATTCTTGTAATATGTTGTATAAAATTTCAGCTTCCACATTTTAGGAGGGAAATTACAGAATAGTTTTTACAAGTTAAATTTGTGTGGGATTTTAAAATATTACATCTCTCATTTTTCTCTCAGTTTGTGTCCTGACTTGATGGCAGTTGCCTTGGAAAAGAAAGATGTACATTTATTACAGCTCTGTCTACAGCAGTTCCCTGACATTCCTGAGTCAGTTACCTGTGCTTGCTTAAGGGTTTTCCTGAGGTATGTGGAAAACAAACTGGTTTTTCTTTCCTTTGTTTTAGTTCTTAGTATATGTTATCATTGTTAATGTTTAACTACAGAAATTTTAAGAATGCTTAGAAAATCAAGTCTTTGGTATTTCTCTGACTTGGAAAGAGACTGTTATTTTTGGTTATAGTAACCTGTTATTAGGGAGGGAGAGGAAGCATTGTGGAATCATCAGAATTAATTTCATGCTTATTGATGACATCTTTTTTTTTCCATATCTTTCTTATTGTAGCATTGGCGATGACAGCCTTGAAAAGACAAATGTGAATATGGAGTCAGTTATTGGTTACATTAACTTTGCCCAAGATGGGAAAATGGGAAAACCAGAAATTGTTCAAAATGGTTTCAGTCCAGTACTTTTAGAAGAGAATAACTTTGATGACAAGTTAAATAAACTGGATGACATGATGAATACTCCTCGAACATGTCCTGTAACTCCCCAAAAAGCAGCTTTACTGTATCCTTTGAAACATGAACTTTTTTTGTGTCTTTTACCAAGTGGTAGCTTTACTCTACAAAAAATATCTTAGAGTAAGTCAAGCATATTATTTGATGTTTTAGAATGTTAACTTTTGAGAGGCATTGTTGTATAATGGATAGAGAAGCCAGACTCAGAGTCAGGAATAGTGTAGATTCAGGTTCTGCCTCTGACACCACTTTCTTACTGTACCATCATGAAGAAGCCGCATAACTTCTCAGTGTCCCAGAAGACTCTCAAAGATTCTAAGTTACAGATGAGTTGATGCTCTGCGTAGTGGAAGGAGTTTATACAACTAGGGACAGTGATGAAATCACAGCTTTGTACCAACTGAAATGGTTTGCTTTTCTTTTTAAGCGACGTGAATTGTAATAATGGGTATATTCAGGGCTGTTCACCTAAACCCAGTTCTTTTAGCCAGTTAAAGAAACTGAATTCTTCTGAAGAGTTCTTCATAATCAATGTTCCTAATGTGATATATAATGTAATATTAAATTTTAATATTTAAGTGGCAATTCATAGAACTTCCACCAGACGGCCCAAAGTACCTGCTTTCTTAGCATCAGTTTGCTAATTAGCACTTATAAAGCTATCTTGTTATTCTGAATAAGATATGCATGCATGCAGTTCAATGTCTAAGGGTTTAACACAAAAATACTTGACAATAGTCCTTTTCCTTTAAAATTTCATACAAATTTAAGAAAGCCTTTTTATAATTTAATCTTTTTTAATACATTCTTAAGGTGATGTTTATTTTCCTTTAGTCATAAATAGAAATGCAGTTCTCCATTCAGCATATAGCGAAACATTTCTTTTGCCAAATTTGAAAGACCTCACTGTACAACATGTCATCGTAAGTACTCTTCATGAAGAACTTTTATTGAGATTAGATTTCTCTTTTAGGTTTTGTAATCATCTAGTCTGCTTGTGAAAATAAGAGCATGGCACAGCCGTAATGTCAAGTAAAATTGGGTTTGGGAAATTGGGGAACTTGGGGAAGACAAATCGACATGTGGTATTACTCCAAGTCTCAGAGCACAGCTGGAAGTAAACAGACACTAAAAAGATACAGAAGAAATAAAGCAGGAGAAAGGATTGAAGGACTTCTCTTGATGAACTAAGTATTTGCATTGGAGTAACCTCTATAACAAAAATGTTGTCACTTTTCTTTGTCTTAGCTTTTTCTCCAGTATTTGCATTTCCTTTATGAGAAATGTAGTGAAAATGCTAGTATGACTCTTCCTGGACCCTGTCCTCCAACCCTGAACCAGGTGAGACAGTGGCACATTTATTTTGTTCTGAGTAGCTACTGGTTATGGGCAGGAGTTGGGAGGGAAACATGACTGGTGACAAAAATTGGGTTTCATTGAAGAATTTCGTAGGACTCTTGGTCCTCGTACGTGAGCATTACAACAGACCTTTCGTTCCTTATCACCCCAAAAAAGTGATATCCATTTGGCATTTGTATTTAAAACCTGATTTTTTTTTTGTAAACTTCCCATCTCTGTAGCCTCTTGTTCTCCTGACCAATTCATTGAATTCATGGAATAGTGGAAAGAGTGCTGGACTTGTGTTGAGAGACATGGATTCAGTTCCCACAGCTGATATTAGTCTTGTGTCACAAATTACTGAACCTTTCTAAGGCTCAGCTTTATCATTTTCAAAATGGGAATGATAATTGTATTTTAATCTTGTAGTGAAGCTCAGATGAGATTGGGTTTGATAGCACTGTGTAGATATTAGACCACTTTGTGGATGTCAGTTATTGTTTCCTGTTTAGTGGAGTTTAGAGAGAAACTGTTTGGGGACAAATACAACTACCTAGTTCTTCTGCTTGATATTTAATAGACAATGGTGCAGAGAAGCAAGATGATTTTTTAATTGAACAGAAAGTCTATATATTTGAGAAATGAGGCCTTTATCAGATAAATTATAAAAAATTTTTTCCACTTTCCTGTTTTCCTTCTAATTTTTGACTATTAATTTTACTTATGCAAAAACTTTTTAATTTCACATAATCAAAATTATCTTTTATTTCTTGGGATTCTTTGTATCTCTTATTCAGTCATAAATTCTCTCATCCGTAGATCTGACAGGTACATTTTTTTCCTTGCTCATCTAATTTACTTATGATATCATCCTTTGTACATTTTTGCGTTATCTTGGTTTATGGTACGAGATGCTGTTCTGTGCCTAGTTTCTTTCAAACTGCTTTCCAGTTTTCTCAGCAATTTTTGTCAAATGGTGAATTCTTCCCCCAAAAGCTTAGGTTTTGGGATTTACCAAACACTAGATTGTGATGATCATATACTACTGTGTATCATATACCTAACCTGTTCCACCGATCCGCCACTCTATTTCTTGGCCAGTACCAGATTGTTTTGATGATTACTGCTTTGTAATATAGTTTGAAATCTGCAACTTGTAGGCTCCCTTCCTTCAAATTTTTTTCATTGATCCCCTTGATATTCTTCAGCTGTTGTTCTTCCAGATGAATTTTGTTATCATTTTTCTAGCTCTAAAATAATTAGTTTGTAGTTTGATTGGTATGGCAGTGAATAAGTAATTTAACTTAGGTAGAATTGCCTTTTATAATCTCAGCCTACCCATGAGTAATTAATATTTCTCCAGTTATTTAGATCTGTATTTGTGTGAAAAGTGTTTTGCAATTGTGTTTATAGACTCCCTGGGTTTGTCCTGGCAGGTAGGCGCTCAAGTGCTTTATACTGTCTGCAGTTATTTTAATGTTTTGAGAAGATAAAAACATATGATGTAGATCATGTGTTGTGGTCTAGTGTTTTTAATAGATTAAATATTAGGGCTTTAAGTAATAGTATAGTAAGTTTCTTCATATTCTAGCCTGTGTTTACGCCCCATACTGTTGCTTTCCCTTCAGGCCTTTGGAAACAGTGTTTTTTGATGAAAATTAAGTGAACTATGCAGAGTTTGGAGAATATAAAATTATATTACTGTTTTGTAAGTACCTAGGAATCACCACTGTTAATGGGGTTATGGTAACTTTAGTCCCACATGATCCCTTGGTTATAGTCTTTCACCTTTCAGAGTAGGGCAGAATTGGGTCACAAAGCAGAACAGTTAGATCATTTCAAAGAAGAGGCAAGTAGTGTCTTAGCTCAAAGTCTTGAATACTTTCTTTGGCTTTATTGGTATTAATCATATCAAATAATGCAGTAATCTTAAAGTGGTTCTTGTAATGTAAACCAAACTTTAGAAAGAGGACATCTCTATTTCTTAGGATTGTCCATCTGTAAACTAAAAAGTCTAGCCATAAATTAAAAACAACTTCTTATTTTGGAAATTGTCAGACATGGCAGGTTCTGCACATTCCAACCTTTATTTTTCTATTTGTCTTCAGATTATGGATTGGATCTGTCTACTGCTAGATGCTCATTTTACGGTGGTTGTGATGATACCAGAAGCAAAAGGAATATTGACAAGTCTTTATAAGTTTGTGAAAGCCCAGGTATGTGAATATTGGATACATAACAAGATTCATTTCTGTTTCCCTTTCAGTAAAGTGCCAATTATCACCTAAAATTCAACTGATAATTAAAACTATGGTGCTGAATAGTTACTAGCCAGATGAGATTTGTTGACATGTAAGCATTATTAAAATATTACTTTTTCAATTCTTCTCTTTAGGTATGGGTTTATTCAGAACTCAACAAAATTGAAGGAAGTTTACAGCAGCTACAAAAATTGCACCAGCAAAGAAATATGGGATTGTATTCCATTGAAGTGCTTGAACTCATCTGAGATTAACATCCATTATGCAGAGACTTTTTATGAAAACTTTTTCTTGAGTGGACATTGTTTTCATACTCATCCAGTTAAGCAGAGGAATTTGATTTATGACTTTGTTTTGATATCAGGACAACTTTCAAAGACCAAAGGGATCAGACCTTGCTTCTCACTTGATGAGAGATCTGCATTTCATACAGACCTATTCTAATTTTATAGATGATTGTTGAAGAATGGAGAGTCATGTTCTGGAACTAACTTAAGAGTAAAACTTGGTTGATTTTAAGTAAAGTTACTTGTGCGTGGATAAAAATCCAATTTCTTACAAATTTTTTTTGAATAGTACTTCTTAAAAAAAATTACCATTGAAGTAATAGTTAGAAGAATTTATTTTAGTTGAATAAGAAAGCTCCCCTAGCTCATCTGTTCTCATGTCCAAATATTTGGAATCAAAGTTGAATCAAAGGATTTAACTATTTGCTAGTCATCTTCTAACTCTTATCCTTTTAAATACTTATTGATGATCTAAAAATGTGTAAAAAGCAAAAGTAACAAATTCCAACAAGACACAAAAAATATTTTAACTCTCCTCCCCACATGGTACAGAGATGGCAACCATATCCCAATAAATACATAACACCTTTAATTTAAACCTATTCTTTCCTCCAGTTCTTTATATCTGCAAGTTTTTAAATATTCTTATTCCTCCACAGCCTCTCTAAGGTAACTTTACATATTGTATTCAATAACAAGAAATATTTTTTATTTCTAGTTAAAATAATGACCAATTTATATTCTGTGTTTTGTTTTTATAGCATCAAGAGTATAAATACCAAATGTAACACTTGTAAAATATTGTCTTCATGGTTGACTGAACTATATTATACTGTTTGGATAAAAGAAAAGTTTTTTGTGGAGAGAAATTATGGATATTTTTGCTTCTTGAGAATACACCTTGAATTATTTGTTAACTTTAGAATAACGAGACCCTGCAGTTCTGTAGATCAATGATCTCTAAGCTTTTTGACCTTATACTTAGTAAAAAAAATTTTGCACATGCTCCCTCATATATATATGTTATGAATTTATATATATATATGTATATATATATATTTCTACTGTACTGATAGTTTTATACATTAGAATACTTAAATGAAAATAGAAATTTAAAAAAGATGGAATAGAGACAAAATCATATTTAATCCTAGAGTTGGTAGGGAGTAGTGGAGTTTTTTGAGTAAGAGAGTGGCAAGATCAGACCTGTACTTTAGGAAATTTACTTCAGCAGCTCCTTGTGCAGGACTGAAGAGACACTTGAGTCAAGGAGACTAATTAGGAGGCTATAACATTAATGGAAGTGATAGGTGGTGAGGGCTAGAACTGGGATGGTGGCTGTGTGATTAGAGAGCAAGGGAGAGATTTGGAAATAGAAATTACAAGATTTGTTAACTGGTGAGGGAGAGTGAGGTGCCGAAGGTGATACTGAGGTTGTGACATACCTGGTTGCCTAGAAAGAAACCACCTCCTTTCCTAGTACTCTAGGGAAATTTGGAAGAGGGATGTACTTCGAGAAAAAGACAATGTAGTGAGATCTGTCATCTGTCCCAACACATTTGCGCTTGCTCATTTTGTACAATTCACTCCTATCTAAAATTAAATAGGGAGAGGAGGTTATTCATATGGGTCACTTCCACAAAATGCAGAACTTGTTGAAGATTGCTGACTCAGCCTCAAGGTTATCGGAGAAGGGGAGGAATAAGCAATAGACTGAGTGAAGCAGAAAAAGGCAGAATTTTCCTTGTAACACCTAGTACAGCAGGTTATAAATATCTGGGGGGCCAACTTATAGTTCAGAAAGAGAAAGGCTCAGAGCTTGTGTGTTGGAGAAGGAGACAAGTGGTGTAGTGCTGGGAGAAAAAAAGTGCTGTAGTAGCTATGGATGCATGAGGGGCAAATCCCACAATTCGATTTTCTGGGGAGGGTTGATTGTGCCCATCTTCCTACCCTTTGATGGGCTGATAACATGGTCCCTTTGTGGTCAGGCCCCAGCTCATAAATTTTGAGGTTGCTCTTCTAGATGATGAATTCATTTTCATGTGTGGGGAGTATAGTAAGCCAAATTATAAGATAAGTGTATGTAAAATAAATAACTTGAAACAGTACATGAGTTGATTCCCCAGTAGAGAGGGTTTATTAAATATCAGGTACTGTGCTAAGTGTTGGAGATAACAATACAAGAAAGAAGTCACTTCCCTCAGTGATCTTACAGTGTTATAGAGAAAGACAATACATGTAGGAAAGTAGAAGTTAGGGAGGCATTTTTTGGGTTGGGAAGTCCATAGGATGGTGAGTGGTGCCATAAGGACTGTCGTGTCCTTTCTCAGAATTGTGGCACTGAATGGATTGCTTTTCACGGGGCTAGAAGTAGAAAGATCGCTGCAGCACAGCCAGGCCAGAGAGCAGCTTCATGGTGAGTTTGGTTAGGCTAGTTCTGGAGAACACCCTCCAGTCATGAAGACAGCCACAGAGAGGTTGCTGCAGAGCCTCCACAAAAGTGAGGTGGAGTGGCATGAAACTGGCCAGAGAGCAGCATTGTGGAGAGTCTGGGTAAGTCTGATATGGAGAACTCTTACCAACCAGGAGTGCAGGTCTGTGCTTCAGAAAAATGGGGCTAGAGGAATGAAGAAGCCCAAGGGATAGAATTTAAAAATTTTGGTTTTATTTTAATAGAAATGTTTTGGTTTAATTCAGAAAGTCATTTTTATGCAAATTTCATATCATAAATGTACAATTACTTTATAGTAAGAGATTTCTTAAAACAATTCAAGTTTTCTTTGGTACTAATTTCAACCTGTTGTAGGCAGCCAGCAAATAGGCTCTCGTCTGTTCTGAAAGTTTTGTTTAGACGTGCAAAAAATGCCTTAGATGATAGCTTTAAAAAAAAAATATTTGGGACAACCTTGCCCTTCCAAGATGAGATTTTTTTAAGTGACAAAAAACTTTTGTTACAGCAAAGCCATCCTAGAGTGGACAAGAGCATCACTTCTCTGTACAAGCATAGAAAAATGGGAAGTAGGAATCTCTTCACAAAGTACATCCTCATTTTAAAAAGGAGAATAAGCAATGAATGATATAGCCTGGAGAGGAGAATCTGGGACACTAGCCCTTGTGTGCAGAGACCCTGGCACATTGGAGCCTACGCTTGGGGTGTGCAGGAGTGGGACAGATTGAAGGAGGTTATTTACGTAATGTTTGGCTTGGGGAGCAGGCTACCTCGTAACTATTTTAAACTCATTGTTCTTGGTAGCTAGGTAGTATGGATTGTGAATAAAGAGCTGGCCTTAAAGGCAGAGAAACCCAGATTCAAGACCCATCTCTGATATATCCCGGCTCTATGACTGAGCAAACCACCTCCTTTCCTAGTACTCTAGAGAATAGATTTCTACCCATATTGGTTGAGGAAGTTTCCTCATTTGGGAGTTCCCTAAGTCAATGAAATCATCAGGTCCATTCCTTATGTCTTTTGTTGTAATCCTATCAAATTACAAGACCAGTGAAGTTTTCCTGTCTTTATAATGCTGAAGGAATAAGTGCTGTTAGCTTCCCCAATTTCAGTGACCAAGAGTTAGTTATCTCATCATAGTTAAAGCTTTGGTTAACTGTCTTATAGCTAGCAAAATTAATGCTGGCTGAGAGAGGGAAATTTCACTTGCTTTCTTAAAAACCAGTTATAAGGCTCAGATTTCATCTACCTCAGATGGAATCTGGCCCGCTTGTGAAAACAAGCATCACAAAGGGTGAGATTTCTTAAGACAACCCAATATGGTGAATCTGTATAAACTTTGTCTCTCTTTGGCTGTGGAAAAAAAAAAACAGTTATAAATTGGGTCTTATATCTCCAACCCATTTATTAACTTTTAAATCTTTGTGAAAGATTACTGTTAGCCCACCTATGGTATCGTATTTCTAAGATTCTACAGTGTTTGTTTTCCTCGAGACTAAATCACTTGGATTTTAACCATTAAATAAGACTTAAGGTTTGACTTTTTCCACTGAGCTAGATTATTACGAATTTATTTTTGATGCCATGTGCCAGAAGGGCAGTTCTTTAAACTGCAGTTCTCCATTTAGGAAGTGGGTTTCCTGCAGTGAACCTTATTTTCTCTAAAGAAAGCCTGATCCAGCAAGATATTATTGCAGCTTAATCTTAAGCACCATTTTTCTCTTGCCCCTTGTCCTTTCTGTGTTAATTTTTGCCAGACATTTCTATGTTCAAATCTGTTCTGGCTCTATGTAGCTTCTCCATATGTGGGAAGCAGACAGTGTCTTCAAAAAGCAAATTAAGCCTAAGTCAGAAGAAAATGATCCCTGAGTGAAGAAAAAAGAAGTTGGAGACACATTGGGAGGTTCAGGTTCAAGTCAGTCAACATTTATTGAGCATCTGCTATGTTCCAGGTGCCATCAGTGCCAGGCACTGGGGAGACAAAGACAAAATGGAACAGATCCTACTTTTAATGAGTTTGGTTTTAAAAAATCATTTTCATAGACAGGATGAGAGAAGCATGGTTAGAGAGCAGCTTTTCTGAAAAAGTCTTAGGGCTTTTACTGACTGCAAACTCAATCTGAATCAGCAGTGTGTTGTAGCAGCCAAAAAAAAAAAAAAATGAATGCAGGAGGGCTTCCATTAAAAATGGCTTCTGGAATAAAGGCAGATAGTCTAGCTCCTCTACATAACACAGCAAAAACGTGAAATTCACACGAGATCAAATAATGATCAAGAAATCCAATGAGAAGCCACAGTGACTTCTTCCACTCCCAGAACCTCAGAAAGAATTATTCAGAAGCTCAGGGCCATTAGGAAAGGAGATACTGGCAAAGCCAGCACCCGCTTAATGAGGTTAGAGAGAGACACATTGGGGGTCTTGGAAGCTCTGAAAAGTAGCAAACAGTGTCATATGGCGGTATTCAGAGTAACACAGCCTAAGTCCCTAGTACTTTGATCTATAGCCAATCCACTTAGGGCCTTGAAGATTTAACATCTCACGAAGGTCTAGGGGATATGGCCAACTTCAGAGATGGAGATCAGCAAAGGAATCTAGATCATCCAAGATCAGACCAAACAGGTGCACTGCCCCACCCAAAAAAGCGGCAGGATACAAAGCCTGGCTCTGTCATGAAACCCCAATTCAGGAATTGAAGCTGGAGATGAGTAAACCACAAAACGCTAAAGAAAAGTTACTGTAGATCTAGAGGTGCCCAAAAATACTTCCTCGAAAGAGAGAATTCCAAAATTGCAAGAAGGAAGTTGGGAGAGGGGGTTTGATTTTCCACAAAAACCGTGCGTAAAAGAAATGAAATGCAATTTAAAAAAAAAAACGGATAGCTCTGGAGAAAAGAATAAGAAGAATATTTAGCTTAGAAAAGAAATTGATAAACATTGCCCACAGTTGTGTAATTTCTGAAGTCATTATAAATCATCAACTCCATTAGGCAGAAATATTAGAACAGAATCAAAAGATTGAAAAAAAAATAAAAGAAAATGTCTATCTTCTCAAAAAACAACTGACCTGGAAAACATCATCTCAAAATGAGATTAGGAATCATTGGAATCCCTGGAAACCATGATTTAAAAAAAAGAAAAGCTTAGATGCAGGGCAGCTAGGTGGCTCAGTGAGTAAAGCACCAGCCCTGGAGTCAGGAGGACCTGAATTCAAATCCAACCTCGGTCACTTGACACACTAGCTGTGTGACCTTGGGCAAGTCAATTAACCCCAATTGCCCTGCCTTCCCTCCTCCAAAAAAAAAAAGCTTAGATACTATATTTCATGAAAACTGACCAGATTTATTAGAAGAACCAGAGGATAAATTGAAGATAGAACCCAGCCACCTCCTGAAAGGAATGCTAAAAGGATATGTCCCAGGAAGGTGATAGCCAAAATCCACAACTCAACTCTTATATCAAAGAAAAAGTACTATGAGCCTCCAGAAAGATGCAGTTTAAGTACTGAGAAAGCACTTTTAAGATCTCATAAGAGTTGGCAAGTTCTACTGTAAATGCGAGGAAGCCTTGCAATGCAGTATTCCAAAAGGCAAAGGATGGAGTCTTAAGACCAAGAACAACAGCCTGCAAAGCTGGTTATAATCCAACAGGAGAGGAAAATGGACCTTTAATGAACATAAGACTTTCAAATATTTCTGAAGAAAAGACAAGAGCTGAGCAGGAACTTTGAAATACAAACATAAAAGTCAAGAAAACCTAGATGGGTACATTTCTTTGAGCAACTGAGAGGCTATATGATGACGGGTTAGCATTCTATTAAGGGAAAAGAAACAAGTATCCTTTTAGAACTTTCAAAGAATGCTGAAATTAAGTAAAAAAAAAAACAGCGGTCAGAGGAGGGGGAAGATTGGTTCTATGCTGAAAGTTTGAATAGAAAAGGGAAGAAAGATAAAAGGACAGAATACATTTGTTAAGGGAGAAGGGAGTGGCATTTGGTATTTCTCATTTTTGAGTCATGGAAGAATAGACAAACATGGAGCAGAGGGAATGTAGACAACAGATGAACCTTGCTCTTATATGAAACAGACAAAAGGAGGTTGAACAGCAACACAAAGTATTTAACAAGTGAGAATAGGGGCTGAATGAAGGTAATATTATGGAGTGGCAATGAGGTGGCACAGTGGATAGAGTGCCAACCTAGAGTCAGGAAGACTTATCTTCCTGAGTTAAAAACTGGCCTCAGACACTTCCTGACTGTGTGACCCTAAGCAAGACATTTAACCTTGTTTACTTCAGTTTCCTCATCTTTAAAATGAGCTGGAGAAAGAAATGGCAAAGTGCTCCACTATCTTTACTAAGAAAATCCCAAATGGGGCCACAAAGAATTGGACATGAGTGGTGGGGGGGAAGAAAAACAAGCAAAACTTTCCAATCCTGAAATAGGGATTAAAAAGGGAAAAGAAAAGAACCATTATCTATCAGTTAAGGGATAATTTAAGAAATAATGGCATATTAAGGTAATGGAATATTACTGTACTTTAAGGAATAAGAAAAAGTGATTTCAGAGAATCCTGGTTAGTATGAGCTAGTAAAGTAAAGTGAGCAAAACCAGAACAATTTGTATTAGGACAATAACATTGTAAAGTAAAACAACTGAAAGACTGCAAATTCTAATCAATGTAGTAATCCCACCATGACTCCAGAGGGCCTACAAGGGAACACGTTACCTTGTGACATATGATCAACTTAAGGTGCCAAGATAAACATTTTTGTAAATGGTCACTGTGTAGATTCATTTTGCTTGACTATTTGTTACAAGTTTTAATTCATGGGGCAGAGCCAGGAGAGGGAAGTTAGCGAATGATTTCTCATTGTCCTTAGAAACGTTTTTTTAATATGCACAAAAGAGCAAATGGAGGTGTAAAAGGGAAGCACAGTCAAGCAGGACAGTTTTGAAAGTAAGGTGTAGAATTTAAACTTTGGGGTCTTTTAAAGGCAAGTGGTATGAAATGGAGATTCAGTTTCATATAATCTTCCTTTTGTGTTTGTGTGTATATAAATGCCTATTATTGGTGTTTAGGTTCTGAATCAAAAAATAAAATGGGTGCTGGGACAGTTTTTAAGTTCTAACTACATTAATTTTCTCCATAACTTCTAAAAATCTAGACAATCAACAAAACAATAAATCAGGACCTGATTTGTAGCATTTGCCAACTTCAGAGATGTAAATGCTCACACTGACAATGTGACAGTCAGCTCTGGCACACCCATGGGTGAAGGGCCTTCCCCCTGCCACCTCTATGTGCCTTCTCCCATTCCCCCTGGGGAGACGAGAGACTAAACTAGCCATTCAGCAACTAAAGACAAATGTGAATATGCTGTTTTAAGATTGTACTCTCAGGATAACTGTGATAAATGGTTATTTGTTAAGTTTGCCTAATTTTGGTATTTAGGGGTGATAGTGATCTCCAGGCCTGCCTCTCCCACTGTCTCTGTCTTCTGTTGGGGGCCCTTTATGGAGTTCAGGTCCCAGGTGCCCTCCCCAACCCTGACACAAGTGACAACTGCTTGTTCCTGGCACGTGTAATCACCTAGAGTAGTCTCTGATTAATTTGCTGTGGATCTCTTTTCTTGAGCCCGGGTGAGGGATCCTGAGTTACAACAGTCCTATCCTTGGCAGCCACATTATGTTTTCAAGACTTCTGGGTACCCTAGAACTGACTTAGAGCAGGAGGAATGTCAGAGAATGACTACTGATGTGTGAGGAGAGTACCCAGATCTCTAACCTGGCTATCCAGAACCAAAGTAATGCAGGGGAGGCAGAGCACAGTCCCCAACATTGGCAATTCCCATGGCATCTCTCTTGTTTCTCTGACACAGGAATACAGTGGCATTATGGCATTACTCAGGCCCAAGAAGCAATAATGCCTAGCATGAGGTCGGTGGTATCACCTAAGGCCATGGCCCTGACATTAAGGACCTATTACTATCCCTCATGCCCTGCACAGGAAGCAAAGCAGAAGCCCAAGTGGTAGGACAGTAGGTACTAGTGTAGACAGTGGTTATATCTTTTATGAATATCCTTTTAACTGCTCTGTTATTCCCATACTAGGGCTAAATAAACCTTTTACTAACTGTTGAATTACTTAAAGTAACTCATTTCATTCAAGTCTTGGGTCTGAGCCACCTATTAAGCAGGGAAGGTTCTAAGTTAAGGGACAAGGATTGTCATTTGCTAACCTGTATTTTCTTTTTTGTATTTGAAGTTGTATTCTTTTAAGTTAAGTGACTTGTAAGTTTGATTATTTGAAAGAAATTTCCTTAGGACTTAGTTCCTTTTACAATTCATAGGTTTCCAAAGTGGGTGATACTGCTCCCCAGGGAGTACTGGAAAGATCCAGGGGAGAGTTAGAAGGCTCAGGTGCAATTGCGGGGCACTGAATAAGAATAAGGGGGTGGTGGAAGCATAAGGAAAGAAGATAAGAAAATTCTGAAAAACAGTTTGTACATGTTCGTCTGTTGTGTAACAGAGTTACACGTTACATTATTTTCCAAATAAACACACAAAATGCAAGTTATAACTGATCAGTGGTCAAGTCCACCAACAGGTCTTAACAAGCATGTGTTGACAGATGACAGCAGCAAGTGCTGTGCACTTGTCTGGAAGTCTAGCATGCATCAGCAGGAATATGTGCATGTAACGATTTGTTTAAAATAAGATATTATATGGCTACATGAGGCAATATTGCATCATCAAAATTTCAATGCAAGAAAACCCCCACAAATTTACAATAATAATTTAAGATGTCATTTTTTTAAAAAAATCATATTTTTCTGAAATGATGCAAATGTCAAAAAGATCACTAAAGGGATTTAAGAAAGTAGATTTCCAGAGGGGCAATGAGTAATTTTTTTAAAAGGGGGCAGTGGGTCAAATAAGTTTGGGAACCCCTGTTCTTTGTGATCTAACAACTTATTTCTTAGACCTGCAAGACTATCCCCAGAACCAGTTCAGACACCTGCAGTGGTGTCTACAGCAGGGGTGTCATTCTCAAATAAAAAAGGGTAGAGCTGCATATTGGCTTAGAAAACCACAAATTAACATTATCTATGTTTTAGTGTATATTCTGTTAAACATTTTCTAATTATGTTTTAATTTGGTTCAGCCTGCACTTGAGAGTTGTAATGAAGTTAAAAAAAAAGAATAAACATAATAGAAAAAAAAATACATGGTAATCAGTAGAAAGTTGTCAAGGAAGTACATAGGACCATAAAGAACATAGAGCTTAAACAATTATGAATTCCAACCCTGAGCACCCAAACACCAGGAATTTACTCAAATGCAGTCCTGAACTCCCTGTTCCCCTACTCCTAGTTCTCTGTTGGTTTGAGAAAAAAACATGCTTCAGATGCCCAACCCCAGAACTGCTTCCCATTGACACTATCCTTCCACATAGGATTTGGAATGACAGAGGCCCATAGTAACTGGTACTTTGCTGTCCTATGCTAAGCAAACTCCCACCTCCTATTCCTATATCCCTAGTGGATGTCTGCCAAGTAGACAACCCATCTCATCAGTTAAGATTCCCCTTACCCTTATCTTCATTCGGCTCAACCTCACCCCTCCCCAGTCTTTATTCTCTGTCCTCCCCCACCAACTGTGTCCTCTGGAATCCTCCATTAACTTTTATTCTAAATCTCTTCCTCTCATCTTCTGGCATAAAAACCAAAACCAAACAAATGAAGAAAGAAGCCCTGGGTCTCTCTGAAAGGCACTCATTGTTAGGGGGAAGTGATGTTTTAGACTTGGGCTTTAGGAAGATAAGTTTGGTAGCTATATGAAGGGTATATTAGAAAGGGGAGGCCACTTAGGAGACCTGAACTAGAGCAGTGGCAGCTTTGGGGTACAAGATACTTGAAGAAGCTCAAGCAGGTGAGACAGAGGAGAAACAGGAGAATCAAGAGAGAGCAGTGCTGTGGAATTCAAGGCATCCAGGCTGCCTGAAAACTACACCTTTCCCCTGAGACTGTTGAATTATTATTTCCTATTTTTTCTTCATCATCCTTCTCAGCCCTACTCCCATGTCCCAATACAGTTATGTCTATCTTTTCTATTGTACCTCCTGAAATCCCCATTCTATTATCAACAAAATTTCCTTCATCTTAGACCTCTTCTTCTCATGCTTCTTTTTTCTCCTACCACTCATGAGACTTGGCTCCCCAGAAAACCCTGTCCTTGACCATCCTTTCTATAGTTAGTTGCACTTATTCTCATGCTCCATGACACTGTGGTCCTATAGAGAGTCATCGGTGCCTTTATCCTTGGGAACTTCAGCATCCATGTTGATGTTCTTTTGAACACTTTGACCCTACTCCCTTGACCTCAAATCTCATGACCTACACTTTCATTCCATTGCAACCCACTTCAATGATCAAGAATTGTGCAATTCCCTTATGCAGCTATAACCTATCATTCCATTTTCTCCTATTCTTCATCCACACTGTGAACTCCAAAACCTCCAATGGACCAGCCATCATTCCTGCTTTGGGATGTCCTCTTCTATCACAGCTCAACCCTAGCTAAATTCCAGCCTCAGATAATCCTAATACCACTCACCTCCTCCACTCCTCAAATGCTGTTGAACAATGCTGGAGGTCATGCGACTGCACTGATTAGCTCCACTACAAATTTTGACATTTTGTACAGACACTATATAATACTATTCATTATAGTCATATGCCATCTTTTTTCAGCCATTTCCCATTGATGGGCACCCACTTTATTCTCAAAACTGTTCACATTCGTCATGATCTCCATCTCCTCCATCCTTCCCTGTTCTCTCAGTCCATTCATTAACTTTGGTCTGGCCTAATTTTCTTCCTTTCATAGTCTTGACTTTATAGTCAGACTGTTTGATTCTGTGATGCCCTCCACTTTTGAATCTTTTGCCTCTTTGTTCTCCCATTAGCGCCATGTTCATCTCCAACTTTGGATCACTACCACCATCTGCATTGTCTGTTACCATTTCTGCGTTTCTTTTTAGTCATTGAACTGTGATGAGTCCACTACAAATTCACATTATATAATCTGCTATTAAATTAAATATAGTTAAACTTTACAATACATGGATGATGCTAATACAAAACAAATGCTCATGAGAAAAATAATAAAACAGGAGCATACAGCAATCAGTACATCCATGAACATGACAGGGCAGGTATTATTTTTGACGTTCTCAGGAATCCATTGAACTATTTGACCTCTTCATGGGAAGGAATGCTCTAAATCACCATTAATAAGAGAAATGCAAATCAGAAATTTCATCACCCACCCAGTAAATTGACAAAGATGATAAAAGATAGGAATATTCAGAGTCAGAGAGGTTGTAGGAAAATAGGCATCGTTGCACTTGTACAATTTTGGTAGAGCTATAAATCAATACGACCATTTTGGAAAGCAATTTGGAATTATGCAAATAAAGTGACTGAAATGTCCCATAGTTTTTGATCCAGAGATTCCATTACTAGGCATGTACCCCAAGGAGATCAGTGACAAGAAGAAAGTATCCATATACACTAAAATGTTTATAGCAATGCCTTTGTAGTAGCAAAGAATTAGAAACAAAGGAGGTGCTCATCAGCTGAGAATGGCTAGCTAAACAAATTGTGACACATTGATGTAATATAATACTACAGTGTTATAAGAAATTATGCATATGATCAATACAGAGAAACACGGAAAGATTTATGTGAACTGACATTAAGCGAACTACATAGAGTCAAGAAAACAACATATACAATGACTACAATGAAAATGGAAAGGACAAAACAATTGGAAGTGAAAGTAGAAGAATCGCAAAGAACGAGCTTGGCCCCTAAGAGGAGATATGAGAAGGCACCTGCCCCTACCCTTTTGCAGAAGTGGGAGCTCCACTCATGTGGAACACTGCATATATTTTCACATTTTCCTCCATAGATTAATCGGGTTTGATAACTTTTCATCTTTTTCTTTAAAAAATGTTCTTTGTTATATAAGATAGCTTGCTGGAAGGGGAAAATGAGAAGGATACTGGGAGAAATTTAGTTGATGTGAAAATAAAACATAGAAATGAATGTTTATTTTAAAAAAGAATCTAAGGAGAGCGATGTAGAATCAAATAAAATTGGGCCTCAAATTCTAAACTAGAAATCAAATCCTTAAAATTAAAGCAAGCTAAAAGCTAAACAGCCAGGGATCAAACTGTAGATTAAGGTAAAAAGGAAGATAAAGAAAGCAATAAACAAGAACCAAATGCTATTGGTTCTGATAATGTTAACAACAAATTGATGGTGTTTGTTTAGAAATTTTTTCCACCTGTTTCTAGTCCTTCCCCTCACCCCCCACTTTCCTTCTGAGATTACCTTACATTTATACCAAATACAGCTAACATGTATTATTTATTTATTGATTCATTCATTCACTAATTGACTTATGTTCTTATTTCTTTACTTATTTTTGCATGTTGGCTCCTCAATAGAATGGGATGTCCTAGAGGGCAGAGACTATAATCTTTGCCTTTTTTGTATTCCCAGAACTGAACACAGTGCCTAGTACATAATAGGAGCTTAATGGCTTGCCTGACTCTTCTTGTATCCTTGAGACTGAATGTTATAACCTGGTTTGTTTACGCTATAATAAGGTTTGTGAGCTTACCTCTTTGAGATGATAAACAATTTTACCCCAATCTGCAACATTTTACATGTAGATACTTAACCAGAAATAACTGCTGAGGTTACTCTTAAGAATGTATAAAGCTATCAGGACGCATTTGTTACTGAGAGCTCTCTCTCTTATGTTATGGCATCTCTAAGTGGCCTGGGAGACTGCTCTGTGAAACTGCATGATTTATGTTTAAAGAAAAAAAAAAGCAGCCAGGTGGTACAGTAGACAAAGTGCTGGGCTTAGAGTCAGGAAGAACCAAGTTCAAATTTTGCTTCAGACACTTACTAGCTGTGTGATCCTGGGCAAGTCACCTAACTGCTCTTTGCCTCAGCTTTCTCATCTGTGAAATGGGGATAATAAAGGCACCCATCTCCCAGGGCTGTGATAAGGACAATGAGATAATATTTGTAAAGTGCTTTGCAAGCCTTAAACTTCTATAAATGCTACCCAATTATTTATGTTAAGCAACAACAAACTTGAATTCTAATAGAGCTAAATACAATGCAGAGGTTCCCTTACTTCAACATCAAGGACTTGTGTTTTTCACCTTGTATCTCCTGTGCGATTGCTGGCATCAAGTCCTTGATAAATGCTTTCACCAAATTGAATTCTCTATTCTTTCTGTCTCTCTCTGTGTCACTGTCTCTCTGTGTCTCTTCTCTCTTTCTTTCCTCTCTTCCTCTTTCTCTCCCTTTCTTCCCCTCCCCCCATCTGTACATTGAACTTAGTATTTTTAAAGCAACTACTGCTATATTTAATTCATAGATGAACAAGTTTCCATTGCACATAAAAGTTCCTCCAAAACGAAGACTTTCCTATGTTCTCCAAATGGAGATGACATATCAATGGCATGGAAACTTGGAACACTATAAAACCTGCTTAGTGAAATCCAATGTGAGACTAATGGAAGAAACAGAGTGAGAAATACATGCACGTTGCCCACACTGTGGCCTGCAGCTAGATGGACAGCCTGATTAGTTCATTCTGGATTGTTTTATCCTGGACGAACAATGAGCTGGGCCCAGAATTGATCAGAAGAAGATAGGGCTGCACTGAGTTTGGGAGGCTGTACATGATGTTCAGCAATCCCCAACCACCTTCCAAGACGACATCCCTTTAACACCAGTTTTAACGAGCCTGGTGACTTGAATCATGGAATGTTACGCTCTCAGAACTACAAATGATAGAAAGTGATAGAAAGACAATATGGCAGGGGCGAGCAGGCTGCAGCATGTCAGGTGGCACGGGGAGATGTTGGACTTGGACTAATAAAGACTGGTCTGAATCCTACATCAGACATTTACTTGCTCTGTGACTCTGGGCAAGTCACTTAATCTCTCTCATTTTCAGCCTCCCCTTCTGCAAAATGGGGATAATAGTAGCATCTAGCTTCCCGGGATTGTTGTGAGGATCAAATGTGAAAAACCCTTAAAACACTTTATAAATACTAGCAGTTATCATTTATAGCTATTGTTAATTACTTTGTTGTTGTTCAGTCATTTCAGTTGTGCCCAACTCTTTATGACCCTATTTTGGGTTTTCTTGGCAAAGATACTAGAGTAGTGTGCCATTCCCTTCTCTAGCTCATTTTATGGATGAGAAGACTGAGGCAAACAGGATTAATGGACTTGTGCAGGGTCAGACGGCTAGTAAGTATCTGAGGTCAGATTTGAAGTCATGAAGCTGAGTTTTCCTGACTTCAAGCTTGGTACTATTTGTCATCTAGCTGCCCTATTAATTACTATATATAATAAATGTATTATATTATAATTTATATTATAGTCATAATAGCATGATCATTATATAATTAATTTTATTATTATTATTACTTGTGTATTTAAAGAAAAAACCTTGAAAGCAAAGAATGTCTTGCTTTTGTATTTGTAACCCCAGCTTTTAGAAAGCAGTTCTTGTCCCTTAGTAAGTGCTTAACAAATACTTTCTCATTCATTCATTCCATGTAAGAAAATGTGTATGAACAGAAAAGAAGGGTGGCTAGTTGATGGTAAGAATGAAAGACAATACATAGACTGCCTGAGTAGTCAAGTGCTACTTTCAAAATACTATGAGATCCATCAATTGGGGAATGGCTGAACAAGTTGTGATATATGAATGTAATGGAATACTATTGTACTATAAGAAATGATGAGCAGGTAGACTTCAGAAAAACCTTGGAAGACTTATATGAACTGATCCTGAGTGAAATGAGCAGAACCAGGAGAATATTGTACATAGTAACAGCCACATTGTGTGATGGCTGACTTTGATAGACTTAGCTCTTCTCACCAATGCAAGGACCTAAAACAACTCCATAAGACTCATGATGGAAAATTTTATCCACATCCAGAGAAAGAACTTTGGAGTCTGAATACAGATGGAAGAATACTATTTGCTCTCCTTTTCTCTTGTTGTTTTCTTTTGTTTCTTCTTTCTCATGGTTCCTCCAATTAGTTCTAATTCTTCTTTACATTATGACTAATGTGAAAATATGTTTAAGATGATAAGTAGAGCCTATATCAGATTGTACACCATCTTGGAGAGGGGGGAGGAGAAAAAGGGGGAGAAGATTTAAAACTCAAAATGTTATGGAAGTGGATGTTGAAAACTAAAAATAAGTAAATTAATTATTTTTTAAAAAATACTATGAGAACAGGAAAGGTGGTCCTAGCAGGGGTGGGGAACCTGTGGGCCACATGTAGCCTTCTAGGTCCTTGGGTGTAACCTTTTGACTGAGTCCAAGTTTTACCGAACAAATCTTTTTATTAAGGGGCTTTGTTCTGTGAAGTTTGGATTCAGCCAAAGGGTCACACTTGAGGACCCAGAGAGCCACATGTGGCTTTGAGGTCACAGGTTCCCCACCCCGATAGTTCCTCTAAGGAGGATATACAGAAAAGAACAAATAAGAATCCCACAGGGGGATTGATATCTGCCTCAGTGGAGAGAGTGCCCATAATGATGAAATAATGTTTGGAAGTATCAAAAATTTTTTTAAAAACGGAAAGTAACAATGAGGAGGTCCCTTCCTACTGAGCCACTAAAAATGAACGAATGAAAAAACATTGAAGTGCTTACCATGTGCAAAGCTGTGGAGAAAAAATGCAAAAGGAAACAGTCTTGCCTTCAAAGAGTTTACATTCTAATTGGGAGAGACTTACATGTGTATGTGGGGGGTGGGGAGGGAGTGGCCAGGTAGAGAGGTATTTTTTTATAGGAGTAAAGGGAAAGAGAGTTCTTAGAAGAGTAGAATGATTCCCTTCTTCCAGGAACAATGGCAGAGCTAATTTGATCATGGGTGCAGAACTGGAGGAGCTTGGGGCAGGCTATATATTAATTCCCAGCGGCAAGATTCCTGGAGAAGCAGTCCAGAGGATGGCTCCAGAATGAAGGGAAGCATGGCTGGGATGTACCTGAAGTAGTGGGCCAGGTGAGCAAGTCACCAATTAGGACAGTAGAGACCTAGGGCAGAAGATCTGGGGATAAAACCTCCAAGTCATGATTTCTGTTCTAGGTGGCAGAGCTGCGGTTGAGGTTTTGGAGAGCAGTGCTAGGGATTAGGCATGAGATCAACACTTTAAGATTTGCTAAGTACTTCACAAATGTATCTCATCTTGCCCTCACTACCAGCCCTGAGAGGTAGGTGCTATTATTCATCCCATTTTACAGATGAGGAAAATGAAGCAAAGATTAAGTGATTTGTCCAAGGTCACGCAGCTAGTTAATGTCAAAGGCAGAACCTAAATTCTGGTTTTCCTGACTGGAAGTCCAGGACTCTCCAACGTACCACCTAGCTGCCTCTAGTAAGCATTTTGTGCTGCTCACTCCAGGTATAGAAGGTAGTCATCTTCTGATTTTAATTAGGGTACAATAAGAAGTTGTGGCTGCTGAGAGAAAATGAACGAAAGGGAACAACCTAGCATTAGTGTGAGGGTACCAGGCAGGAGAAGAAAACATGGAAATCAGAATTTGAAATTAGGCAGATGTTCCACACAGAAAGTTTGCTTATGAATGAAGGAGATTGGAGTAGAGAGGACTCTGCTTAGGTTAAGTTACTGAAAAAAAAGGGCCCAGATAGGAGAGTTAGGCTCTTGTCCACATGCAGTGGTGTGCTATAGCTAGCTTGAACCAGCTTCTTAAAGCTGGTTGTTAAATTTTCAGTGAGTGTTTATGCCTTGGACATCAGCAAATGTTACAAATCAGGGCTTGATTTATTATTTTGTTGATTATCTTGATTTAAAGAAGTGGTAGAACAAGTATTAATAATGCAGATTAAACTTAAGTATATCCTCTATACTTTTTTTTCACAGAGAGTCTATTGTTAAACATTTACCAGCACATACCTGTGCCATATCTCTCAAACACCAGGTACAGAGTCATAGGTTCAGCGTACAGCTCTCTTATTCTTCTGCAAGTTCCCAGAGGCATAGGATATCAATGGCTGGAAGCTGGAAAGAATCTTAGAGATAATTTAGTATAATCCTTACCTGACATGTGAACCCTTTCCACAGCATTCCTGGTAAGTGTTCATTCAGGTAATATTTGAACAGTCCCAGTCAAAGAGTCCTTAACAACTCCTAAAGTGCAGATTCCAGAAAGAATGCTGCAGTTGTGAAATTAGAAGAACTGGGTTCAAGTCCTGAATCTAATAAATACTCACTCTCTGACCTAACTTTGGACAAGTCAGCTAGGTGGATGGAGCACCAGGCCTGGAGTCAGGAAGATCTGAGTTCAAATCCACCATCATAATGCTTACTATCTGTATGACCCTAGGCAAGTCACTTCATCTCTGTTTGCCTCATTTTTTCCTCATCTGTAAAATAGGGATAATAATAGCACCTACCTCCCAGGGTTATTATGAAAATCAAATTTGATAATAAATGTAAAGTACTTATCCCAGTGTCTGGCACATAGTAAGTGCTATATAAATGTTAGCTATTGTTACACAATCTCCTTGGGCTTCAGTTTTTTCATCTGTTAAATGGAAGGATTTTAAAAATCTGGACCACAAGATCCGTATGAGTCAATGGCATACTATACCAGCCAAATAACTGAACATGATATGTGCTTAATTAAGAAGCATAATGTCCAAGACTAGGAAGGTGATAGTCCTCTGCCCAGTCACAATACCGACAGTATCGTGTTTAGTTCTGGGCGATACATTTGATAAATAGGAGAGCTTCCAGAGGAAAATAATGAGAATGATAAAAAGCCTTAAGATTAAATCCATATAAGGATTAGTTGAAGGACCTGGGAATGTTTAGCTTGCAGTAGAGTGAGGGGAGACATGACAATTGTCTAATCAGGGGTGTGCTAGTAAATGTTTAACAATCAGGCTCTCCAAAAAAATATAACATATTTTAATTTTATTCTGCATTATCAACATTTTCGCTATCATTTTCTTAAATCTCGACAACCAGTAAAACAATAAATCAGACCCTGATGAGTAGTTTGCCAATTTCTGAGGTATAAATGCTAAGACAGAAAACTTAACAATCTGCTGGAGCTGGTAGGAGTTGGCTCCAGCACACCCCTGGCTGTCTTCAACTGTTTGAAGGGTTATTAGGTGGAAGAGGGATTAAATATCTCCTGTTTGGCTTCAGAGGACAGATCTAGGTGCAAGGGGTAGAAGGTGCGATGATGTCAATTTAGTTGATGCATGTTGAAATTATAGTTCACTGGATGCTGAGTGAAGTGAGAAGAACCAGGAGAACACTGTACACAGTAACAGCCACGTTGTACAATGGCTGACTTCCACAGACTTAGCTCTTCTCAGCAATGCAAGGACCTAAAACAGTTCCAAAAGACTCATGTTGGAAAATGCTATCCATATCCAGAGAAAGAAACATAGAGCCTGAATGCAGATGGAAGCAAACTATTTGCCTTCTTTTTGTTGTTGTTGTTTTGTTTTGTTTCTTCTTTCTCATGGTTCTTCCCATCAATTCTAATACTTCTTTACATGACTAATGTGAAAATATGTTCAATATGAATGCATGTTTGGAGTCTATATCAGATTGCATGCTGTCTTCGGGAGGGGGAGAAAATTTAAAACTCAAAAGCTTGTGGAAGTGAATGTAGAAAACTAAAAATGAATAAATAATTAAAAAAAAAAGAAATTACAGTTCACTAAACACTCCCCCCACCTGCCTTTTTTAGACAAACTGCTACCTAATTATCGCTCTCCCATCATATACTTGTGAAATTGATTTTTGGAACCCAAGTGTAAGACTTAATACTTATTTCTTGGAGGCTCAGCTCTAATGCCAGAATTCTCTCAGGTGCTGGTTCAGTTCAGACAGCCAACAAATATTAAGCACCTACTACATATAACATAATGTTCTAGGTTTTGGGAATACAACTACATAAAAAGAAAGACCATTTCCATCACTAATAATAAGAGAAATGCAAATCAAAACAACCCAGGGTCTTCATCTAACACCCTGCAAATTGGCAAAGATGACCAAAAAATGGCAACGCAATGTTGGAGGGGTTGCGGAAGGTGAGCCACACTAACACATTGTTGGTGGAGTTGTGAAATGGTATAACTATTTTGGAAAGCAATTTGGAATTATGCAAATAAAGTGACTAAGGTGTCTATAACCTTTGAATAAGGGACATTATTTGGTTTATACCTCAAGGAAGCCACTGATGAAAAAAAAAAGTCCCCATAACTCCGAAAAATTTATGGTAGCACTCCTTACAATAGCTAAAATCCATCAGTTCTCTATGTGGACATGGATTGCATTTTACACCATGAGTCCTTTGGAATTATAGTGGATCCTTGGATTGCTCACAGTTACTAAATCTTTTGGAGTTGATTATCTAGAGGATTTTCCAATAAGATCTAGAGTTAAGTAAGGATGTCATCAATATTATTTGATAAAGTTCTAGGAATGCTAACTATACCAATAAGTCAAGAAAAAAAGAAATATGGGAATGATTATTCACAAAGAGGAAATAAAATTATCAAATTTTGCTGATGATATCAATGACAAGTAAACAGGGAGTATGGGGCAATGGATAGAGAGCTAGTGTGAGAGCCATAAGACACAGGTTCAAGTCCTGCCTGTGACGTAGACTGTTTCTCTGATGTTAGGCAAGTCACTATCTCTTAATACTCTAGGCAACTGTCCAGGATTGTAAAATGCAGAAAAGGAGCCAATTACATTGATAAAGGGAGTTCTCCATGCCAGTGAAATCACTGGTCTAGATGCTAGCCTTATCCCTATGACAATTTGTTAGAGAACCCTAGAGATTCATCTAAAAAATTAAATGAAAAATTAACTTAGCAAAGTAGTAGCATATCAAACAAATACACAAAACTGACTAGCCCTCCTGATATTACTGATAAAACCTAAAAGGAAAAGGCAGAACACAAATTCCATTCAAAATACTATGCAGATATATAAAATAACTGGGAGTCTGGCTACCAAAACACAGAGAAATTATATGAACACAACCACAAAGTACTCACTAAAGAAACATACAAACCTAAATAATCAGAATCATGTTAATTGCTATTAACTATCTAAGCTAATTTACAGATTCAGTGCCATAGCAAACTACCAAAGAATTACTTTATAGACCTTGAAAAAAAAATTCATCTGAAAGATCAAAAGGTCAATAATCTCAAGGTAAATAGTGAAAAAAGTGGGAAAAGAGGAGAACTAGAAGAACCAGATCTTGAACTATACCACAAAGCAGTAATCATTAAGAACTATTTGGCACTGGTTAAAAAATAGAAAAGCTGATCAGTGGAACCGATTAGATTCACAAGACCTACAAGCAACAGAATTTAGTAGCGTAGTGTTCTGTAAGACAAAGGATAAGAATTGCTGGGGTGAGGACTCATTATTCAACAAAAATTGCTGGGGAAATAGAAAAGCAATCCAAAAGAAACCAGGTTGAGGTAACATCATAAATAAATCAGAAGGGGAAAAGGAGATACGTTTTCACAACTATACTGCAAATTTTTAAAACTCTGAGGTTCTACTTCATTCTAATTAGATTGACAAAGATGATGAAAAAGAAAATGATAATTATTAGAGGGCCAATAGGAAAATAGACACACTAATGCATTGTTGGTGGAGCTGTGAAGTGAACCAAATATTCTGGAAAACTATTTGGAGCAACACCCAAAAAGGCATCTAACTATGTACATTCTTTGGCCCAGCAATGCCACTACTAGGCACATACTCCAGAGTCAGAAAATAAAGATAACAGTGGCTAGTATTTATATAGTACTCTAAGATTTGCAATGTTATATCATTTGATCCTAACAATAATCTTGAAGGTAGGTGCTGTTATCATCCTCATTTTACAAATGAAGAAAATGCGGCTGAGAGATAAATGACTTGCCCAAGTTGTGTTATTGTTCAGTCATGTACAACTTTACATGACCCCATTTTGGGGTTTTCTTGGCAAAGATACTGGAGTGGTTTGCCATTTCCTTCTCCAGCTCACTTTACAGGTGAGGAAACTGAGGCAAACAGGGTTGAGTGACTTGGCCAGGGTCATAAGTTTCTGAGACCGGATTTGAACTCAGGTCTTCCTGACTCCAGGCCAGGCACTCTATCCATTGAACCACCTAGCTGCCTTTAATAAGTGTCTGAGGCAAGAATTGAAAATATCTTCCTGGCTCCTAGTTCAGCACTCTATCCTCTGTGCCTCCTAGAAAGAATAGGACCCATCTATTAAAAAACAAATTATAGCAGTACCTTTTGGTATGGCAAAAAAGAAAAAAACTGGAAACAAAATTGATGTCTTCTCAATCGAAAAGTGGTGAACAATGTGCAATATCATCGTGCTGTAAGAAATTTTGAAAACTATGGATTCAGAGAAACCTAGGATGATTGGCAGGAACTGATGCAGAATGAAGTGAGCAGAACCAGGACAAGAGTTTGTATAAAAGCAAACAGTTGAGAAAGGCTTCTGAACTTTGATCAATGCAATGATTAATCATGACTTATGAAGCCTTATGATGAATCATGCTTCCACTTTCCGCCAGAGGACGAAGGCTAAAAGTGCAGAATGAGACACATTTTAAGACATGGACGATGTGTGGATTTGTTTTGTTATTTGAATATGTTATAATGGGAGAGTCTTGGGGGAGCAGGAATGATCGTTGGGAGGTCATAATAAAAACAGGGATTGGACCTATGATTTCATTGGTACAGGAAACTTCCAGATGAGGAAACGGATTCAGGTCAGTAACTTCTCTGCAACATAAAGTCTTGGGGAGTTACTCAGAGCAGTGTCACACAGATTGTAAATGTCAGATGTGGGTATTTCTGTTTCTGAGTTTGGCTCTCTATTTACTATGGCATTTATTCTTCAGAGACAGTGATATTAAAAGAAAGAAGGGGGGGAAGTATTAATTAATTATTTTCTAAAAAAAGAAAAAAGCAAAAGGACAGAAGGAAGTTCAGGTGGAGACACACAATTTTGGAACGGCCATGTGAAATTTGAAATATACAAAACCCCAAGCTCTCTGTAGTGGACATTCATGGTTTCCTGTACGGCTCTCTTTTTCTGTCCTTCATGTTCATGTTTGTTGATATTTTTCAAGGTCACCATAATAAAATGCAAAAGAAAACTTTAAAGAAGATTAATAGAAATTCCTAAAGCATATGATAGACAAGTTAAAATCTGCATAGATATTTTAGGGAAAAAAAAGGCTTTGCTTCACAATACAAAGGCAATTTTACAGGCTGACAGTAGGGTAACATGCCACTGTAATTCTTGAATGAAACAGAAGGTGGTTCACCTCTAGAGGGAGGTTCTGAAATGGCTGAAGCTCTTCCATGGGCAACATCCACATGAATAACATTCAACAAAGAAGCAAGAACCAATGGCTGTCATGAGGATTCGTTTATGGAAAGGGGATTCAAGACGAGGTCGTCACCATTAGAAATCACAGAAGGGTTTTTGGGAAGTATCATGAACTTACCGATCAATGCAGATTATCCAAGGACATAGTAGGAACTGCAAAACATCTAGCTGGTAAACATTTAGCATCTACTGAATACTGAGCAAAATGATCTGGTGGCTAAAATTATAAATCAGAAACTTGCTATCTTTCATGAAATAACAGACCAAATCCTTATATTGCCAAAAAAAAAAAAAAAAAGAAACCCTCAAAGTATTTTTGAGAATTCAACAAGTAAACTACTATAACTGGAATCTCATTATAAATTTTAAAAAACCAACGACTTACTAGCAATTGCCAGAACGCAATACGTAAACATTTAAGAATAATGTTTTTAATAGATGTCACCATACTGAATAATCTCAAGTTTGAGTGCAGTCACCGGTTGAGGTGGAGGACAAAGGGAAAAGGAATTCCTGTGGTCACTAAACCAGCTGTTCTTCTCAGGGACATCTGCAGTTTAGATTGATTTTATTTTCAGCCTGGAGACAGGTCAACCCTAAAAATAGTCACTGACCTCTCCAACACTATTATCTTGTTCCCTGTAGATGATTTTGATCAAAACATTTTGATCCAAATATTTCTTTGGTCATCCAGTTTCAGCCCACTCTATTAAGGAAATGGACATAGTTCATAGAACTCAAATACTCAGACCAATCTGATCTCATCAGAACATCCCTATCCCCATCTTCCCATAAGTTAGTCACAAGGGATCCACCCAGTAGGCTGCAGGCAGGCCTTCCTCGATTTCTCCTGATTTCACAAGTAATAAGGAAGTGGCTGGAGTACATTGGTATCATTTCCAAATTTTCCGAAGACCATTGTATTCCACATCTTACGGCCCTTCGACACCACCACAATTTCAGAAAACACTGCTTAATTAAGCCCCATAATAACACTGCTGAGTTCCCTACAGGCATAGGCCGTATTGTAATCTCCAGTTTAAAAAATAGAGACCCAGAATAAATAACTCACTCTTCTAAGGTTGCATGGTGAGTCAGAAGCCATGGGAGGAACATAGCTAAAGCATTTCCTTAGGATATTGAACTGTTCCAAAGGTCCCAAACTACTTTAATTCCTAAAATAAAAAGGAAAGTTTATGTTTCAGAAATCACTCTACAAGCTCAGTTACATTTAACCTGAATATGCCTTTCTGAATGTTCTTTCAAAAGTATCTATTCCTGAACTATGTTGAATTAATTTTTATAAAATCAGGGAAGGCAAGGCATGAACTTAATCATTTATTGCACATTTATTATACACAACATATTATTGGGATAGGAGGTAGCTAGGTGGCTCACTGGGCCTAGATTCAGGAAGACCTGAATTCAAATTGGCCTCAGACATTTGCTAACTCTGTGATGCTGGGTGAGTCACTTAGTCTCTGTTTGCCTTAATCCCCTGGAGGAGAAAATGGAAATCACTCCAGTATCTTTGTCAAGAAAACCCCAAGGACGGTAGTCAGACACAACGGAACAACAATTTTTTTGGATAAAAAGATGAATCAAGAAATCTAGTTGGGGTGAATGTGGGACATAGATAAGTGGCTATAAAACAATACAAGACAACAATATAAGAAATGTCAAAAAATGACATAATTCTGTACCAAATGAGAACTAGAGATGATAGTTGCTACAGGACTGGGTGTCAGGAGACCTGAATTCCAACCCCAGCTCAGCTGCATTTCCCATCTGTCTGTGCTCCTCTGAAATTCATCCTACCCCTCAGAAACTCATCTACCTGAAAGGTCACACATCAACCCTGAACTCATACTTCTGTATTCCCTGGCCCTAGAGCCCCTTCCTCCCTCTGATTGGAGAGGATGGAGAGTGGAGAGCAGAGAGCTCCTCCCAGAGGCCTCATCATGCCCAGAAAGAACCAGGTGCCCTTCCTTTCCTCCATCCTCCCCCGCTATTCACTTTCTTTTTAAATGTTGTCTTCCACTGTTAGATCGGGGTTCACTGAGATCAGGGACTGTCTTTTGCTTTTCTTTGTATCCCTAACCTCTTAGCACAGTGCCTGGCCCATAGTAAATCCTTAAGAAATGCTAGCTGATTGATTGATTGACGGAGCTACTAACTTGCTTTGTGACCTTGGACAAGGGGTCTTTCATTCAATATAGTCATTCAACAAGCATTTATAAGTACTTGCTATAATAAGCAAGGGATTTTGTTAGGCTCTGGAACTACAAAGACAAAAGAGAAAGAGCTCTCAAGGAGTTTACCTTCTACTAGGTCAATCGATCAACATTAATTAAACCTACTATGTGTCAGGTTTTGTGCTAAGCACTGGGGATACAGAAAGAGGCAAAACACAGTCCCTGCCCTCAAGGAGCTTATAATCTAACGAATAGGTGACTATATTACTAGGTGACTACAACATGCCACAGATAAATAAATAAAAAGTATATTCAAAGTAAATATGAAATAATCCCATGAGGTGGGGAAACACTAACAACTAGGAGGGGGAGGGCATTTCTTCTTGTGTGGGGGCCTCAATCTCTTCCTCTGCAAAATGGAAAAGTTGTATTAAATAATTTTTTAAAATTCCTTCAAGTTATAAGTCTCTATAACTCAATGAATTAAGATACAGAAGTTACTGTGGGCTACATTGGTCTGGGAAAGCTTTACTACTCAAAAAATTATCTTGAGTTTGGTCCCAAAGAACAGAAAAATGATAAACAGAAGCATTTCTCTATGCATACATGTTCTGCATACTCATATTTCAGCTAAGCAGCCAAAATAATTGTATTAATAACTTGCTAACATGCTTATAGTGAATTGCACACATGCCAGATTCCTTGACACCTGTTATCTCATTTGATGGAATTCCCAACTAGGGCGATTGAAAGGAATGTGCAGTGAATGATGAGAATAGAATTCCAGAACTCCAATGACACCCAGTCCTGAACTAGTGCCCAGCACTAGGCTTGAATGGAGTGATTCTCCTTTCTATACCCACTTAAGCCACTGCTTAGAATCAGCCTCTCCTCCATTCAATCACACTCGATTTCTATGCAACATTAAAATATCCAACATCAAAAAGGCAATGATGGGGGGTGGGAAGGAAAGACACAAGAGAAAAAAGAAGAGAGAATGTAGATAGCTTTCTTCTCTCTTTGTCATATAAATTATCTGGCTTTTAGACCATAGAATTATAGCTATAGAGCTGGAAGAAACTGCAGGCATCATCTAGTCCAACCGTCTCATTTTACAGATGAGGAAACTGAGGCCCAGAGAGGTTTAAGTCACTTGTTCATCTAACTGACAGTCAGAATTCAAACTCTGGTCCTTCAACTCCAAGTAAATCAATCTTCCCACTGTACCACATTGCCTCCTAAGAGCTTCTATGACAGTTTTTTTTTGTTGTTGTTTTTGATGGAGACAGAAGCTCTGCTCACCCACTTGAAGGAAAATGGAAAACTAATATTATCTAAATGTCAGACCCAAACACATTTTGGCAACTCATCATTACACTTCACATAAAAGTGATTTATTCTGGACAGATTTCTCAAGACAATGACCTTAATTTTCCATTTCGCTTTGCATGTACAGACATAGTCATTATGGGCAGGTATTTTACTTATTAAAAAAAAAACCCAAGGAATTTTTCTTCCTCTAGTCTTGCACTCTTCAATAAATACCAGGTAACCTCTATGAGTTTTCATAATAAAATATGTGCAGAGCAGGCTAGCTGTGCTTTCTTTTTTTCTCCTCAGTTAATCCCCTGTGAAGACTCTGTTCCATAAAATGGAGTTAATGACACTGTTATTGTGAGGAAATCATTTTGTAAACTATAAAATGCTATGTAGGTATGAGTGATTATTCTCATTACTGAGAGAAGTAGTAGATTTCAGCAGGAGAAACATTTACGAAAGGAAAATTCCATTTGCAAGGACTCTACCCATATATTTTCATACATAACCACAATATGCTTATAAAGGTTGAGGGGCATAGTGGAGAGCAAGCTGGGCTTGCAGTAAGGAAGCTCTGGAGGCAAATCTTCCCTTTGCCATTAAGTAGCAGTGTGACCATGGGCAAGTTAGCTCCCATGGGTTTAGTAATCATCTCCACGTAGATGACTCCCAGATCAATTTCTATGGTATCCAACCTTCTTTAAAGCTTCAGTTGTGCATCTCCCAAAACTGTAAGACATTTTAAACTAGATATCCCCTAGGCATCTCAAGGGCAGCTAGATGGAGATGCTGGAGTGGAGTGGATGCTGGGAGGCTCAGGAGGACTTGAGTTCAAATCCAGACTCAGACACTTACTAACTGTGTGATCCTGGACAAATCATTTAACCTTGTTTGCCTCAGTTTCCTCATCTGTAAAATGAGCTGGAGAAGGAAATAGTAAACCTCTCTGGTATCTTTGCCAAGAAAAGCCCAACAAAGAGTCATGCATGCATGACTGAAACAACTGAACAACAGCAAAGGCATCCCAAATTCAACACCTTCAATCAGAACTCATCTTTCCTTCACAAATCCACCCCTTTCCCAAACTTTCTTTTTTCTATTGTGGGCGCCACTTTCATTTTAGCCACCCAGATTCACAACCTTGGTGTTATCTTCAGCTCCTTACTCTCAATCACTTCAAATAGCTAATCAGCAGTCAAAGCATTTCTCCCTCCACAGAGTCTCTTGCATCTGTCCCTTTCTCTTGATTTGAGACTGCTGTGCTTGTTCAGGCCCTTATCTCCTTTTAACTGGCCTGTTAGAATTTGGTCCTAACTGGCCTTCACGCCGTAAGTCTTTCCCCACTCCAATCACAGAACCACATAAAATCCCCACTGAATTATCATCCAGTTTCTATTTGGAGACATGAGGAGTAGGAACCTACCACCACCGCCTCTCAAAGAAGGCCATTCTACTCTTGCATAGCTCATTTTATCCTTTACATAGTAGTAGTGACTTTCTTAAAGTGCAAATCTGACTATGTTACTCCCCTACCTCATAATCTCTAATGCTTTTAGGATCAAATAAAAGACTTCTGCATAAGATAGCCATGTGCGAAATGATATAGAAAGTGCATTGGCTTGAACAATGACCAAGAAAACCAGAGACAAACATCACTATGTTCCTTCAACCAGCTCAGAACTTCCCAAAACCAGAAGCTGCAGACACTGGAAGAGGGGTAAATTGACTGGAACTCCATAGCAGCATCCGGAATAGGGAAACCCCAGAGATAACAGATCACCTAGCTCTCTGATCAGGGAAAAAGGAGAGAAACAAGCATTTATTAAGAGCCTACTATGTGCCATTTGATCTTTACAACAATCCAATGGAGCAGCTGTTATTATTATCCCCATTTTACAGTTGAGGAAACTGAGGCAAACAGAAGTTAAGTGACTTAGCTAGAGTCACACAACTAATAAGTGTTTGAGACCAGACTTGAACTCTGGTCTTCCTGTCTCTACCTCCGGTATTTTATCCATTGTGCTACAGCAGTACCCTGATCCCTAATCTCTACATCCCTATGTAGAGTTCTGACCAGAGACACTGTAGACTGTAAAGACTCTGAGTGCAGGCACTCCAAGGAAGTGGAAACTAGCAGAAGGAACCCAGGAAAATGAGATCAGCACCAAATAGGATGTGATCATCCCATTTAAAGAATACCAGAAGGAAAGAGCCTAACCTGTCACAAAGGCCCAAAATAAGAACTGAGGCTTGATTTATGAAGAAACAGAAGAAAACATTGAACACTGTAAAAAAAAAATTGTCAAAAATCACTGAAAAGGAAAACCCAGATGAAGAGTAACTATACAAAAAGTATAAGCAGAGCATGAGGAAACAATGACTTAGCTATGAGGACTACGAAAGAATCAAGAAGACATAGAGAAAGAGATAAAAAATGAAATAAATACCCAGGAGAAAAAAATCGATGGAGAATAAATCCTTTAGAACAGATGATGGAAAAGCTTATCCAAGTGGCAGATTTCCTGAAAAATTTGAAGACAAAAAGGAGCTCATTACTTTATGAGACAAGAAACAAAAAAAACAAACCAAAAATTGAGATTGAAAAGTGAAAGAAAATGTAAGGTGTCTACTGTTGAAAACAATTGACTGAAAAAAGAGGATGATGAAAGACAACTTAAGAATCATTGTACTCCCTGAAAACCATGACCCTCCCCCCAAAGCCCATGTCATATTTTAAGAAATTATAAAACTTTTAAAATTATATAAATAATATCATGATATTATTTTATGTAATTATATAAAATTATGAAAACTGACTCATTTTATCAGAACCAGAGAGCAAAGTGAAAATCTACCAATCACTTCTCAGAAGCAATCCTTAATTGTCATAGCCAAAATTCAGTTTTGAATTTTGAAACAAAAACAAATTCCATAAGCAGACAAATCACACAAGACTTGGTAGCAATGACATAAAGGAGAGAAAATCTTAAATTACAATATTCCAAAAAGTAAAACAGAAAGGTTTACAACCAAGAATAACTTACTCAGCAAAACTGAGTACAATTCGACATGGGGGGAAAATGGACATTAATGGAATAAAGGACTTTCTAGTGTTCCTAATGAAAAGACCATAGCTGAGTGGAAACTTTGAAGTTTAAACACAGGAGTCATGAGAGACCTAAAAAGGTTTTTGAGCATTTGAACAAATGATAAGATACATATGGTTCTGAAGTGCTTACATTTGTGAAATTCCATTTAAAATATCTACTGAGTTCACAAAATATTTTGGATTACACCTACCAAGACAGAGGAATCATATTAATATAACTACAAAACACTCCTTACAGAAGTAAAAACAGGCTTAAATAATTGAAGTGATATTAATTGATCTTGATCAGACAGTGCTGATGAGGTCAGGGAACCATGTTTTTAGGGGTGCACAAGACTCCAAAATACCAATATGCCAGGTACTACTCTAATGAATTCTACTCAAGCCTTCTCACAGCCAAAGAAAAACAAAATTTATTAAAGCTTTGCCATATTGGGTTGAGTCTTAAGAAATACCATCATTTGTGATGCCTGTTTCCAGATTCAATCTGAGGTAGATTGAATCTGAGTACCTTCATGGAGGCAAGATGAAACTTACATTAAGGGTGGGAAGTAGCTGAAGGCTACCTGGAGATAACAGATGGTTTAGGGCTAGACTAATTTAAGGGTAACAGATTTGGGCACAGGCACTTTGATAGGATCAAGGGTGGGAAGTAGCCAGAGAATGGAGGGCTAGGCCAGGTTAAGTGTAACCTAGAGAGTTGGGCCTAGCCATAAGCCTCATCTGGTGGGAAGAGTCAAGGAGAGTTCAAGGGGCCTCCCACAGTCTAAACCCCATCAGTGCCAATATAATAAAAATGACAATATTACTTAAATTAATTCTGTGCCATAACAATCAGACTACTAAAAGTTTACATTACAGAGAAAGAAAAAAAAATTTTTAATTCATCTGAAAGAATAAGAAAGAAAAAAATTTTAATTCATCTGAAGGAAAAAAAATTTTAATTCATCATGGAGGGAAAAAATTTTAATTTGTCTGGAGGAACATCAAAAATTTCAAAGTATGGCATTTAAAAAGGTTTCAGAGACATAATTTAATCACCTTATTAATAATGCCAGGATATTTATCAATAAAAGGCTAGTCATTTGGCCATCTCTCTCTTAAACCAAAGACGATCATGGCGGTAGGCTCATGTCTTATATGCCCATTGGAAGAGGGGTGTTCCCTAGGGTGGCAATCAACTCTGATTTGTTAACAATTAATGACAGAATGAGAGGAAGCTAGGTGGTGTAGTGAAAAGAGCACCTTCCCTGAAGTCAGGAGGACCTGAGTTCAAATCCAGCCTTAGACACTTGACACTTACTAGCTGTGTGACCTTGGGCAAGTTACTTAATCCCAATTGCCTTGCCTCCTCTCCCCCCCTCCAAAAAAAACAAAACAAAACCAACAATTAATGACAGAATGAATGTTATAATGAAGTGGCTGAACCTATTCGAATGAACTTTGATTATGTCATCTACCTGTAAGTTACTCCCAGCCTTGGGCAATCAAATCAAAGAATTTATCCCCACCCAAAGCTGAGTAAAGTACAGTGGCTTCCCCACCTGGATGGAGTCTGAACAAAACTGTTGAGAAAACTAGTCCAATCTCTTTATCACTAATGTTCTTCAAGAGATTGAACTTTTGAAATCAGGACTTTAGAAGAAGGGGGTGGGGTGGGGCGGAGCCAAGATGGCAGCTGGAAAGCTGGGATTTGCCTAAAGTTCTCCCCCAGGACCCTCCAAACACAAATTCTGGAACTGCAGAACCCACAAAATAGCAGAGTAAAGCAGGGCTCCAGCCCAGGGCAGCCTGGATGGTCGCTGGCCAAGGTCTATCGCACAGAGCTGGGAGCAGAGCAGAGCCCAGCGTGGGCTGTGCCTGGACCAACCAGATCGGGAGCTGGGAGGAACAGGCCCTAGCACCCTGAATCAGTGAGCTGTGGTAGTTACCAGACTTCTCAACCCACCAACACCAAAGACAACAGAGAAGGTTAGTGGGAAAAAGTGCTGGGACAGAGGGAAAGGAGTTTGAGGTTTGGCCACTGCCCCAGGGTGGCAGAGGTGGTGCAGCTCTGAGACTACTTCCAGAGCTACAGCTGCAGTTGTTTCTGGCCCCAGGCCCACCTGGTGGGAGGAATTAAGTGACAGATCAGAGCAGGAGTGTAGAGCCTGCTTGGATCCCTGTTGGCAGTTCTTGGGAGAAGAGTAGCACTGGTGCAGCAGAGCTTGCTGTGTAGAAATAGCTCTGAAAACAACAGCACAGGCCCTCAAGCTTGGAACAAAATACTCCCTACTCTATAAGCAGTCATACCCTGACGAAAAA
>CM053626.1:167487427-167504420 GCA_028646595.1 Phalanger gymnotis
AAAAAAAAAATTAAAAGTTGATCAGTGGGATGAATTAGGAACACAAGACCCAGAAGCAAATAAACATAATAGAACAGTGCTTGACAAACTGAAAGACCCCAATTACAAATGACAAAATCTGCTGGGAAAACTGGAAAGCAATCTAGCAGAAATCGCTTGCTAGTTATTAAAACAACATCACATATGACATACCACAATAAACTCAAAAAGGACATATTATCTTGATATAAAAGTCTCATTGCAAACAAATTAGAGAAGTGTAGCCATGCATAGGAGGAGAGTTCTTGACCAAACAATGGATTAGGACAATGACAGGAAATAAAATGGACATTTTTGATTATATAAAAATGTTAAAGCTTTCATACAAACCAAATCGAGGCACTGAAAATTATAAGTTTGACAGTTAAATGTGAAAAAAAAAATTTGAAGAAAGTTTCTCTGACAAACCAAAGTCTGAGATCTACGATGCATAGGGAAATGATTTAAATATATAAAAAGAAGAATCAATCCCCAGGAGGGTATGAACAGGGAGTTCTAAAAAGAAAAACAAAAGTTCTCCAGATTGCTTATAGTGAAGGAAATGCAATTTAGGAGGTTCCGCTCAGATTGGCACAGACAACAAGAAAAGCAAAACAGTCATTGTTGATAGGGGCTGTGAAAGGACAGAGATACTAAAGCATTGTTGGTAGAGCTGTGAATTGGTGTGGTTACTCTGGAAAAGAAATTGGAACTATACCCTCCAAATAATCACTTGACCCAGTGATAATCCCACTAGGCTTCTGCCCCGAAGAATAAAAAGAAAAGATGTAGGAACAAAGCATATATGAACAAAAATATTCATAGGAACATTTTTTTTGGTCATAGTAAAGGGCTGAAAAGTAAAGTGATGTCCATCAATTGGGGAAAGGCTAAACAAATTTTGGCATGCCATTGTAATAGACTTATTGCGCTATAAGAAAAGTTAAAAGACAAATTCAGAAGATGGCAGCTAGATCTCACAGTGCATAGAGCACTGGGAAAGGAATCACGAAGTCACGAGTTAAAATCCAGCCTCAGGTAGCTTTGTGACCCTGGGCAAGTCAGTTAACTTCTGTTTGCCTCAGTTTCCTCAACTTATAGTGAAGATGATAATAGTACCTACCTCCAGAACCATTGTGAGACTCAAATGAGATAATTTGTAAAGTGTCTGGTACATAGTGGTCCTATGTAGATTACTATTGCTGTTGTCAAAATTTAGAAAAACAAAATATACATCAGCAAATGTCCATTTCCATGTACAAAGGACAGGGGGAAAAAAGGCTTGTACATAAAACTATTAATTGTATTACATACAACACTCTTCCTCCACCTTTGGCTTTAAATCACTCCTCCACCAGTCCTTTGGCTTTAAATCACTTTGACAATCTGGCCCCAACCTACTTTTCCAGTCTTATGATCATGCGCTTTTCTCCTCATCACAATTTGTGTTTCTGCCACACTGGCCTTTTTGTTGTTGTTTCTCACTCACAATTCTCCATCCTCCATCTCTGTCCCTCTTCACTGGCTCATGCTCCCCCTTTTCCCCCCCGCCCCCCACCTCGTGTCTGGGATGCATTCCTTCCTCTCTTCCACCTGTGAGAAATAATCGTCTTACCAAGCATTCCACCTGGCCATGAGTGAATTTGGAAAAAAAAACAAAAACAAAAACAAGATTTTTATTTCACGTCATTTCTGATGGGTGACCTGGCCCTTAACCCCTTGTGAAAAAAGGGTCACTTCATAGGCGCAAGCACACCTCAAGACAATTACAAAACACTTTTATAATCATCCTGATTCGAATTCCCATCCCACGCATCTCATTGGTCAGCAAACAATGGTTCACAGACCACCTAAACCCCACCCCTGTGGATCTACATTTTCTGATTACATCTTCTCATTTCTACATTTCAATTCCCGCCCCCCCCTTTCATCGTCATATACTTTATTCTTTATTTAATAAAGGAAATGCCAGGCCAAAAAATACTTTTCGTCCCCTCCCTGTTTGTCTGCATCAGATAGCATGAGAAAGGAATTTTCTCAATTGCTGAGGGAATTCACAAAAGCCGTGAATTTGAAGATTCGAACCCAGGATATCATGATAAAAAGTACCATTATCTAAGATGAGCTCCATGCCCCATGAGGCACACGTAGCCTGATTTTTTTTTTTTTGATACACAGGGAAAAGGCCTTCTCAGAACAAAGACAAGGAATCTGCTCTTAGATATGCTGATTATCAGGTGGCCAATATCCTCCACTGCACACTCTCCCCCACCCCATAAAATTTCTTGATTCCTTCAAAACTCAACTCAAGCACAACCTTCTTATGTGAAGCCTTTCCTGATCTTCCATCTGCAACCACCTCCACACAGCCCTGTATCCTCCTCCCTTGCACAGAGCCTTGTACATAATAAGCACTTAATAAATGCTTGTTAATTGAATGAAGTCACTTCACCTCTGAGCCTCAGTTTCCTCATTGGCAAAATTTGAATAATGTTACCGATTTAGCTCCTACCTCATAAGATTATTGTGAGGCTCAAAATGAATGTAAAGCATTTTTTTTAAACTTTAAAGTACTGAATAAATGTAAGTTACTATTTTTAATGTAGTGAATACTTACGTTATTCTCCCTGATATTTCACAAAGTCCCTCAGAAACTAAAAAGTCAAAAATGTTAAATCTTTTGTGCTGGTACACTTATGTCTTATTTATATAGTGGATAGAATATTGGTCCTAGAGTCAGGGAGACTCAAGTCCAAATCTTGCCTCAGATATTTAGTAGATGGTGTAGTGGATATTGTATTGAGGTTAGTTAGAGTCAGGAAGACCTGAGTTCAAATCCAGCTTCAGACATTTACTTGCTCTGTGATCTTGGACAATTCACTTAACCCCTTTGTTTGCCTCCCTTCCTCCCCCCCTCTCTTCCTTCCTCCTTCCTTCCTTCCTTCCTCTAGTGATATGGTAGCTAGAGCACTGGTCCTGGAGTCAGGAACACATATACTAGGTGTTTATTAAATGCTTTCCTCTCTTATGTGACCCTGGATAGTCAATTTCTTGGACCTCCAATTTTCTCATCTGTAAAAATGGGGATTAATAATAGCACCTTCCTCCCTGGATTATTGTGAAGATCAAATGATATAATATTTATAAAGTGTTCTTCACAGTTCACAAAGTGTTTCATCTGATTCTCACACCAAGCTTCTGAGGTTGGTATCATCCTTGTTTATATGTAAGGGAATGTGTGCCCCTGCAAGATAGATGATATAGACATAGACATAGATACAGATCCACATAGGTTACATAGACATATAACACGTAACATACAGACACATATCTTTTGGGAAAGCAGGGACAGACAACTCTGAAGAAAGGAGGAAAGCCAGCATGATAGTGATGGAGGAGTGGTGGGGACAGGCAGTTAAGCCCTGTAGCACCTGGAGACTGGGCATTCAGTGCTATTTCTTCAGTCTTTGGGAGAAGTACCAGACTAAAATTATATATATATGTATATATAATTGTATGTGACATGATTTTAGGTTCAAAACAAAAGCCTCTAGCTTCTCTGGTTGCTATCTCTTAAAGGGGAACAGGAGCCTTTAGCTTATATTCACCATTTTGAAACCTTCCTACCAAATACTAGTTACACAAATAGTGAATAGCCAGGAAACCTTTTTATCTATGCAAATAGTAGAAATAAGAGAAATTATGCAGTTTAGAATACACCAGAAAATACACAAAATGAATGAATTCATCTACTGTGACAATAGGCTAGGTGATGCAGTGAATATGTTATGATTCAGTGTACTGGGAACCCTGAAATGCATGAGTATGGGGCAGGTCTGCCTCAAAAGAATTTGGCCACTCAAGCCTTCTTTCAGTGACAGCAGTGAGGTTTATTATACACCACTTGGGCGGGCAAGATTTGTAGTAAATCTGCATATTTGTGACGCCAGTACAAGCAGGAGTGATTCTAAGAATCTATGCAATTTAATCGGAGTAAGATTGGTACTTTTATCCAGAAAAAGACTGTTGGATTGTCTGGAAGAGATCAAGGAGTGGCAAGTAGCCTGGGGTGGTCGGAGGCACCTGAGGAAGAGTCTAGATGAGATTAAAGTATGTCAAGTAAGCTAATTAAGTAATCAAGGTAAGCTGGGGTGGGCCAGATGCCTTGGGCTAAGGCAAGAGTGGTCTGGATTAACTGAAGTGTATGGGAAAATCCATGGACTAGGTTGCCTTCAAAGACAGTCTTGTCCTTTTAGGGGTCCAGCACAAATCCAATAACCCCATCAGATAGAGCATTGGACCTGGAAGATCTGAGTTCCAATATGGCCTCAGATACTTACTAGCTGTGTGACCCTGGGCAAGTCAAGTAACCTCTGCCTTAATTTCCTCATCTAGATAAGAGGGAATACTAATACTACCTGCTTCCCAGGGTTGTTGTGAAGATCAAATGAGAGATTACTTGTAAAATACTTCGTAAACCTTAAAGTATTACATTATTACCACAGGGGCAGCTAGGTGGCGCAAATGAGAGAACACCAGGCTTGAAATCAGGAAGACCTAAGTTCAAATGCTGCCCCTGGCAAGTAGCTTAACCTTTGTTTCCCTCAGTCTCCTCATCTGAAAATGGGGACAATAATAGCACCTACCTCCCAGAGTTGTTGGGAAAATCAAGCAAGACAATAATTATGAAGCGCTTAGCTCAGTTCCTGGCACTTAGTAAGCACTATATAAATCATTATTACTAGTACAGTGGGATATGTCATCTCTCAAACCAAGTGAAAGTCCCTCATTTGCTCTTGGAGAAATTTTTCTAAGGCTCCAGGGAGGAAACCTGGAAATAAGGAAACATGTTGAGGATCTGGTTTCTCCTATATATGTACTATTTCTGCAGTCTGTGTGTGTGTGTGTGTGTGTGTGTGTCTGGAGCTGTTTCCCAAGAGAGTCTGGCACCAAGTGTGCTATTAAAGAAAGCAAAAAGAATGCCTCTCGTTTCCTAAGCTCTGAGACCAACTCCTTGCCCATTCAAAGCATTTTCTCCTCCAATTAGGAGAATCTCCTGCAAAATACTCCAGGTTTGGCTAGAAACCCCGATTATACAGGTAAGGAATCAGAGGCCTAGGAAGGTAAATGATTGGCCCACTATCACAGAGTAAAACAGAGCTAGAATGAGAACCCTGGTCTTTTGGCTTTCAAGTTATTAGAACCCCAGGTTATCCACTGCAATTCCCTAATCCAAACATCCCCATCTTCTCTCCTTCCCCAAACCATGGTATCAGGGAGGCACTATGACTTTTGCTGAATTAGGGCAAATGTTTTCTTGTAGCACAGGGTCGAAGGACAGAATGTGTTCTCTCTCTCTTCTGTGAGGTTATACGGTGGTTTGTTGTAGGTGAAATGGTCAATTCAACTATCATTTATTAAGTCCCTACTATATAGAAGATCTCAAAGCGTGTTCCATATGATGGGTGATGCTGAATATGTGAGGTCCACAGTGGTAATGGTGAAACAGAGCAACCCCAAAAATGTCAGAGTTCCAGCACAGATGATGTCACCTCCAGTAGAGTTGTAGATTTTTTCTTCTGATGTGAGGTGGTCATGATAAGCAAGAGCATGTCTAAGAACATCAGGGCCTCTGCATGGACACTTCTGACACAGTCACTAATTCTTCATCCTGCATCAGGGTCATCTGTAGTAAAGTGACTAAGAGGTCATGAGTTTCTTGCACACAAACTATCTCAGGATCTAAGTTGACAATAAGGCTCTCTCTGTACACCAATGATTCAGTATTCCCTGCCCCACCTACCAAACCTCCCCCTCTCTGAGAGATTTCTCAGGGCAATGATAAGAAAACCAAAATCTTTGTTCCCTTAGCAGCCTGTGAAGGGCTGCCCTCTTCTTTCACAGTGGCTAAATAGGGACTCTCCTTCATCCCCATCCAGTGACTCAGAATTACCACCAAGTCATCTAAGGGATTTTTTTTTCTCCAGATAAATACATACCTATCACAATTTTATAAAAACAATTTCACCTCCCTCATGCTATGACAAAGTAAGACACCTCCTGAATACCACCTTTTGATCATCCAAGCCTTTTCTGGGAAAGACTTCCCTGAACCATCCCAAAGGAAAAGAGGCCTGCCAATTGCGAGGGACCTCAGCTACTTCTCTATGGCGTGTGGAGCTCCTGAGAGGGCAAGAACCTTGAAGCTTAAGGAAGGACTGGAGAGGATCAGACAGAACTATGTCCAAAAATAGATCATTCTTATCAGGTAAGCCTTCCTGGAGACTGGATCCAAGAAATCACTTAATTTTTCATAGACTCAGCTTTTAGAAGGCTGGACACATAATGTGGGTAGTCAGATAATAATGGCGCAAATTCATTAGTAGGGGCAACCCTCTTACTCTGAGTTGGGAGGGTCCATTTTGCCAATTGGGGGACAAGTTGAAGGCTACTTAGGTCAGGAATAACTGTTTTTTACCTTAGTGAGAGGGATCATATGATCTGTATCCAGTACAGCATGGTATCACCACCCAAATGTCTGAACTGACGCTGGACCCACTCCGTAGCCTCTGTTATTCTCATCACAACTCCGACCTGTTTTATTTTTTTTTTAGCATATGTCTCTGACGGGTGCTGACATGCCCCACAAACAACTGTATATGGTAAGAGGCATCAGCAAAATTCCTCCATTGGTCCTGATCCCAAAGGGGAGAGCCTTTGATTGTCCAGGCCTGTGCTCTACAGGCCCTAGGCCTCTTGTCGAGACCCATGGTCACTGCCCAGGAACTTGTATAGATGAAGATCTTCTCTGCTCCATTCTTCAAGACTTTCTCACATGCTAGCTATACAGCCTGGAGCTCAGCCAGCTGGAAGGACTGTACCAGTTTGTGATTGTTGAAGTGATGCTCTTATAGTGTATGGAATCATAGATACCAGGCAAAAAGACATTCCCCAGGAGCCAGATCCCTATAGGTTGGAGCCCACCGGGCCAGTGGAGGAGGCAAGATTCTAGGGTCTGGACTGGAGACCGGTCTCTGATATAGTCACCACTTGTTTGTGAAGAGCACTAACACCAGAGGGTCCCAGGTAAGCATGATTTCTAATGTACAATTTCCATTTAGCAATACGAATCTCCTGTGTTCTTTCCATCTTGCTAAAGGCTCCCGCTTGTATCATCCTACACATAATAAGCAACTCTGGACAACGGGTGATTGTATGAAACTGTGTCTTTTGCTCAGTAGCAACTAGGGCCCATTAAGAGTCAAGAGATTGCATTTCAAAAACAGTATAGTGAGTGACCACCCTGGGGAGCTTGGAGCTCCAGAAGCCTTTCAGTGGCCTATTCTGGCCATACTGTCAAATCTTCCAATGACTACCCAATGTGGTCTTAATGAGCAGAGAACATGGACCTCCAGAAACATGAGCCTTGAAGGGTCATGAGGGGCCAAGAGGAGACGCTGCTAGACAGTTTGCTTTGCAACTCCTGGGGTTTTAGCCTGTTCTGTGCCCCACTTGAAATACATTGATTTATGGGTGACTTGGTAAGTGGGATCCATTAGGATATCCTGGTGGGGAATATAGATTTTCAAAAATGTAAAGAGTCCAATAAGTCTCTAGGCTTCCTTCTTAAATCATGGAAACAAGTGTCAGTAGCTTCTTCCAGGCTGTGCCTGGAATCCTCTGGGCTTTTGGGGGGAATCCACAGTATTCCCTAAAACTTGACCTGAGCAGGCTAGACTCTGGATTTTCTTAGGGTTGACTTCCCACCCCTTATTTCTCATATGGGTCACCATCTGATCTAGGGCCTCTACCACTGTGGCCTCATTTGGTTTGGTCAATATTATGTCATTATAGTGGCGTACACCAATTCCCTCAGAAAGGGAGGCCTCTTTCAGGTCTCTGTCCACTTTATGTGTCAATATGAAAGGGTAACTAGGCAACACAATGGATAGAGTGCTGGGCCTAGGGTCAGCAAGACTCATCTTAGAATAAAATGTCACGAATATCAAAAGAACTAAAAAAAATGTAAAGAAAGGATGTTTAGCAGCACTAGATCTTAAACTATATTATAAGGCTGTAATTATCAAAACTATGTGGTACTGTCTAAGAAGTAAAATGTAGATTAGTGGAACAGAGCAGACACAATCTATAGCAGCAAATAAATATAGTAACCTTGTATTTGACAAGTGTAAAGACTTAGGTCTGGGGGATAAGAATTCATTATTTAGGGGACAGCTAGGTGGTTCGGTGAGTAGAGCACCTGCCCTGGAGTTGGGAGGACTTGAGTTTAAATCCAGACCCAGACACTCGACACATTTATTAGCTGTGTGACCTTGGGCAAGTCACTTAACCCCAATTGTCCAGCCTTCCCCCTCCAAAAAAAAAAAGAATTCATTATTTGGTAAAAATTTATTGAGAAAATTGGAAAGCAGTCTGACAGAAATTGGACTTAGACCAATATCTTACACCATTTGCCAAGATAAGATCAGAATAAATACATGACCTCTAGGTATAAAGAGAGAGATTACAAAAAAATTTGAAGAACATGGAACATATTACCTATCAAACTTAAAGATAGGCAACAATTTACGAATAAACGGGAGAGAGGGCAGTGTGAGGTGTAAAATAGATAATTTCAATTACATTAAATTAAAAAGTTTTTGGACAACTAAAACAAATGTAGCCAAGATGAGAAGAAAAGTAGAAAATTGGGAGAGGGAGATTTCACAGACAGATTCTCAGATAAAGGTCTCAAATTTCAAATAAATAAAGAATACAGTCAAATCTAAAAGAATATGAGTCATTCTCCAGTTGATAAATGATCAAAGGATATGAATAGGCAACTTTCCAATGAAGACATAAAAATAATTTATAGTCTTATGAAAAAAATGTAAATCATTATTGATTAGAGAAATGCAAATTAAAACAAACTTGAGATATTTTACACCTATCAGATTGGCTGAAATGATTGCAGGAAATAGCAACAAATGTTGGAGGGGATGTGAAAAAATTAAGACACTGATTCATTGTTGCTGGAACTGTGAACTAATCTAATCATTTGTGAGAGCAATCCGGAATTATGCCCAAAGAGTTATTAAACTGACTATACCCTTTGACCCAGCAATACCACTACTAGGTCTGTTTCCCAAGATGACTAGGGAAAAAGGAAAAGAACCTATATGTCCTAAAATATTTGTAGCTGGTCTCTTTATGATAGCAAAGAACTGAAAATTGTGGAGATGCCCATCAATTGGGGAATGACTGCAGAAGCTGTGGTATATGATTAGGATAGAATACTACCGTGCTATAGGAAATGATGAATTCGATGATCTTAGAAAAACATGGATAGACTTGCACAAAATAATGAAGAGCAAAATGAGCAAAACTAAGAGAACGTTTCATACAGTAGCATCAATGTTGTTTTAAGAACAACTTTGAGTGAATATTTAATAAATACCCAAATTAACTACAAAGGACATATGAAGGAAGACATTATCTGCATCCAGAGAAAGAATTGATAGACAGAAGTATGTATAGAATGGTTTTATACACACACACACACACACACACACATACACTTGTGCTTAATGGTAGCCATTTCTAGGGCAGGGAGGGGGAGGGAAGAAAAAAGGGAGAAAAAAGAAAGTTACATCATAACTTTATTATATGTTTAAAAGAAATAGCAAATTGTATGTAATAGATTTGCAGTTTCGTGTACAAACATCCTTTTTTTTTCTATTCTACTAAGATATGGAAATGCTTGTTTTATTTCTTAAGTTCAAAATAAATAATTAAAAAAAAAGACTAATCTTCATGAGTTCAAATCTGGCCTCAGACACTTACTAGCTGTGTGACCCTGGGACGGAAATGGCGAAGCACTCCAAGAAAACCCCAAATGGGGTCACAAAAAGTTGGACATGACTAAAATGACTGAACAATGAAAGAGAGTTCTGGTAGTCCTGGGAAAGTATGGTAAAGGTATATTGGACTCCTCATATGAAAGCAAATTGTTCCTGACTAGTTTCAGCCACAGAGATACAGAAAAAAAGCATTGGCAAGAATGATAGTCCCATATCACTCAACCTAGGCCTGAGCTATCTGTCTACAACACTGAAGAGATCAGGAACAGCTATAAAGATAGGTATGATGACTTCATTCAACTCCCTGTGGTCAATTGTAACTTGTGAGGTATCACCTGCATTCCTCCCAGTAAGAGCTGTTGTAAAGGGATCTGGGATAACAAAGTATTCCAGTTTCTTTCATCTTCATTACTACAGGAGGAATATCTTTCGTGCTCCCTCCTGGAGTTCCAATAATGTATGGTATTAACTACATGGAATGCCTCAGGTGACTCTAAGAGTTTTCATTTGACCCTACCCACAGTTACACATCTAGAGGTTACTGAACAGGTACACACAAATACTAAGCCCACAGAGCAGGGCTTTGGATGATACTTCTGGCTCAAAAGGGACTGAAGGGGTTCCAATGCCTTGGTGCTTAATTCCCCAGTGTGGCTTTACAAGCAAAGTGAATTCTCCTGCTGTCCATCAGTTACTTTCTTTTCAACTCTGTTTCAGGAACATCTCCTATGCAAACACTCAAACTAAGCACAGCCTTTATTTCCCCCAAGAAAGCATACAAAAAACAAGATAATTTGCCTTTCCTCTGTAAGTCCCAATTCCCCTAGAAAATGGTATGGCCTAGCAAACCTCTAGTATCAGCCCAGTTTAAGATTGCTCTAGATTGGAGGTTCTTAACTTTGTTGTTTCATGGATTCCTTTGTCAATCTGGTGAGGGCCTTCTCAGAATAATGTTTTAAAATAATTAAAGAAAATGTCAAATTTCAGTTAGAGGTTAGCAAAATTTTTTTTGAAAGATGTACATTTTTTCCATTCAAGTTAATGGATTCCCTGTAAATCTATCCATGGACCCCTTGGAGGTCTATAGGTAGATCCCAGGTAAAGAATCCCTGCTTTAGAAAGAAAAGAGTTGAGAGATGATCCTGTCTTCTAGAGTGGGCCTCAATTTCCCCTAAAGACCTATTTAGTCCTTCAGGTTTAGAGTGCTCATCTAAGGTTGGGGTTTTTCCACAAAGAAATATTTCACTTGGGGATTGCTTTGGGTATAACCCCCTTTCAGTGAGATCTGCATAATCCAAGTGACTCGTAGTAGCAGTTACAGACAAGATCCACATTCGCTTCGTCACATTTGGTCACGGTCTCTTCCTGTTTTTACAACTATAGGTATGCCTGCTTTTTCCTCTGCTCCCCATGAAGCTTAATTTAATAACTTCTTTTCTTTCCAGCAGACTAGCCCTAGGAACTCAGGGTTCCCCTTTCTTCCCTTCCCACCCCGTACCAGGATGGATTTAGGACTTGTCACTGCTCCATTGCTGCTTCTAGCTGGGCCCATCTCTGGGCCCAAACACTTCCAAGAGGAAGGGTTATTCAGATAGACTGGCTTCCCCTCCCTCAGGAACCCCCACTTAATTCTCTGATCACTAATCTCTGTCCATTATTACCCTCTGGATCTCTGCTCTCTTCTCCAGTTTTGTCTGCACTGTTTTACAGATTCAAGATCAAGGGGTCCAGTTCAGCTTTAGATTAGGTAGAACTCAGTGGAACATTCTTAATGAAGTAGCAAAGAGTCAGCAAGTACATAACTCATTAAGAAGATATTACTAATATTCTCAGCTTGGTGCCCATCCCTTTCATTGGAAGACGTCTTTAAGACCAGAACAAAAGCCCCGTCTTTTAACATTGTTAAAATGACGAGGCTACTATTATCTACACCCCCAAACACACAATACAAAAGAAAGAGAGCATTCTGATCCGAGGCATTTATGAATTATAGACACTCAGGTCACTTGCTAAGGCATCTGGAAAAAAAGGTGACAAATGCCATCTGCTGGAGGGTGGTGGGACTGCAGAAGCCAGGAAGAGAACTAAGCTGTCACAGCAGTGCCAAAAGCTGAAGAGGTAGAGGAGAGGCTCTGGGGAATATCAAATATCAAGCAAGATCTGCAGAGAACTATCCTAAGTCACTAGTGGTTGAAGAGAAGCACAGGGACCAGAGAACAGAATATGATGAGAATCAGTGATCTTGAATGTTTAGAGAGGTCTCCCCAGGAAAGGACAACAGGGAATGAGAAGATAGAGTCAAGATGGCATAGGGAGAGGTAGCATTTTTGTCTTGGCTCCTCCACCACTGCCTGGAAAGCACACCAGACTGAACTCTGATAAGAAAAGCCAAAAAAAATCACAGTGAGTAGTTTTTCAGCCCAGGGCAGCTGAGGGATGCTGGGGCCAGGGCTGGCTAGGAGCTCAGTGGTGGTAGCAGTGGGGAACATTCCAGTGTCCGGAGACAGTAAGGGGACTGAATACCAGAGCAGAAAACACCTGGACAGGAAAAGATCCTAGGGGGCCTTATGCCAGTACTGAGAATAGGAACAGTATCATTTGGCAGCTCTGTCACTCATTACTCAGTCCTGGATCAAAGTTCCAAGGTGGAGAGAAGCGGTTGCAAGGGAGCAGGTTTTCTATCTGTGTAAAGAGCAAAGATCAAGATCCAGAAATGTAGCTTTTTGGCTTTGAGGTCAGGAAAGAGTAGGGACTCAGTTCTAACTTTTAGCCCCACACATAAGTCTGTGGTGGACTAAATTAGATCAGCAGACTAAACCAAAGGGGAACCAGAAGTTCAGTTGCTCTGAATCCACAGAAATTTCCAGTGGGATAACAATGACTGAGTCCATCAGCAATCTACAGAAACTCAACTGTTCACAAGATAAGCGACCCAAACCTAGGTCAGGACTTCGCAGAGCTCAGACAAAGAGGGTAGAGATCAGACTTCTCCCCATATTACACCACTTTGTGAGAACTGAAAACTTGCAGGATCCCAGACTTAGCTGTGAAAATAGCAAGACATAAAAGGACAGACACTCACGCCAGATGTTGCCTCATTCTCTGGAGGTGAACAGAGCTCAATTCTAACAAAAAAAATACAAAATTAAGAAGTAGGCTGGAAAAATGAGTAAACAAAAAGTAATCTGACATAAAAAGTGACAAGGAAGTTCAAGACACAAACGTAGAAGACAGTGTAGAAAACATCTATAAGCAAAGCCTAAAAGAAAAATGCAGATTGGACTCAAACCCAACAAGAATTCTCAGAAGAACTTTAAAAAAGCAGAAAAATGATTTTAAAACCACATAAAAATGGTAAGGGAAAAATTGGGAAAATAAACAAAACTATGCAAGAAAAGTATAAAAGAAAATTGACAGCTTAGTAAAAAAAATTAGTACAAAACAATCCTGAAGAAAATAGATCCTTAAAAATTAAAATTAGCCAAGTGGAAGCTAGTGACTCCATGAGACATCAAGAAGCAATAAAAAAGTCAAAAGACTGAAAAAATTTTAAAAATGTGAACTGTCTCATGGGAAAAACAACTGACCTGGAAAATAGATTGAGGAGAGATAATTTAAGGCATGCTACATCATCCATCTTTTGAAATCATGGTTTATCATGACATTGATCAAAGTTCTTAAGTTGTTCCGTGTTCCTAAAACTCATTTTCTAAGGGAAGGATGAGGTGAGCCTGAGAGTTCCTTCTCTGAAATCTCTCTGTGCCAAAGGCAGGACATTCAATTAGCTTGGTAGAGAATAGCCCATTGGGGTATTCTTGACTCTTAAAGGCTTGGATGTTTATTTTGTAAATAAAACTGTTATGAGCTTTATTCACCTCTATACTTGTAAAGAGACCTGGTAGCTACCCTTGCAGGAATGACAGATAACAAAGCTCTCAGGTTCCACCTCAATGAGGACAAAGAACTAGAGATCTGAGAAGTCCCCAAAGTACACAGGATTCTTCAAGTCAGGAGGGGGCCTCTGGCCATATCTTTTATTAAAGAGGAAGTGTCTTTGTGCTCTGGAGAAGCAGCTGCATTTCCTATAAGGAATGATGTAGCTCCATAGGTGTTGGCAGGAAAGAGATGATTGCTAAGGGTGAGAAGAAGAATAGAGAAGTAGTTGTGGTTGGGGATCCCCTTCTGATACATAAATAAGGTAGCTTCTATTTGTTGACCTTATAGCAACAATGGAGAAGCCTGCTCTCTCTCCAGTCATGTATCCAAATTGGGATAGACAAACTTCCAAGACTTGTCAAAGAGGATGACTTCTTTCTACTTCTGATGAGTCCCATGGGTACAAATGATACTGCTAAATGGAACCTGGAAAGCATTGTTGAAGATTACAAAATGTTGGGCAAGAAACTGAAGACCTTAGGAGGTACAGATGGCATTTTCATCCCTGTTTCCAACAAACGGTAAAGTATTTGTCAGATTGAATGAGAGGCAGATTTTGGAAATAAGCAGCTGGTTGGAAGACTGTCTGAGAAGGGATTTTTGATTTCTAGACCAGGCTTGAAGAATAGTCATTCCTATTCCTGGATTTGAATTCAGATCTTTCTGACTCCAGGCCTAGCTATCTACCCATCTAAAGCATCTCTATCTACCCTGCCCCTAAAGAGGTAAACAAAGAGAAAAACCTAGAAGAAGACAGTAACTCCAAAACAACTACAAACAGATTTTCAAGGAAGAAAATAACTTGACCACAAGGATTATATTCAATTAATCAACTACCGTTTATTCATGAGCCCTTGCTATATTCTAGGCACTGTGATAGGCACTGGTATACACAGAAAGGCAAAAATACAGTCCTTGCCTTCCAAAAGCTCATATTATAATAGGAGAAACAACATGCAAACAACTATTACATTTTATGTTATGTCATGTTATGTTATATTACATTATGTTATGCCATGCCATGTCATATATTGTGTCATGTAATATTATTATATTGTGTCATATCACAATCATATCACTTCATGCCATGTCATGTTATGACATGTTATGTTATGTTGTTATATATCATGTCATGTCATATTATGTTACATCATATTATGTCATATTGTGTTATGTTATACCATGTCATGTCATACTGTGTTATGTCAGATAATGTATCACATCGTATCATGTCATATCATGTCATACCATGTCATATCATGTTATATTATTTCATATGTTATGTTATGCTATGTATCATGTCATATCATGTCATATTAGGTTTTTGTTACATTACATTCTTATATGTCATGTTATATCATGTCTGCGTTACATGCCAATGTCATGTATGTCATGTCACAGCATGTTGCGACACATTATGCTATGCCATATATGCCATGTCATATCATGTCATGTCGTATAATGCTATATCATGTTATGTCATATTATGTCATTTCATATTATGTTATGTTGTGTTATATTATGTCATGTCATGTTATGTAATATAATGTTGTGTCTTGTTATGTCATATTATGCCATGTTGTAAGATGTTATATTGTGTCATGTTATATTATCTGTATCGTGTCATGTGATGTCATATTATGTTATGTCATGTCATATTATGATATATCACATTATGTTATGTCTCATCATATTATGTTATATGATGTATTACATTGTGTCATGTTATATCATATTATGCCATGTCATATGTTATATTATGTCATGCCATGTATATCATAGCATGTTATATTATCTATACCAAGTCATGCAATGTCATATTATGTCATGTCATATTGTTATATGATATCATGTCATGTCACATGATGTCATGTTATATTATGCTATATTATGTTACATTACTTCACATCATGTCACGTCATGTCATGTTATGTTATGTTACATATATGTTGTGTTATATTATGTCGTTACATTATGTTACATTACATTATGTTGTGTTACATTACGTTATGTTACATTACTTGACATCACCTCACATCATGTCATATTATGTTACATTATATTATGTTATGTTATGTTACATTATGTTATGTTACATTACTTCACATCACCTCTCATTATGTTACATTATATTATATTTTGTTATGTTATGTTATATTATGTCATATTGTGTTACGCTATATTATATCATGTTATATTATACCATATTATAATTTGAAAATAGGAGGTAATGAAGACACTAGCAGTTGTCCGGGGGTGGGGAGACTAACTGGGGAAGGTGTCCTGCAGAACTGAATGATGAAATTAGAAGTCAGACTGAAGAGTTTAGAAAAAAAATGAAAGGAGAGGAAGTGAAGGCACTGATTGTAGATGGCTTTTTCAGGGAGTTTAGACACAAAGGGGAAGAGAGTTATAGGACAATAGCTACCAGAACTGGATCAAGTAAGGGTTTTTTAAGGATAGGAGAGACATGGGTGTGTAAGCAGCAGGAAAATAGCCAGGGAGTGATTGAATATTAGTGAGAGAGTAGAGATGATTAGAAAAGGCAATCTGGTAAAGAAGATGGGCTGGAGCGGAAAGAAAACACCATGTAAAAGGGTTAACCTTGGCAAGGAGAAAGGCCACCTCTTCATTTGAGACAGGGATGGAGGAGGAGATTGTGGGATAAGGCATCTGAGTGATGTGAAGTGAAGAGGAGGGGGGATCTCAGAGAATGGCCTCAAATTTTTGGTGAAGTAAGAGATAAGATCCTCAGATGAAACGGTGGGGGTGAGAGGGTGCTATTAAGAGACTTGAGGAAAGATAAAAAACAGTTTGAAACAGCCGTTCTGGTGAGTGGGATAGGAAGTTGCAAAAGGATTCCTTTCCTGAAGTGAAAGGCCAGATAAGATTATAACACATACATATGTAGTTGATCTTCTCTGCACGGTTTCATGATTTTCTCCAGTTTTATCAAACAGCCATGAATAGTAATGAAGGTAGTAGATAGTGGCATGTTGGGACTTGACAAGCTATGATAAACAATAGAATAAAGGAACCAGAGACTTGAGTGTAGAGGATAGTGTAGAATCAAACTAGTTCACCAAGGGGTCAAGAAAGGAGAGGAGAGAAGATGGCGGCTGGGAAGCAGTGACTGGCGTGAGCTCCCAACCAAGTCCCTCCAAAAACCTATAAAAAAA
>CM053626.1:167504920-167521052 GCA_028646595.1 Phalanger gymnotis
AGAGAGAAAGAAAGAAGGAAAGAGAGAGAAAGAGAAAGAGAGAGAAAGGAAGGAAGGAAGGCAGAAAATTATACTTCAATTTGTACTCAGAGTTACTCAGTTCTCTCTCTGGAAGTGGATAGCATTTTTTTCATAATGAGTCATTTGGAATTGTCTTGGATCATTATATTAATCAGAGTAGCCAAGTCTTTCATGTTTGATCATCATTACAACATTGCTGTTACTCTGTACATTGATCTCTCAGTTCTTCTCACTTCACTTTGCATTGGTTTATAGGTTGCCATATTTTTCTGAAACCCTTCCCCTCATCATTTCCCACAGCATAATATCACAATATATGTTGCAACTTGTTAAGCCATTCCTCAGTTGATCAGCAAATCCTCAATTTCCAATTCTTTGCCAACACAAAAATCTGCTGTAAATATTTTTGTACATGTAGGTTATTTCCCTTTTTCTTTTATCTCTTTAGGGTACAGACCTAGTAGTGTAATTGCTGGGTCAAAGGAAATGCATAGTCTTATAACTCTTTGGGCATAGTTCCAAATTGCTCTCCAGAATGGTTGGACCAGTTCACAACTCTAGCAACAGTTTATATGTGTACCTGTTTTTCCTTATCCTTTCCAGCATTTGTCATTTCTGATAGGTGAGAGGTTGTACCTCAAAATTGTTTTAATTTACATTTCTCTAATCAATAGTGATTTAGAACATTTTTTCATATGACCATAAATAGCTTTGATTTCTTCTGAAAACTGCCTATACGTATCCTTTGACTATCCGTTGGGTAATGACTCTTACTTTTATAAATTCAACTCATTTCCCTATATATTAGAGAAATGGGGCCTTGATCAGAGGAACTTGGTGTAATTTTTTTATATTACTGTATTATCTATGGAAGATAGATAATACTCCATTATCTATGAAAGATATCTTTTAGCAAAATGTAGTTTCCTTGATTATACCTCTTAATTGGGACTATTTTTGGTTTTAACTTCTCTGAGATCATGATAACTACCCCTGACTTTTTTGCTTCAGCTGAAGCATAATAGACTCTGCTCCAGCCATATATTTTAACCCTGTGTGTCTTTCCATTTCAAGTGAGTCCCTTGTACACAACATATTTTTGAATTCTAGTTTCTAATCCATTCTTTTACCCACTTTTGTTTTATGGGTAAACTCATCTCATTCACATTCACAGTTGTGATTACTAAATGTGTATTTCCATCTATACTATTTTCTTATTTATCCTTCCTTCTCTCTTTTTATCCTGTCCCTCCTCAAAAGTCCGTTTTGCTTCTGAAGACTAGCTCCATTAATCCACCCTTTATTTTGTCATTTCTCCCGTCCCCATGTCTCTTATCCCCTTCTCCTTTTACTCCCCTATTGGGTAAGATAGATTTCTATACCCAACTGAGTGTGTGTGTGTGTGTGTGTGTGTGTGTGGTGTGCATTCTGATGGGAGTGAAATTTAAGCACTGTCCACCACCCCCACCTCTGTTTCCCCTCCACTATAAAAATTCTTTCCTGCAAGCTTCTTTTATATGAGAAAAATTTCCCCATTTTACCTCTCTTTTCCCCTTTCTCCCAGTGCATCCTTTCTCACCATTTCAATTTTTTTTTTGAGATCATCCCAACAAAATTGACTCACACTCATGCCTTCTGTCTATGTAGACTCTTTCAAACTGCCCTAAAAATGATAAAGTTCTTAGGAGTAACATGTATCATCTTCCCATATAGGAATGTAAACAGTTTAACTTTCTTGAGTCTTTTATGATATTCCTTCATGTTTGCTGTACCTTTTTATGCTTCTCTTGAGTCTTGTGTTTGAATGCCAAGTTTTCTATTCACCTCCGGTCTTTCCATCAGGAATGCTTGAGAGTCCTCTATTTCATTAAATATCCAATTTTTTTCCTCTGAAGGATTATGCTCAGTTCTGCTGGGGAGGTGATTCTTGGCTGCAATCCTAGCTCCTCTGCCTTCTGGAATATCATATGCCAAGCACTCTGATCCTTTAATGTGGAAGCTGCTAAATCCTGTTTGATCCTGACTGTGACTCTACTTGATTTGAATTGTTTCTTTCTAGGTGCTTGCTGTATTTTCTCCTTGACCTGGGAGCTCTGAAGTTTGGCTGTAATATTCCTGGGAGTTTTCATTTTGGGATCTCTTTCATGAGATGATCAGTGGATTCTTTCAATATCTATTTTACCTTTCGCAACTAAAATATTATGACAGTTTTCCTTGATAATTTCTTGAAAGGCAATGTCTAGGCTCTTTTTGTTTATCATGGTTTTCAGGTAGTCCAATAATTTTAAAATTATCTCTCCTGGATCTATTTTCCAGGTCATTTGTTTTTCTGGTGAAGCATTTCACATTTTCTTCTGGGTTTTTTAAAATTTGTTTTACTTTGTTTTATTGTTTCTTGACGTCTTGTGGAATCATTAGCTTTTACTTATCCAATTATGATTTTTAAGGAATTATTTTCTGTATTGAATTTTTGTACCTCTTTTTCCATTTGGCCAACTCAGTTCCAGTTATTTTCTTGATTGAATTTTTGCGCATCTTTTGCCATTTGGCCAATTTTTTAAAGGTATTATTGTCATCAAGTTTATGCATGTGCATGCCTCTTTTAACCAAGCTGTTAATTCTCTTTTCATATTTTTCTTGCATCATTCATTTCTTTTCCCATTTTTTCCTCTATCACTCTTATGTCTTTCTTTAGCTCTTCCAGGAATTCTTGTTGGGCTTGGCTCAAATTAGCATTTTTCTTTGAGACTTTGTTTATAGCTGTTTTCATATTGTTGTCTTCTTCTTAGTATGTGTCTTGCTGCTGTAGTAGCTTTTTTATGACCATGTTCTTTTTTGTTGTTGTTGTTTGTTTGCTCATTTTTTCAGCCTATTCTTGACTTTGAATTTTATGTTAAAGCTGGGCTCTGCTCACCTGAGGGTGGGGAGACACTGTGCCAGGCTTCAGGCTTTTTTCCATTTTCAGAGCTAGTTCTGGAAGTCTGAAAGTTTTCAATGCTTCCAAGATCATGTGATCCAGGGAGAGTTATGCCACCTCTCTCCTGGTCTTTTCTCTGTTCTTTACCTAGGAATCATCCAGCTTCTGCAATGGCAAGTACTATCACTCTTCTTGGTCCTGGAATTGTGACCAGGTCACCTGTTTTCCTGTGGCCACAAGCCCTAGTGCTTCTCTCTACCTTGGAACTATGACCAAGAAATGCACATGGGCAATAGAGTTGCCAATCAGTGCCAGCTGCACCCAGTGCCAACCAAGAATTGCATATAATCTCTTTCTGACCACTTGTCCAATCCCCTTACCATCTCTGAACTGAGAGGTCCTAAAGCTGCTGCTGCAGCTATTGCAGTTACCTCTAAGGCCTGCTGCTGGTGCTACTAGTGCTGCTATGCTGCACTCTGGCTTGGCCCCCTGCCTTGGTGTCATAGACCACTCCTACTGATCTCCTAAGTTGTCTTGGGCTGGAAAAATGTCTCACCCTGAAGTTTTGCTGACTGCGCCACTCCAGAATTTGATTTGGGGTGTTATTTAAAATTGTTTGTAGAGAAATATTGGGAGAATTTGTCTGGGTTGCTGCCCGTGTTCTGCCATCTTGGTTCTGCCCCCAACTGTACATTTTCAATTCCTTATTGGACAAGTCAAACTGGATGCCCTAATATATTGAAAAAAACCACAAATCTCATCTTTCTCCAGAAAAGTTACTCCCTTCCTAAACTTACCTACTTCCATCAAGGTCACTACTATCTTTTGGGGCACCTAGGTTTACAACCTCAGCATCATCCTCAACCTCTTACTCTCCCTCAGCCCACAGATCCAATCAGTCACCAAATATTGTCATTGTCATTTCTACCTCTATAATATCTACAATATCTACCTTTATGATATCTACTCAAATGGCTATGGCATTAGTTTAAGCCCTCATGGTCTCTCACCTAGATTATAGCAACGGCTTCCTAATTGGTCTCTCTATGTCAGGTCTCTTCCCACTCTAGTTTCTTTTCCACACAGTTGCCAAAGTGATTTTCTGTAAGGAGAGATTTGACCATGACACTCCCTTACTCAATAAATTCCAATATCTACCTATTGTCTCTAGGGTAAAATACAATTCCTGTGCCCTCTTAGGTTTAAAGTCCCATGACTTGACTCCCAGTTATCTTTTTAGCCTCATCTGTATTACTCTCCCTCACACACCTAACAGTCCAATCAAACTCCCAGTCTCTCTACTTCTCACGCATGACGCTCCATATCCTATCTTTATACTTTTGAGCTGGCTCTTCCCAAAACCTGGAATATAATCCCTCCTCACATCTGCCTCATAGAATTTCTCCTTTTCCTTAAGTTGCAGCTCAAGCACCACCTTCTGCATTGTTGTTGTTCATTTTCAAAGAGGACTAATAATATCACTGGGTGATGAATTGGATTTAAGTGAGGCAGAGCTGTGTGCAAAGTGATGGGCCTTACTCTCTTCCAGAGTCATAGGCAAAAATCAAGATAACTGGCTATGGCCCAGGATGCAATGGATGACCTTGGCATCTTTGATGTCTGACCAAGCTTTAAGCACTCCACAGCCTGCTTCAGCTGCCTTCATGGCCATTGGAACAAATCGTTCTTATTCACCCATTCCACTGCGAGAAGTTTTCATATGCTTGGGGTAGACATACCCCTAACTCACTGACAGGTATGAGGCCTCTTAGTTATCCTCAACTTGGTTTTGCCCATCTGCTGTTACAGTTTTACCAGGGTGTGGCCACCATGCATGCTACAGCTCCTTAGAGCCACAGATTAGAGTTGGGTGACAGATGGACACCAAAGGTAGATGAGCAGCCAGGAAAAGGACTGGCAAGGAACACCCCATACACCACTGCATAATGTTGTTTCAGATCCTCTCAACTGCTAGTCCTATCCCTCCTTAACCACCTTCTATCTAGTTGAATTTCTTTTCTTTGTGTTTATTCTGTATACAGTTATATACATACTTGTTTCTCCCATCAAAATGTAAGTTCTTGACCCAAATGGAAATTTAACAATTAAAGTCTAAATAATGAATAGATGAAAGAACAAATGATAGAAACAATTAAAAATTATGTTAAAGAAAATTATAATGATGAAACAATATACCATAATTTCTGGAATGCAACTTAAGTAGTCCTCAGCGGAGGAAATATATCCCTAAAGACACACCTTAACAAAACACAAAAGGATATGATTAACGACTGGCATTTTTTTAAAATTAGAAAGTCAATAAAATAAGAACAAAAGGGGGGATGTGGATTTAATGACCATTTCTATCCTGACAAATTTCAAGTCTGCCTATCCTACTCTAATCTTTCTGCTGAGCTCCAATCTCATATCTCCAGCTGCCTTTCAGACATCTCAAACTTGATGTCCAGTAGAAATCTTAAATTTAAAATGGCCAAAATGGAACTATTATCTTTCTCCCTAAACCCTACCCTCCACCTACCTTCCCTCTTATTGTAGAAGGCAACATCATCCTCCTAGAACCTCAGACTCAAAATCTAGGTGTCATCCTCAACTCCTCACTATCTCTCACCTCTAATATCCAATCTTTGCAACATTTCTTAAATACATCCCCTTCTCTCTTCTGACACTGCCACCACTCTTGTATAAGCCCTCATCATCTCACACTTGGATTACCACAGGTGCCTACTGGTGGATCTGCCATTCTCAAGTCATTCCAACCCATCCTCCATTCAGCTACCAAAATGATTTTCCCAAAACACTGTGCTTTCCCCCCATTACTCAATAAATTCCAGTGGCTACCTATCACCACTAGAATCAAATACAAAATCCTTTGTTTGGCAATCAAGATCCTTCATACCCTAGTAGAGGTTTCTAAAGTGGGTGACACCACCCCTAGAGGGAGGGGCACTGATTCAGGGGGGTAGGTAGTAGCCTTGGGTGCAATTGGGGGCGTTGAATAAAAATAAAGGAGTGGTGGAAGCAAAGGAAAGAAGAAAATTTTGAAAAACCATTCATATATGTTTCATCTGTTGTATAACAATTAAAATCATAGTGATTACATTATTTTCCAAATAAATACACAAAATGCAAGTCATAACCAATCAGTGGTTAAGTCTACCAACAGGTCTTAACAAGCAAGTGTTGGCAGGCAAGCCTGTCCCACATTGTCAAGAAGTCCAGCATGCATTGGCAGGACTATGTGCGTCTAATGACCTGTTTACAATATGATACTATATGGTTACATGACACAATATTGCATCATCAAAATTTCAATGCAGGAACAACTCCACAAATTTACAATAAATTATTAAATTTAAGACGTGTCATTTAAAAAACTATTTTATACATTTTTGAAATGATGCAAATTAAAAAAAAAATAAACCTGTTAAAGAAAATATATTTTCAGGGAGGGCACTGAGTAATCTTTTTTTTTTAAAGGAGGTGATAGGCCAAATAAATTTGGGAACCTCTGCTTCCTCTTCAATTTTTGACATTGAATTCCTGGCTGTTCAACCAACAAGACACTGCTTCTCTTGGCTCTGGGCATTTTGTCCCACTGTTCTTTAGGCCTAGAATGTTCTCTCTCCTCAACTCTGCCTACTGACTTTCCTGGCTACCTTTAAGTGCCAACTAAAATCGCATTTTTATGAGAAATCTTAACCAACCCCTCTTAATTCTACTTCCTTCCCTTTTTAAAATTATTTCCTATTTATCCTCCATATAGCTTGTGTGTTCATATTTGTTTCCTTGTTATCTCCCCCATTAGATTGTGAGCTTCTTGAGGGCAGGGACTGTTTTTTAACTCTTTTTGTATCCTCAATGCTTAATATTGTTCCTGACTCATAGTAGGTACTTAATAAATCGTTATTGACTGACTGATTGAATGTTGAAAATTAAAAGAGAAATAGATTAACTGGAAACCAAAAAGACTCTAGAAATGATACATAAAACTAAGAGCTGTATTTTTGAAAAGACTAATGAAATAGATAAACCTTTAGCCAACCAATAAAGAAGAGGACAGAAAAAAAATCAAATCAACATACTAGCACATAAACAAGTTTAAATCACAACAAAACTAGGAGAAATAAAAAGAATTATGTGAACCTATGATGTACAGTAACAAAACAAAACAAGGAATATGTTCAAAAAATTAAAATACTGAAACTAAAAGAAAGATAAAAGTGAGATCTTAAGAAATTGAATATCAAAAAAGAAAATAGATCTAGCTGTAAAGAAGCTGCCAAAGTGGGGGGGAGGGGACTCCTGGTCCTGATGTATTCCTAGAAGAATTCTATAGAACTTTTAAATAATAATTAGTCCCAACAGTACACAAAATTATTCTCAAAAAATTGAGAAAGAAAGCACTCTATAAGACTCCTTTTATGAGACAGATATAGTCCTAATACCTAAAACAGGGAAGGATAAAGGACAAAAGAAGAACTATAAATCAATATCATTAATGAAAATCAGTTCCAAAATTTTAAATAAAATCCTGCCTAAGAGATTGCAGTAATTCATAATCATTCATTATGATCAAGTCGGATTTATACCAGGGATGCAAGGATGGCTCAACATTAGGAAAACAATCAGCTTCATTAAAAACAAAAACATCCAAAACCACATTTATCTCAGTAGTTGTAGGAAAACCCTCTAACAAAGGATAAGATTCATTAATGCTCATGACCTACCAAATATAGACATAGATGGAGCTTTTCAAAAAATATATCATAAAAAGTATCTATCTAGAACCAAGAGCAAATATCATATTTAAGGGAGATGTAGGAAATAAAGATATAAGGAAATATAGGAATAAAACAAAAAGGCCCACTCTCCCTACTATTCTTTGATAACCATTCTAGAAATGTTTGCAATAGAGATAAGACAAGACAAAGAAATTAATGGTATAAAGATAGACAAAGAGAAGATAAAAGTATCCATATTTACTGCTGACATGATGATTTACTTAAAAAATCCTAAGGAATCAGCAAAAATTCTAATAGATACAATAGCATCATCAGTTACCAGCTACAAAATAACCAGATCATCCCCCACCCCACAATGAACAGCATTTCTATGTGATAATAACAAAAGCCATGAAGCAATAATAGAAAGGGAAATCTTGTTCTAAATAACTGCAACATGCATGAAATACTTGAGGATCAATCTACCAAAACACATGAAATACCTGCGTAAATTACAAAGTACTACTTAAAGAACAACTTAAATAGCTGGAGAAATACTCAGTGACCATAGCTGAGTCATGCCAAATATAATAAAAATAATAACAATGCTAAAGTTAATTTACAGTTTTAATGCTACACCAATCAAACAATTAAGGGATATTCTACAGACTTGATAAAATAATAGCAAAATTCATTTAGAGAAATAAGATCTTGAATATTATGGGAAATAATTTTTAAAAGTAAGGATAAAGGGGAAATAGCCCCTCTGGACCTTAAATTAAACTGTATTATAAAGTGGAGTCATCAAAAACCATTGAGTATTGGTGTTAAAATACAGAAGTAGATCAATGGAAAAGAATAGACAAGGGAGAGTGAGAAACAATGGAACTAAATAACCCAGTGTTCAATAAACCTTAAAAAAAAAAGTCCTTAGGAAACAACTTCCTATTAGAATTTTTTTTAAGTTACTAGGAAAACCGCAAGCAGAAACTGGGTTTAGACTAACACCTTATGCTGTATTCCACAATAAATTTAAAATGGTATATTACCTTAGAATTTAAAAAATCATCCCATAGAAAAATAGAAGTAAAGCAGATCCTATACGTTTCAAAGCTAGTGATAAGAGATATATTTTTAACCAAGAGATAGAGCCAATTATTTTTTAAAAAAGATAACTTTGATTACATGAAACTGAAAAGCTTCTGCATGCAAACAAAAATTAATGTATCTAGCATAAGAAAGTAAGTAGTAAAGTGGGAGGAGGGAATCTTTGTATCAAATTTCTCAGATAACTTCTCTTGGATATTGCTCAGGTATAGCCAAAATATGTAGACCAGAAGTATAAACTTGAGGTCCAGACTGCATAAAACTTCCTAGTGCTGGCCTGCAGCAGACTAAAATGTATTGGCAAATGTTTAACAAAAATAAATAAAAATATAACAAAATGTAAATGTTAATTTGTGGTTTTCTAGGTCATTATGCAGCCCTCAGGGATATGCTTCTATTTGAGTTTGACACCACTAGTATCGACATCTGAAAGGGAAATATAAGACCAAAAGCTATTCCCCCATAGATAGTGTACAAAGGATGTGAAGAGTTTCGAAGAGAATTGCAAACTACTAACAACCATATGAAAGAATGCTCCAAATCACTAATAATATGAGAAATGAGAATCAAAACAACACCAAGGTTTCATTTCCCTCTCAGAAAATTGGCAAAGATGACAAACGATAGCACTAATCAATGTTGGAGTGTCTTTTGTGACAATATCTTGGCATAAGGGATTCCCTCAGCGTATGTAGGGTTCCCCCGTTGATTCTTGCTTTACAAATAGCCTCTCAGCACTATGCTCTCCCAATGTAGATGCAACTGACAATAGGCTAAGTCCTCGTCTGAGTACCTGGTTTATGCCTAAACTAAAGGAAGGCCTACGGGCCAGCCAGAGACATGAAGGAAAAGAGCCTTTAATGAGTTCAGATGCTGAGAATGGTATATAAAACAACGGGAGTCAGTTCAATGCAAAACTTTATTGGCAAGCAATGGGGAAGAGGAGTAAAGGGAAAGAAAGAAGGGAACCTGATATAAACTTAGACACACACTAACATAATGAATAACTTAAGGCAATGTTGCATTGGGGAGCACAGAGACAGGGTCCATTCAGCTGGAAAGGTATACTCCAAGGTGCCCTTCTGAGAGTAGGGTACTTATACCTTGACTTTGATGGCCTGGCCACCTGGGGCTGGCCATTTTGCATGTCAGGGTTCAGGGAACATGGGGGATTTGGGGGGTACACAGGTGCAGAGAAGAACAAGCTAATAGTTAGAAAGATATTATTTTTGGATACACAGCTGCACAAACCTTAAAAAAATTATTACTGCCAGTATTTTCCCATGCACAGACTTTATAAGCTAAAACTTCCTTTAAGGGGAGACCATCATGGTGGTCTCAAGACCATTAGACTTAATCTTATAATAGAGTGGCTATGAGATGATAGACACACATGACAGTGCATTGCTGGTGATGAATCAGTACAACCATTTTGGAAAAAAAAAATTGGAATTATGCGAATAAGGTAAATATCCATACCCTTTGATCCAGAGATTCCACTAAGTTTATGCTCCAAAGAAGTCATTGGAAATAAGAAAGCCCCCTTATTTACTGATACATTCGTAGCAGCACTTTTGAGGATAGTAAAGATTTGGAAACAAAGTACATAAAGATTCACGAAGACAAATTACACAGCATTCAAAAGTAAAAATTGCAAAAATACAAGAATAAGCATAGCCTCAAAGAAGATAAATGAGAAGACATTCCTACCCTACTCCTCTGCAGAAGTGGAAGGTCCAAAGGTGTGCTATGTTGCATATATTTTCAGACTTTTATGTATTCATCAGTTTTGCCAATTTTCTCTCTTCTTTTTTTGCCTTTTTATCTAAAAATAATATACAGGGTGTTCCTAAAGTCTGGACACATAGGCAAAAATGCATATTTTCGAAAAATGAATGAAATTTTCAACAATACTTTATTTCATTGGAATATTAACAAATAACATCTTCAATTAATTTGCGATGCAACAGTTGATGTGCTTTGCAAGATTCACATGAACTCGATGCAATAACTCCACATTGCCGTCAATTGCATATATGTCCAGACTTTAGGAACACCCTGTATAAGATGGCTTTTGGGGGGGGGAAGGAGAGGGGGAGATCCTAGGAGAAAGTTCAGTAGTGTAAAAAACAAGAGATATCAATTTTTTAAATGTAAGCTCCTCATGAGTGGGGACTGACTTTTTGAAATTTAATTTTTTTTTCAATCAATGAAAATCTCTATACACACTTCTAACTGAGAAAGAAAGAAAAACAATACTTCTATTGTAGATATATATAGCCAAACAAAACAAAGTCCTTCATTGGCCAAATTAAAAAGAATATGTCTTAATAAGTACTCAGAGTCTAGCCCTTCTCTGTAAGGAGGTGAGTGGCATTTCTTCCCATGAATCCTTTGGAATCATGGTTGGTCATTCTGCTTGTCAGAGATCCAAAGTCTTTAAAAAAGTTGTCTTTATAATATTTTTGCCATTGTATAAATTGTCCTCCTGGTTCTACTAACTTTATTCTAAATCAGTTCATACAAGTCTTTCAAGGTTTCTCCAAAACCCTGCCCTTCATTATTTCTTTTACTGCAATAATATGTCACCATATTCCTACATCATAACTTATTTAGACATTCCCCAATTGATGGGCACACTCTCCTTTGATCTTCTTGGGCTATAGCCCCAGTAACAGGGTGTAGATAAACTATGTTTCATACCATCTTTATACATGGGGCACCTTTTTGGCTGATTATCCTCTTGGGGAAACCCTAGACTAGAGCTAAAAATAACATTACCGTAATTAGCAATTTTGCTTGGGAAGACAGGGTGGTGGTGGTGGTGATGAGCCAATGAATGTGAGAATTGAGAAAATGATTTCCCTATGAAGAAATCAGGCTTTCCCCAAGAATTAAACACTAGGTGAACTTCTGTGACTGGCAAAGGACAGGGACTGTAGCAGGTCGCCAGCCCCTGTGGGCTCAGTTAGCCACTGCACTAGACTTGTTACTCCCTTTCCTTTACTCTGTTACAGGTCCACCCAAATGGACTTTCTTGTTGGTCCTCATGTAGAACATACCCTCTCCTGTGCCTTTCAACTTCTCTATTTGACTTTTAAAGGTCTTTGCAATCTGGACCCATCTATTTTCCTAACATTATTACTCCTTTTTCTGCATTTTAAATTCTAGCCAGATTGGCCTTTTTTTTTTATTTTGCTATTCTTCACATGGCACACCCCTGAAGTGTTTAGTGGGGCAAGCTGGGGACAGGAATGATGGAGACTACCGGCTCATCTCTTGTTGGCTTCTTCCCAGTGTCTTTTCCTTCAGCAACCTGAGGTGAGGTTGGCCTTGTCTGACTTCCTTCTGAAAGCTGGAAGCCAGAAGCATCTGAAGCAATCTGAAGCTTGAAGAAAGTCTGAAGACCATCACAAGAAGAACTAAGGAGACTTGAGTTCTGCTGTCATCAACTCTATCCCACCTCTCACCAGGACAGGATAATCTTCTCCACCAAAGGCGAGAGAGTCCCATATCAATGGGCTTTGGGACTGGGGTTACTTATCTAATTCTTTGCTAACACAAACAAAACAGTTATGAATATTTTAATACATACACTTAACCTTTATTTCTGTCTTTTGCTGCCTTACGGTATATGTATGGTAGTAAGATTTTTGAGGAAGAAGATAAGGATGGTTTAGTTACTTTTCTCTTTTTAAATAACTTATTACTTTTATTTTTCAAGTAACAAATAAAATGATTCAATCTCACTACTACCTACTCCAGTAGGCAAATTAAAACAAACCTGAAAAACAAATCCTTCAATACATATCTATGTAATCCAGTGAAGCAAATTCTCACATTAGCCGTGTCTGAAAATATTATGTGTCTCTCTGCATTTTAAGTTCATGACCTCCCATCAGGTGTTTCCCACCTTTATTCTTTTGGACATTGGTTTATCATTGTGTTGATCACTTCTAAAGTTTTTGATAATTGTTTATCTCTATAATGTTGTCATTGCATAAATTGTACATAAATGATTTGTTCTCACTTCAGAGTGTATCAATTCATAATGGCTTCCCTTGTTTCTCCTGAAATTGTCCACTTCATCATTTCTTATTCCACAATTTTCCATTGTATTCCATCGCAGTTGCATAAAACAATTTTTAGCCATCCCTCAAAAGAAGTACATCATTTTGGAATTTTTTTTGCTACTACAAAAAGAATTCTATAAATATTTTTGCACATATAGGTCTCTTTCCTTCTTCTTTGATTTCTTTGTGGTAGAGTAGTGATATTTCTAGACCATAGGGTATGTAGAATTTGATAACTTTCTGGCATAGTTCCAAATTGCTTTCCAGAATGGCTGGACCTCTTTACAGCTCTACCAGCAATGCATTAGTATACTTATTTTTCCAAATTCCTCCCAGCACTTGCCATTTTCCTTTTCTGCCATATTAACCAATCTAAATGAAGACTAGAAAAATTAGAGCAGAAAATAGAGAAACCCTCTATATCAGTAGGTTCTCTGAAAAAAAAGTCAGAATTGGAATGCAACAATGCAGAGATAGAAAAAGTTGCTTTAAAAGGCTGTAATTACAACAGCTAGCATTTATATGGCACTTTAAGGTTTGCAAAGCACTTTAGAAATATCTTTTTTTTTGTCCTCACAACAACCCTGAAGGGGGTATTATTATCCCTATTTTACAGATGAGAAAACTGTAGCAGATAAAGGCTAAGTCACTTGCCTGGTATCACACAGATGGAAAGTATCTGATGCCAGCCTTGAACTCATGTCTTTCTGATTCCAGGTCTAGTGCTCTATTTACTGAAGCATCTAGCTGTATGAAAACTCCCAGAATGAGAGATGCTAAACCACATTCTGTAAAAAGAGATAAGCAAGGAAATTATGCTTTTCTCAAAGGGACCATATCAACATCAATTCTTAATATTTATTTACCTAATAACATGGTGTCTAAATGTTTATAGGAAAAATTAATCAAATAGGATAGATAATTAGGCATTCATATAGGAAACACAGAAGGTCCAGGAGTGCCTTGTGTCTCTTGGCCTAGTGATCTTTTTCTCCTTTTGTGAAGATCCAGAAAATTTTCTTTGGTCCAACTTATCAGTAATGGATGAGTTGAAAGCACAGCTAGAAACAGGCTCACCAAGCCTCTGTGTTTTGTATTGGAATCAGGCAGGGAATATCGATCATGCTCTTTTTGACCCACCAGGAAGGGTAAATCCAAGCATGTTCTAAGGACTGGGTCCTCATTGTACAGGGTCCTCCACATGTACAGGCCAGCTAGGTGACATAGTGGATAAAGTACCATCCCTGGAGTCAGGAACACTGGAGTTGGACATGAATCCTGCCTATTGCCTCTTTCTAATTCTCACTCACATTGGGTCAGCTAGGTGGCACAGTGGATAGAGTGCCAGGCCTAAAGGCAGGAAGATTCATCTTACTGAGTTCAAATCTGGCCTCAGACACTTACTAGGTGTGTGACCCTTGGCAAGTCACTTAGCCCTGTTTGTCTCAGGTCCTCATCTGTAAAATGAACTGGAGAAGAAAATGGCAAACCACTCCAATATCTCTGACAAGAAAACCCCCAATGGGATCACAGAGAATTAGACTGAAACAACTGAGCAACAACTCCATGTATGCACAATCTGTTCCACAGACTGATTTCTATTTTTTAACTAGCACCAAATAATTTTGATTATTATTACTTCGTAATATACTTTCAGATCTTCTAGGCCTCCTTCCCAAGAGCTCAAACATCACCTTTTATATGAAGCCTCTTCTGATCCTATCAGTTGCTAGTGCCATTCCTTTCCAATAGCTATATAATTACTTTGCATGTATTCTGAATATACATATGTAATAGTCCTGGCAAGGCTTGCATTGGCTGCCCTGTGAGGGGGGACCTAAGTTGGTAAAGACCATGGGAGTTGAGTTTTTTTCCAGCTTAGGAAGAGAAGACTACCTCAGTATCAGAACTGGAGAGTGAAGTTTTCCACTAGAACAGTATTTTTTTTCAAATCTCTCTAGAGAGGCATAAAGGAAAAGCGTAGGAGTGAGAATTAGAAAGAGGCAGTAGGCAGGAGCAGTGAGAAGCAGGGGCAGCAGCACCAGCAGATGAGGGACACTTCCCAAGAAACTAATTGAGCCTTGTAGCAACAAGAATTTTTCCTTTCCCTACCCTGAAACGTCTCTTATAAAGAGAACCCAACAAAGGGTGACCGAATTCTGATTTCTTAGAGAAACTACTGAGAACAAAGGTGAATCTATGCCATTCTCTTTTTGTCCCTTTTGTCTTATCACCTGGTGCAGCAGACAGAAGGGTTCATTACTTAAGGATTTTTTTGCCATTTAAAAGTTTTGCTTACTACCAGTAAGCAAAGGCTATTTATATTATTAAAATAATGGTTTGCTGGATAAGGTAATATTAATTTCATCTTGAAGTTGTTGTTGTTGTCTCAGACAAACTGGGGCCTGGGAAATGACCTAAATTTAGAAAGGCCAAGGTCATCCACTGCATGTTTCTGCTGAGGAAAGTGTGATGAGGGGCGGGGCCAAGATGGCATCTGGAAAGCAGGGACTTGCTTAAGCTTCCCCCCACCCAGGTCCCTCCAAACACCTATAAAAAATGGCTCTGAACAAATTCTAGAGCTACAGAACCCACAAAATAGCAGAGGGAAGTAGGGCTTCAGCCAAGGACAGCTTGGATGCTCACTGGGAAGGGTCTGTTGCACAGAGCTGGGAGCACAGCAGAGCAGAGCCCAGCATGGGTCACACCAGGACCAACCAGACTGGGAGACAGGCAAAACAGGCATAGTGCCCTGAATCAGTGAGCTGTGGCAGTTACCAGACTTCTCAACCCACAAACGCCAAAGACAACAGAGAAGGTTAGTGGGAAAAGTTGCTGGGACACAGGGAAAGGAGGAAAGAAGTTGTTGTAATTTACCCCATTCCCCAGTCAGCCCTCTCTTCTGTCACCCCACTTCCCCTCATCCCCTTTTCCCTTACTTTCTTATAGGGCAAGATAGATTTCTATGCCCCATTGCCTGCATAACTTATTTCCCAGTTGCATGCAAAAACAAGTTTTCTTTTTTGAACATCTACTTTTAAAACTCAGAGTTCCAAATTCTCTTCCTTCTTCCCTCCCCACCCACCCTCCCTAAGAAGGCAAGCAATTCAACATAGGTCACACGTGTATCATTATGTAAAACCCTTCCACAATACTCATGTTGTGGAAGACTAAGTATATTTTGCTCCCTCCTATCCAGTCCTCCTTTATTCAGTTTTCTCCCTTGACCCTGTCCCTTTTCAAAAGTGTTTGCTTTTGATTACCTCCTCCTC
>CM053626.1:167521552-167574591 GCA_028646595.1 Phalanger gymnotis
TGATGATGATGATGATGATGATGATGATGATGGTGATGATGATGATGATAACTGGCATTTCTATAGCCCTTTAAGGTTTGCAAAGTGCTTCATAACCATATTTCATTTGAGCCTCACAACACCTGTTTCTAAATCTAAGATTCTTTAACTCCAACTTACCATTATTAGCCTGCATTTAGTGTTTTAAAGTTTGCAAAGCACTTTAAATGCTATCTCATTTAATCCTCACAACAGCCCTGTGAGATAGATGAGGAAGCTGAGGCCCATGAAGGTTGTGACTTGCCTAGAATCATAAAACTAGTGTCTGGAGGATTCGAACTCAGGTCTTCTTGACTCTGAGTCTGGTGCTATGCCACCTAGCTGCCATTATAAAGTCATGTGCAATAGAGGCAAAAGCAGTATGATCTCTACTGCTAGATAGGCGGGAAAATGTATAATAAACACAGAAATGAATGAACAGAGAAGCAAAGAGAATATTTTGGGAAACAACTAACTATTATGGACATTTTGCATGCAGAAATGATTTAAGTATAAGTATTTATAAATTCATATTTATTTAGTTTTATTGTTATTTAAAATTAGCTGAGTAATAAATTACTTTTTAATTGAAAAGGGAAGTTTTTTCATCCACACCTTCATGTCAGTGTGATCATAAAAGACTCAGATTGTCAATTGACTGTTCAGGGGTGGGGAACCTGGGCTCAAGCCCTATATGGCTATCTAAGTTCTCAAGTTTGGCCCCAGCCCTTGACTATATCAATTAACAGGCTATGATTAGGCATTGATGCAGAGGCTTTAAGCAGAGAACACTGATTAGGTGTTAACTCGGATAGTAACCTCCTTTGTGTCCCTATAGCTAGCTATCATTTATACTGTGCTTTAAGGTTTGCAAAATACTTTACAGATATTATCTCATATCCTGACAGCAATCCTGGGAGATAGGTGCTATAATTACTCCCATTTATATAGGGGTAATCTGAGGTAGGGCAGCTAGGTGGCATAGGGAATAGAGTGCAGGGCCTGGAGTCAGAAAGACTCATCTAAATGAGTTCAAGTCTGGTCTCAGACACTTACTAGCTGTGTGACCCTGGGCAAGTCACTTATCTCAATTTACCTCAGTTTCCTTATCTGTAAAATGAGCTGGAGAAGGAAATGGCAAACCACTCCAGTATCTTTGCCAAGAAAACCCCACATGGGGTCAAGAAGAGTCAGTCTGGACTGAAAGACTGAACAACAAAATCTGAGGCTGGTTAAGTATCTGAGGCTGGATTTGAACTAATCTCCCTGATGCCAGGCCCAGTGCTCTATCCATCAAAGTTGTTAAACATTTGATGTCAGTGAAGCTTATAGCATATTTCAGAGTACAGGAAGCTGAGGTCCAGGGTGAACTGCACTGGTTGGAGCTACCAATTCAGAAGTGAAACTAGACCTGTTACTGATTTCCACCTGATCCTGTGTATCCTTCAGTAATCTCTCAACTCTTTTCCCATGTCATTCCCAGCACCATGTTATTCAAACCCAGGCACTGACCAGCCAGCTCGTTAGGCTAATGGAATTGTTCAACAAAGAAAATAGATACCATCTGTACCAAAAGTTTACATTCCAAAATTAGTGAGGATAATCCTGAAATGAGAACATTCTATGCCCTTCCCTGCTTTATTTCCCTACCCTTGCCTCCCAATACTTTAGTGAAAGCAGAGGTCCAGGGCCAATCAGGCCCCTTACACCCAACTACACCAATACCAGTGGTTCTCCCCGCCTTTACCCTCCTGCCTCACCCCACATGCTTCCCTCTCAACACACACCCCTCCAGCCACATACAAGGAGAAGGCAGGAGTGATCCTGAATCTTAGCCTGAAGCAACATCCCTTTAAAACTGTGAGCTTTATTCTTCTTCTACCACACACTATTGCTCCCATGAATGATCACCTCACACTTTCTCTCCTTATGGCTGTATTAATCAATTACACACTATCCCAAAACTATCCCCAACCTCCTAATCCTACCCAACCCATTGCCCTACTTCCATTACACCTCTGAATTTCCTTTTATTCTATAATTTTTTCTCTTATACTCTTTCTATCTACTAATCTTTACTGATACCTGTCTCTTCCTTGACAATGTTAGAACCCTAATCATCCTCTCTACCACTGGCTGTACTTAGAAGACCCCCAATTATATTGTATGTTATATTTTTATTTATTTTGTTGTACATTTTCCAATTACATTTTAGCCTGGCTTGGGCCATGCCCTGGAGTTTTTCAGGCATTGGGTTGAGAATTCTAATTGCTAATTGACTATAATAAGCTCCTAACATTCCATCTCTCCTCATGTCTTGCCCCTCCTAAGCCCATTGTTCACCTTCATTGAAACCTCCAATCATTCCACCCCTCTGTTTTCTCAGGTCATTCCTGTGTATGATCTGATTTAATGTTTTTCTGTTTCTAATCTTGACTATAGCTAATTAAACTCTTTGTAATCCTCTACTCTTGAATCCCTATTACTCTGGTCCTATTTCTGCCCATCCTTTGCCAAATCTCTGCCCTAAACTGCTCCTACCATTTGCTTACTCAGGAGGCACTGAATGCAGCTGGAACAACTCATACATGACTGGATACATGTAAAGGCAATCAGTAAATGAGAAGATCTTCCTCTCACCCTTGTCCATTTGAATAGGCTTCAGGTGGGGCTCCAAGTAGGAGAAGGAAGGGAGGTCTGATTAGATCTTTACTCCTAAGTAGGCCCCAAATCCCTAATTACTAGGTGCTAAGCCAATGTGGGTGTAAAGCCCTCAGTTCCCTAAGGGGAGTTGCTAAGACCAGAGCCAATCATAAGTTCAGGTCAATCAGATGATGTTTTAGTCAGCTAAAGACTGTATAAAAAGAGATAACAGAGTTGTTTGTTTGGGAGCTCTCAGTCACTGGAAGAGTGGTTTGTGACTCTGGCAAGCCATTGTTATGAGCTCCCCAGCTCGTAAACCCAGATGTTGATGCTTCCCTGGTAACTATGAATTGTGATTTGGTCTGTTTATATCGTGTATGTTTGTAACTTGTTTGTATTTGCTCTGAAGTTTAGGTTGCTGGCTTTTCCTCCTGAACTAAGTGAGTTTATATGTATATGTTGAATTAAAGTAAGATTGTTAACTCCTTAATGTTATTTTCCTTAGTAAAGCAGATCAAAGAACCTCTGCTGGCAGCTTTTATTGCTGGTCTTATTGGGTCTTACACCTCAACAGCTGCTGCTAGCCAAATTGTTGCTACAATACATTATACAATTCATGTTTTCCAACTTTTTGACTGGGTCTTTGCCTCAATGAATCCTTTTATTCCTCCCTAATTAATTCTCTATCTCACTTCTACAAAGGTTATTCCAGATCTTCTTTTCCCTTTTCAAGCCTCTTACACCTTCCTTTCCCTTCTCTATCTCACCTGAGGAATTACTTTACTGAGACAACTAATGCCATTTGAAATGAGCTTCCTCTTCCCTTTTTTCATTTCAAAACCTCTTCCACCATCACCATTCTTCCCTCCTTTTCCTCAGTCTCTGACAATGAGGTAGCCCTTCTCTTTGTCAAGGCCATCTTTTCTACTCCTGCCTTGATCCTATCCCCTCCCTTCTTTTTCACTACATTGTAACCTTAATCTTCTCCTTTCTCTAATCTTCAACTTCTCTTTAGTTACTGGTTCCTTCTCTATTGTCTTAAAATCTTCCCAAGCCTCCCCATTCTTAAAACAAATAAACAAAAAGCAACCCTGCAATAGACTACCTTCCCCTCAAGCCATTGTCCTATACTCCTATTCCAAACTCCTCAAAAAAGCTGTCTATGCTTGCTGTCTTCATTTTCTCTCCTCTCACTCCTCAACCCTTTGCAATCTGGCTTTCTACTATGTTGTTTTGAAGCTGCTCTTTCTGAAGTTATCAACCATCTTTTTATTCCCAACTCTGCTGTTCTTTTCTTAGTCTTCATCCTTCATCTTTTATTCAATAGTTCTTTCTGCCCTAGGCCTCCTTCTTTTCTTTTTCTGTACTACTCTCTTTCTCAGTGACCTTATAAGTTCCAGTGGGTTTGGAACCCCATCAGGGTTGATAAATCTTGCTGTTCCTACCTCCACAACTTTCCCATATGATCCTTTTGGCCCATTTACTCTAGAGTTCCCTGTAAGGAGGCCCAGTCTTTTCACCATTAGGATTCTTCTCTGACACTTTGAGGTTGCCTAGTTAGCATATCTGGACCTCAGTATTCTTTAATCGCCCCACCTCTTCACCCCATTTGGGTAGGACTGATTTGATATTAGGCCTTGGCCATGCAGATAGTATCCCTTGGCTTAGAGTTTTAGTTCCTATATAAGTCCCTGCCATGGCCAAATCTCTGGAGCTACTCTCCATCTGAGGATGACCCATTCTGGGTGGCATTCCTTCCTTTGTCCAAGCTATTTCTCTTTTACTTGGATTGAGACTAGGGAGCTTGCCTGGAACCTTGTTTCCTTCAGTTATCCTCCCCTACCTCCATCAACTCATAATTAGGACCAATGAGGGACACTCCTTCTTTCTTATATAGCTACCACCTTCATTCACACCCTTGTCATTTCTCAGCAGAATTATTGCTATAACCTCTTGATTGGTCTCCCTGCCTTCAGCTTTCTCTCACTTCAGCCCATCCTTTACCATGCTTTACCCCTTTATCATTTAACTCCAATGGCTAGTTCTTTCTTACTGATAGTCTGTGAATTTTCTTTATTATCAGAATATCACTTTTTTCACTTTTATGGAAACTTTTCTTATACAGTTTGCAAAAATGTTAGTCAAATTCATTTATTTATTCAATATTTCCTGCAACCTCAATAGTTCTCAGGTTTTCTTTCTTGAACTCCAAATCTATCAATTTCATCTGCTTTGCTTCCTATACTTTTTTCCCCCATTTTTTCTGAGAACTTTTTCTGTTTTGATTATACCTCTTTTCATTCTGTCCTCCAAGAAATGAAGTCATATTCTCACTGCTTCCTTGCTATTTTTGCATTTTTTTGCCCTCCTAAATTATTAAATAAGTGGTGTCCCAGAACGGAATGATTGTTTGTTGAAAAATGTGGGATGTCCTACCTATAAGTGGTATTAGTGGCAGCACCAGTTCTGTGGTGCCACTCTAGGAGGCTGGTCCTGCTCAGGCATAACGCACACATGTCTCAAAGGCTTATTTCCCTTAGCTCTGGAGGTATGCATATATATTTACGACTTTTGCTCATGGGCTTTCCCTGTTATGGAAAACTTATATTTACCTAGGAGTACAATATTAATATCTCTCTCTTACATGTGGGACTTCCAGATGGGATCAGTGCCTCCTCTTCCCTGATATTACCTCCCTCTCATTGTCCCTTGGTGTCTCAGCCTGTGCTATGCTGAAGGGAAGTTATGTCTTCTGATTCTCTAAAGGAATCAGACCTTTTTTCTGAGTCTCTATATCAGCATCAATCACACAGATTCACAAGCATCAAATTTTCTTTGCTCATAACTGGACACAAGACATGAGTAGAACCCCCTCTGAGGCTAGTTCCCTGACTCCTAATTGAATTGGAGGGCTAACCCCAGAGAATGGTTGATTACCACTCCCTTCAGAGTTCATAGGTTAGCTCCAATGACCTAGGGTTTTCTGGTAATGTTCATGAGACTCCATTAGCAACCATCACAATGATTTTTTTGTTTGTTTGTTTTTGGCAGGGCAATTGGGGTTAAGTGACTTGCCCAAGGTCACACAGCTAGTGTCAACTCAGGTTTGAACTCAGGTCCTCCTGACTCCAGGGCTGGTGCTCTACTCACTGTGCCACCTAGCTGCCCCCCATCACAAGGATTATCACCCAGACTTAACTAGCCTTCAGAATGTTATCTGTAAGTAGGTATAGCAAAGACAGTTGTGACAAAAACAATCTTCCCAAATCAGGAACATATTCACCTCACACATAAGAGGTTCCCAGGCTCACACTTAGAATGATGGTGAGGCACAGGTACAGAGAACATTTGTGGCAAAGGTGGTTTCTAGGAGTCCTTTTTTTCTCTTCAGAGCCTTCCTGAAGTTCTCATTTGGGCATGTACTTTTCCACATCTGTCTGCAGATGCTTTCTTTGTTATTGGGCATTACTGCCCTGGAAGCCGCTGCTACTACTTCTAGTCAGTTGGGTATGGGAGAGAGGAAAAAGAGAAATTCTTACCTCCTTCACAAGTAATTTCCTTCTCTACCATTAGAGATTAGACTGACTAGCTGCTGGAATGTGCAATTCTTAGCTGGTTTGCTATAGGTCAGGAGGTATGTCTGGTTCTCCCAGTCAATTCCAAGATATTTTCTTCATGCTCTTATCTATCATAAGGTGCTTTGTCTAATGAGGAAAGTACTACATTTCTCTGCAATTGATCAGGAGTGGCACATATCTAGTTTATAGTTCTGATCAATTGATTCTATAGAGTTTACAGGCTCTAGATGTACTTATCCCAACTCCCACACAGCTCCTGTCTGAAGATGAATTTGAAGTCAGATCTCCCTCATTTCAGGCTGAGCTCCAATCTCTGCCCGCCTAGCTGCCTTTAAGTGCTTATTAACTCATTACTTCCTCTGTTAGAATATAAGCTCATTGTGAATAAGGATCTTCAGCACAAATCACAATGCCTGGAACATACTAGGAACTAGGTACCTGATTGCTGAGTGATTTCCATAGGGCAGAGATAGGCTGCGATTGATTAGATCAGGGTTTCTTAACCTGGTGTTTGCGAACTTATTTAAAAAAAATTTTGATTACTGTATTTCAATATAATTGGTTTTCTTTGTAAATGCATGTATTTTATTTTGTGTATTTAAAAAAATTACTGAGAGGAAGGGTCTATAGGCTTCACCAGACTACCAAATGGGTCCATGACACAAAGGAATGCTAAGAATCTTTGAATTAGAGACCAATAAAATTTATATTTTGGGAAATGAACAGGTAGATTCTAAGGAAATTCTGGAAAGTATTTAAAAAAATAGGTAAATAGGATGGAAGGAAAACCTAAGATTACCTCTAAATGTTCACACTACTGAGTGTAGTAAAAGACAATTTTTTAAAAAAACCAATGTCCTGAACATTAACTCTAACTGCAAATTTTTGGTACAAAGTAATAAATGAGATTTCAGAATGGACATTTATCATGCACTGATTACATCCCCTGGGTGCTTAAGAGTACAAAATGGATTCCAAGTGTCACTAATAGGCAGCTGGCTCTGCATATTATTGCACACAAAGAATCCTTTGGAGCATAAATTTTTTTTTTTGAATTTGAGTAAACAGTGCCAATGACCAGATTTGACTCTGAAACATTATAGTCCAATACCAACATCATTCAAGTTAATGAAGGGGAAAATAAATAATTTACATTTATTTGCCTTTGGAATGTTTTTGTTTGAATACGACTGTAACCACATATATTTTCAACCAAATAATGTACTATGTTATAAAAACTAGTTTAGGAGAAGTTGAGAATGTGTTCAGCTTCTCTATCTGACCCCATTTTTTGGCCACTCCATGCTAAGAATAAGTGTTTTATTTCTTGGACTGATGCAAAGCACCATCGTAGGTAGAGTCATTCTGTTTTCCAACTTCACCAGAAGCAAGGCTGGTTAAAGAATGTATTTCAAAGGGCTTCCCTTCTAGGATTCATTCTGTAATTTGTTTTTATAGAAGTTTAATTACTTTTGGTTTTTATACCACAGTTATTTCCTAACACATACCTCCCCATCCCCATTCCCAGCAATAGTGTCTTCCCTGTATGGCTGAACAAGTACATGAATGTAATAGAATACTATTGTGCTATAAGAAATGATGAGCCAGCTGATTTCAGAAAAGCCTGAAAGACTTATATGAACTGAGGCTGAGTGAAGTGAGCAGAACCAGGACATTCTACACAGTAACAACCACATTGTGTGATGACTGACTTTGATAGACTTAGCTCTTCTCAGCAATGCAAGGACCTAAAGCAACTCCAACAGACTCATGATAGAAAATGCCATCCACATCTAGAGAAATATGGAGTCTGAATGCAGATAGAAGCGTACTATTGGCTCTTTGTTTTGTTTTTTCTTTCTCATGATTCCTCCCATTTGTTCTAATTCTTCTATACTACATGACTAACGTGAAAATATGTTTAATAAGAACGTATATGTAGAGCCTATGTCGAATTGCATGCCATCTTGGGGAGGGGGGAGGGAAGGAGGTAGATAAAATTTAAAACTTATGAAAGTGAATGTTGAAAACTAAAATTAAATAAATTTATAAAAAAATTAAAAAACAGTACCCTCCTTTGTAACAAAGAAAGACAGTTAAACATAACTGAATAACAGCAACTCCATCTGTCAGAGAATGCAATTCACTTCCACATACCCCAGTCTCCTCAACTGAGAGGAGGGAATTAGGTTTCACCAGTTGTCTTCTGGGGCCAATAATGGTGCATTTAATTTGACTTCTTGTACCAAACACTTCTCTTTGAGAGATTGGTCAGCGAGCCCATAAAAAAAGGAGAGCAGTCATCTAAAAGCAAAGATCCCTTGCTTAGGACAAACCTTAATGGGACAATCCCACCCTTCCTGGCTGATAGTGATTCTAGGGCAGGTCAAAGTCCTGGAATTTAGAGATGTGTCAAAATTCACAAATTTGTTGTTGTTGTTGTTGGGGAATTGCTCAGAAAAAGAATCTACACTTGTAAAGAAGATTGCTTGGTAGTTTATTTACAACAGAATGTAAGAAAAAGTAAGTTATTAACAATAATAAATAACTAGGGGGAAAACACATGACACAGAAGGATGGCATAGGTGGGGTAATCAAATTCATTTGCTCTGCTTCGTATTCTGTAACACTGTGCATTTCTAAACTTGGTCCTTCAGCAGTGGCAGTAGGTTATTGACTAACTTAATCAAAACCCCAATGTAAAATGTAAACAGCAGATATTACAGGACGTTTGAATTTACATAGAGCTGTCATCGGTATTCAAAAAAATGCAACCAATCTGTTGTTTGGGATACACACAAACTGGAAACATAATTCAACAAACATGCTTTTCATTTAAAGCAAAAACATTTGAGTTTAGCATAAAGCATCTGTTAACATAAACAGCAAAATTACATTTTAATAATGGCATCTGAGAAGTTAACATTTACTTTCTCTTACTGCACTAATTCCTAAAAGCTCATACACTTGTATTTTAAATGCAAACTTTTTTTTTTTAACACCTAGCATAGAGTTGACCTGACAAATTGGGAAGCAAACCAATTCTTTGTTACTGTGCAACAGGTTAGTTTTAGCAGAGTGTATTCCAGTGGCCTAAAGAATTTATTTTCTTTTCAGACTGCCATCACTGGACAGCTGTTTTTCCTTTAAATTCAAAAGGCCCTGTTCCAAATGGCATGGTACCATTTCTTCCACCTAGTATGGAGATTATAAAAATGAGTCTAGATGTTTGGTAATTCCTCTTTTCTAATGGGCTTTGTGAGTTGATTCAAATTATAATCTGGTTCTTCTCCTAAACCAATATGCCAGTGACCTGAACCATTGACTGACTTTGGACTATGATGAAGAAAACTGTAAGTTCCTTCATTTAATCTGATCTACATTAAAACCGTGAAACTTATAACTAAAAAGAAAAAAAAAACTCTGGGAGCTTCTGAGTGAGCTGTTACTACCCAATTATTGCAATCTCTTAAAAGAAAACCACAGAATTCCCTCTTGGGTATTGTTAGAGTTTTGAATCTTGGCCCCCTACTTCTGCAACCATGTTGGCTAGAGTGATTTTTCACAAGAAATGTAACTAATGAATACTCTAATTAAATGTGTGAACCACTCTTTACCCCACAAACTGATTCAAAACCACAAAAGATTTTCCAGATTAATCCACCATCAAAAACACATGAAACTAAATCACTGGTTTGGTCATGGCATGGTGATAGCCAACAGCTTTCTTTCACAGGCCACTTTTCTGTCACCATTTTTCCATTTCTTGAGAGATCATTAGAAAAGAGATGTCCCTATTTCCTGAATGAAAGAAAAATGCATTGGGATTTGGTGCTGGTTTGGGACTGAAGAGATAGCTGTAGAAATAGAGATTATCTTCCCAGGAAAGCAAGGTGAGGAGTAAGATACCTATACTCACAGTGGATGGGAAGTTTGGTGGTATCTTGTTACTGTGATGACCCAAAGTAGGGAGATTAAATAATATTTTCAAGACTTTTACCACCATCAGGGATGAAGAAAGGGTAAACGTATGTGCTATAATCGTAGATCTTTTACTTTAATTCAGCTCTTAGTGACTTAAAATTTTGAGTGTGAGATTCGGTATACTCTCTCTATATACATGTATCATACAATTTTGGTGAAAAAGCTGAAGATTACCATTTTGTATACAGAGGCACTGAGTAAAGAATTCTATTTTTTCCCCAAACATGCTTAGTGAATTCAAGTTACTGCTTTTTTTTTCTTTCTAAATTTCCAACATACAGCCATTTTATTTTCGTCTTTATGAGAAATGCAACTGTTTACATATATGTATTTTATATATATAATATCACACAATCCTATAGCATATAGCAAAATCCTTTAGCAAATTCGTTTATGGAGTTGGTGAAATGATACACTTTAAGACATAGGTATGTAAAATACTGAAGTTGTTTTATGTCTTGTGGTAATATTCAAAGCAGCCAAGGGAATATTTGCATTTCCTCTCCCCCTTTTTTATACATAGGTGCCACTCCTAGACAGGAAAAAAAAAAGTATGAAGACTTGAAGACCATTAATCTGTCAGCTAAGTGTTAAACTACTGAAGGGTAGCTTTGCATTTCATTTCTGGCTATGGAAGAAATATAAATCATGAAAGAAAATCTTAAAATAGCTTCCTAAAGCACATAGAATTGTTGACCTCAAGGATGTAGTGGTGGAAAAAACATACTAGGTATGTATGACCAAGATAAAAGAAATAAATTCATGCTAACCCATATCAAATGATTTATTTCTGCCTTCCTTCACTCCCTCTCGCTTCTGGCTCTGGTTTTGGCTTGTAAACAAGTACACTCAACATTTCATTATCTTTTGTCAATGGATTTTGTGTTCTCATTTCTAAAATTACACTCATCAGAATTAGACATTTACTTTATCTTCTACAAGGGGTGTGCTGGTAAATGTTTTAACAATCAGCTCTCTTGAAAAAAAGAAAATGTATAGTGATATACATTCTTATTTTTATACTTTTAATTTTAATCCACATTATTAAGTTTTTTAAGTCTAGACAATGACAAAATGATAAACCAGGCCCTGATTTGTAGTGTTTGACAATTTCTGGGGCGTAAATAAAAATTTTCTGTAAATTTAATAACTGGTTAGAGTGGGTATGATCTGGCTCCAGCATAACCCCTTCAGAAGTTCCAAGGGTTTGAAAGAAAACTTTCCACAAGCAAACATCATGTGATTGTACTATGCTGGGAAGATGCTTTATTACAAACACCATCACTCTAGGGGGAAGAGATGATCCAGGTACCCAAACTATACGCAACTGTTTAATTCATTAAAGTCTGGATCTTAGTACATTTTGTTCTACCTCCTTTCAATCAAGTGCTAAAGAAATGAACCTAACATTAATATGCCTCTATAGCTAACATCTGTACACTGAGGATGTAACTATTAGCAAGAGACTACTTAGAATATTGTGAATAAGGGACAGAAGGGAACAGGTCTTGGACTTTAGATAGGGCTCATTACAATACCTTCCCTTAGTCTTTTTGTCTTGGAAATCCTGGTTTGGGGGAAGGCCCCTTTCCTGAGCTAAAAAGGTCATAGTTGGGGTGTTGCCTGGGGACCTGTTGGAATACCCTCATTTAGAGGTCAAATGTAAATTCTAAGATTCTACTTTTTTTTTTCTCCTGAGTTTCAAGGCAGTGAGGTGTGAAATTAAATAGATTAGGTCCAGTGATTCATTAGAATTCTCTTGCTGTCTCACCTTCGTGATTATACCTCCCATATCCCTCTAGTCCAATTCTAGCCCCACCTGGTTAAAATCAAAGAATATTTGGCAAAGTTTCATCTATTATTATTTCTGGGGGTAGGGGAAGATCAAGTATTTATTAAGCACCTACTGTGTGTTAGGCACTGTGCTTAAGTACTTTACAGATATAACCTCATTTGATTTTACTATTTAATTTGCAAGTAGAGGTCAATGATTCCACCCATGCCTTCTACTCTATCAGTAACAGCCCTCTCTTCATGCCCCTCTACCTGCTCACTTCCCTTTTGCTATTCACTTAGCTCCAGTGACATATTCATTTATGACTTCAAGGAAAGATACTGAGAATGACAGTTTTATAAGGTCAGAGGTCCTAGGGAGGAGTGACTATTACCAAGAACCCACGATGGAAGAAAATGGGAGGCAGGAAATAACACCAAAAAGGTGGGTTTTTTTTAGGACTCTTTCACAGGACTTTACTGACATATTACCTTACCTACTATATTTCTGATAAAATCCTACTGGCACAATGATCTATTAGTTCCATTTTGCTAATGCAGAACTTTGACATCTTCAATGAGTAACTTGAGTCCAAAAGTCAGAGGACGGAGATCTTAGACAATGAAGGGGCTGGTTTTACCTAAGCCTTCTTATTCCTAAATCATGCCCAGCAGTCAGTTAAGGGTTCCCTCATTCAAGCAACAGCTAGAGTTGGAGGCCATAAGAGAGCAGAATGGAAAGTTATTAAAAGGTAGAAACAAGTAGAATCTTTTTCCATTACAAATTCTGTGTAAGATATAAATAGGATTAATGGCCATAAAGTCAATTATCAATAATTGCACTTGGAGCCTTGGTATGTTAATACTATTTTTTTTTAAAGTTTAAAGAGTTAATTAGGCCCCAAATCCTGAGTCAGATTAAACAAAATATGAATCTGGACAATCACTATGGGTGTTCAAGTATTGGTGATAATCAGTTCAAAGTTTAATAATTAAGTATGTCAAGCCTGAGTCTATTCAATATATATTTTTAGAAATTCAGGTTTAATGGGAAGAAGATGGACTATTGTCCTTTTCACTGAGTATTCATTTGTTTACCCTTGGAGTCCTCATCAACTTAATCCCATATTGACATCAGAGTCTATTTCCTGGCTTACAATTATTAAAACAGAAGATTCCTTTTGTCTTTTGCAATTTATCATCAGACTATTTCCTGATATGTACTATGAATGCTGTATGGTGTAGTTTGGAATTCAGATTATATATGGAATCACATAATCACATGCATGCTCATTGAGAGATCTGAAGGAACAAGTCTGAGTAACAAAGCAGTTTTTCTCTATCAGAAGAATCCTAAAAAAAAAAAACCAACCCAAAAAACCCCCATACAAACAAAACCCCACCAATAAAGAAAAAAACTGAAGGAAAAAACCTCCCAAAAAACCATGAAATTTTATTCATTGTTACTCTTGGGACTGACATGGCTTGTCTGAAGAATGTACACCAGGTAAATCCAGTGTAGATTTTTTCTCTGGGTCTGGAAGAGTGAGAGTTTCTGGGGCAGATTTTTTTCGAGGTCGATCTTTGGGAACTGCTAAGAATTCTGGAGGGTCTGTGGAGAGAGGTGTAGATGGAGCACTAGAAGGAGCAGTGCGGATTGCAGAAGGCAGCAGGGAAATGCTGGAGATAGAAATTGAAGGTGGGAAAACTCCAATTTTCTTGTTGGTGGCTTCCTGAGTTGCTTTTTCAAACTCTCGGACTTCATCCATTGTCATGTCTTCAATAAAAAAAAAAAAAGGCAAACAATTAGTTGGCTATAAGATGGACTTCTATTCATTGTACCCATTTCAAAGGTAAATCTGTTACCTCTATTTTAATGGGATCTGTCCAGATTCGAAATCAAGAGAGACAGAGCCTCCCCTAAGTATCAACTGCTTGGGTTTTTTGCACAGCCAGATATCTCAGAATCAGAGTAGTCTCTCTGAATACTTACTCAGAATTTCCCAGGACACTTCTCATTGTATTTTCCAAACATGAAAAATAAGATTCTATCAGGAAAGCAGAGAAACAATATATGTTTGTGTTTGCATATGGTTTTGTGTGTGTATGTGTGTGGGGTGTGTTATGTATGTTTGAGAAGATCTAGTCATTTCTTCTTAAATGGGAAGTCAAGGGTTGGATGGATAGAGCAACTAACTATGCTGATTGGAATATTTTTGTCCAGTTAGATCAATTATTCACTTAAAAAAATTATCATATCACAGTTCATAATGTGTCCTTTTCACACAAAGATGGCATGCAAAGATCTGGTGGCTAGTTACTGGTCATGTGGAAGAAAATCTGTGCTTTGCCAACACTCTTAGCAGCTATGTGTTAACTGATCCACCTTGCAGTGAAAAGAACTTGCTATCTCTAAAACTGGAACACTTCTCAGCATGCCTAAATGGGAAAAAAAAAATGGGGAAAAACCAACACCAGGAAAGGATCATTGGATGGATATTGAGCTTTTTTGAAAAAAATTAACCCAAACCTCACAAAATCATGATTTGGAATTCAAGAAATAAATACAGCCTTGTGAGGGAAGGAAGTATTCCCCATATCTGAGTTTTCTAGATAAATAATTTACCCCTTTAAGCAGCAAAACTTTTTTTAAGTCCTAATTTTTAATAGAAATATTTCTAAATGTCCTCCCTTCTTTTGGATTAAGTGGGACATAATCTTTTCTTTATGACTTGCCATCATCACTCATAAACATTTATTTAATAGGGTATAGGCAACAAGGCAGTGATGCCCGGTTTTAGGGGTGGGGTATGTAATGTTTTTTATCTTTACAGTAAATGTCCCCAGACTTCTCTGGCTTTTTGAGTTGGGCCTCTTCTTTTATTACTCTTATCCTTTCTCATTCTCAAGCATCATTTCTTAGGACTGCTACTATATGTCTCTCTAACTGCAGATCTTTTCCTTCTTTCCAGTTATACTGCCTCTAATATCCTATGGACAAAGATAACCTTCCACATTTAGCAACAACCACCACCACCATCATTTGCAAATTATGTGGCTAGGAAAACAATGCTATGCACTGAGGTCAGTCAAGCTTACAGAAACCCGGTTGAAAAGGAAACCAAGGGCCTAAGGGGTTTTCCCGTGAAGGATGGGATTTGTGTCATTCGCGGCCCAGAGACTGCTTTCTAACTTCCTGGTTTCTGACTTTGTTCTGTATAGTTAAGGTTGACTAGGCAGGAGTATGCTGAAGCCAGCATGAACCTATGAACTAACTGTTAAATTTTCAGTGGGAGCACTTACACCTCCGAAATTGGCAAATGTTACAAACCAGGGTTTGATTTATTGTTTTATTGATTGTGTGGACTTAAAGTGAAGGAGAAAATGTTAATAATGTAGATTAAATGTAAAGGTGTATTGTGTGCCACTGGAGAGCCAGTTGTTAAACATTTACCAGCACATCCCTGCTGATAAGTGACCTCTGCACAAGTGAAGTATCAGATTATAAATGAAGTGGAATAATAATAAGGCCGCTTTGGAAATACTGCTTAATTTTATGTGTAAATTGTCACAATCCTAATTAGCTCTTCACCCCATCAGTGAAGCAAAAGTGCAGTGGGCTGCTGATTGGGTATCTGCACTGTTTGGCATGAAAATGGTGAGACCCCAGGAGAGGTTAGTCTAAGGAATGGTGAACCAACCCAGGTTGGAAACAGAGTAGGTCAGAGCTCCTATATTGGTCAATAATGGAATTGGACTCGTGAGTGGCTACTGTACTTCTAGCCTAGGCAAAATACGAAGACCCAGTCTTAAAAACAACAAAACCCCTAAAACTCAGAACGTGTCAAGTGAGAAAAACTTACAATTTGTTGTTTCTTCAGTTTTTGTTTAATAAAAAAAAAACAAAAAGCACAAAAGGCCAAGAAATATAATTAAGGTTAAAAAAAAAAGTAGGTGCCAATTCCCCCCAAAGTGATAAAAGAGTCTCCAGAAATTCAGTTTCAATCACAATTAAAGTTAGTGAGGTTAGCTAGCTAGAGATTTCCAGGCCCATCAGTTCTGTATACTAATCTCATTCTTTTTAAAAAATAGATTAAAAAAACCTAAAATGTTATTGACATCTTTTATTTTTACTGTTGTTCAGTTGTTTTCAGACTTCTCTGACTCTTCGTGACCCCATTTGGGGTTTTCTTGGCAAAGATACTAGAGTGGTTTGCCATTTCATTTTCCAGTTCATTTTACAGATAAGGAAACTGAGGCAAACTTAAGTGACTTGCCCAAGATCACACAGCTAGTAAGTGTCTGAGGTCACATTTGAACTCCGAAGACGAGTTTTCTGACTCCAAGACTGGCACTCTATGCACTATGGCGCCATCTAGCTGCTCTTTTGCTCTTACACTGGCTCAATTTTCTCTTCTATCCCTCTTTTCTCAAATCTCTCTCTCTCTTTCACAGCAAATTGGCTTTTGGTGGAACCAAGTATTTCCCAACCACTGAAACCTCGTCCCGACTTGCTAGCCTGGCTCACAATTCCTATGAGTTATGCTTGATGGAGCCTCTCTTGGCTCACACTCCTAACTCATAATATTGAGTTTGCAGTCCACTGAGACTCCCACATTTTTTTCAGATAAACTGCTCTCCAACCATAATTACAACACTATAGTCCTGCTCCAAATGTGAAGGTGTTACATCAATTCAATAGATTGGAGTCACAGAATCTGAGAGGTAGAAGGGATCTCCATCCTTAACATAAAATTCTCTAAAGCCAAATGTTAAATTTCTAGTGTGCATGTTCATACCTTGGAAATTGGTAAATGCTACAAATTAGGGCTTGATTTATTGTTTTGCTGATTAAGAAAATGACAGAGAAGATATTAATGATGCAGATTAGACTTAAAAGTGTGTTGCATATATAAATTTTTTTTGAAGAGCTGTTTATTAAACATTTAGAGCACATTCTTGGAATTACCCACCTCCTGGGACAAATCACTCCGCTTCTGGACAACTCCAATTGTTAGCAAGTTTTTCCTGATATTTAGCTTTAATTTTGACACTTCCACTTATCACTCCGGGTTCTGTACTCTCGGTGGCCTCTACATGACAGCTTTTCAAATACTTGAATGCAGCTACCGTGTCCCTTTTGAGTCTTTTTGAGGTTAAACATGCCCAAATCCTTCAGCCCATCTTCATATGACATGAATTCAAGGACCTTCTTTATCCTGGTTGCCCTAATCTAGTCACTTTTCAGTTTAGCAATGTCTTTAGACTCTTAGAATATTGGATAAAGTCTAACATGGGTAGCACAAAGAGGGACTATCTCTCATTCTAGGAAGTCTTTTGATGTAGCCCAAGATGACATTAAATCTTTTAGCGGCCATCTCATACTGCTGATGCACATTGAGTTTGCGGTCCACTACAACTCCCAGATATTTTTCAGACAAACTGCTGTCCGACAACGCCCCAATCTCGTATTTGTGAGGCTGGTTTTTCATATGGAAGACTTTACATTTATCCCTATTTATCCCTATTGAATTTCAGCTTGTAATAAAAATAATTAATATGAATATCTAGCATTTGCCTAACGTTTTAATGTTTCAAAAGTCCTTTAAAATATCTCACCCTATTGTCACAACAATCCTGGAAGACTGAGGTTATTATCATCATCCTCATTTTACACACGAGTTAACTAAGACAGAGGGAGGCTAAGTGACTTGTTCAGGGTGACAAAGTATCTGAGGCAGGATTTGAACTCAGATCTTCCTGATTCCAAGTAGAGGGGTCTATCCAGTGTGCCACCTGGTTAGTTTAAATATCTTACTAGATATAGTCCAATGCTTAAGCAGTTATGACTGTGTGGATCAGAGCGGGGCAGGGAGGCTGACTCTATTGTTTTCTGTGTTAACTATGCTTTCCGGCTTTGTGTCATCTTCCAAATTTGATGAGTATACCATCTATGCCTTTATCCAAGTCATTGATCAAAATGTTTAATAGCACAGGGTCAAATATAGATCCTTGAGATACTCCACTAGAGACTTCCTGACATGATGACATTGAATCATTAACAAAAACTTTTTGATTTCAACCTTCCAGCCAGTTCTGATTATATTATTGTCTAGTTGTCGTCTTTTGATCTTCTCCAAAGGAATTTGTGTGAGAGATTTTGCTAAAATCTAGGTAAACTCTATCTACTATATTCCCCTCATCAACTAGTCCAGTAATGCTGTTAAAAAAGGAAATGAATTTATTGTAGAATGACCTGTTCTTGATGAAACCTTGTTGGCTCTTGACAATCATGGCTTTCTTTTCTACATGCTTGCTAGCCATCTTTTTAATGATCCTTCTAGAAATTCTCCAGAAATCAGTCTTTCTCACTGGCCTAGAGAATGCCAACATTTTTGAAAGAAATTTTTAAAAAATATATCAAAACATAATTTTCCCTTTTCTAGATCTTGTAGTAGCTCTCCCATTTTCTGTGACTTTTAAGATCTCAGTGATGGTGGCTCAGAGATCACATCTGCCAGTTCCTTCAGTAACTAAGGATGCGGTTCCCCTGGACCAGGTGGTGCTTTCTTAATATCTACTCAATTTTATTAGTGACCATTTCTCTGTTAACTGTTCTGTCATATCTTGTGCAAAGGTCATTTTCCTTAGCAAAGGAAACACAAGCAAAATAAGGACTGAGTAGCCCTGTGGTCATTTATAGTAATCTGGTCACCTCTAACACTCATCTTCTCCCTACCCTGAACAAAGGACTTTTATCTCTTTTTCAATCTTACTTTTCCCTTAATATGGCTAAAAGATCCCACCCTTTTTGTTGTCTTTTTCTTCCTTGGCTGGCTCATTCTGAACTTAAGGACTCCTAATACTAATTTTTTCAGAATGTGCCATACTCATAAATTTAGACTGTTAGCTGTCCTTGCTGCCATCTTGAAAAAAAATCTGAGTCAGTCAGTTCCCAGTCCATCCATATTGGTCTCTTCAGACAAATCTCATTTCCCTCATCAGAATTATTTCCTTTTGCATATTCAGAATTTAATTTTTAAGCCTTTCCCATCCTTCTTGGGCCGATATTCCCTGCAACATTTTAGTCTACTTGAATACAGTGAAGGGCCATAGCATTACAATGCCCAAATTACCGTGCTGAGCCGGGGATACAAAGTCAAAAAACAAAAAACAAGTCTCAGTCCTCAAGAAGCTTACTTTCTCTTGAGGTATAAGACATTTTGGGGTAAAGAAAGAACACTGCCATATAGTGGGAATCGGGAATGGCTCTCTTGTAGAAAGTGGAATCTGAGCTGATTCTGGACAGAAGGTAGCTTCCAAAACACTAAGGTAGGAAATAGAATACTGAGTTGGGAACAGCAAATGGGCCAGTTTGGTTGAAGTAGAGAGTTCATGAAGAGAAGTAATTCATAATAAGTCTGGAAATATAGGCTGGTGCCAGACTGTGAAGGGTTTTCAAAGCCAAACAGAGGTTATATTATTATCCTAAAAGCAAGAAGTTACTGAGAAGAGGCCTAAGATCAGGCCTACATCCTGCACTTAAGGAAAATCACTTTGGCAATAGTATAGAAGACAAATCAAAGTGGGAAAGAGACTGGAGGCAAAGAGATCAATTAGAAGGCCACTGCAATAGTCCGAGTGAGTAGAGGAGGGCTGGAATGAAGGTGCTGATTGAATGAACAGTGAGAAGGGGAAGAAAGGGATAGTAGTACAATATTTGTGGAGGTAAAAATGGCAAGATTTGGCAACTGACTGGATACATCAAGCAGGGGGGAATGAGGAGTCCAGGACAACACAAGATTGTAAACCTGGGAGACTGGATGGTGGTGCCTTCAACAGAAATTGCCAAATGTGACAGAAGGTTAGGTTTTTGGGGAAATATAATGGGTTCTTTTTTTGCATAGGTTGAGTTTGAAATGTCTCTGAGACATCTAATTTGAAGTATCCAATAGGCAGCTGATAATCTTATGATAGGACCCAAATATGTTATTTGGGTATGAAGGAAATAAGAATCTCACCTATCATATACCTCATTTTTTTCACTAGCTAATAGGGAAGGGAATACAGAAATCAAAAGATAGTATTTGAGGAGACAGTAGAAAAACAATGACTTTGGAGTAGGGGGATATAGATTTAAATCCTATTTCTTACACTTCATACCTGTATGACTGAAAAAAGTCATATAACTTCCCTGGGCCTCACCTCAGTTTCTTCCCCTGAGGTATAAATGTTCACATTGAAAAAAAAAAGGAAGAGCTTGTTCTAGAAGGCAGCTTAGGTCCCTTTTTCCTCTAAGATCTATGATTCTGTGATTCTATCCTATAGTAACTGGATATGTTTCTCTAATAAAAATGACTTCCTAAAGAAGTGGCTTGAATATGTCACTCTACTGCATTTGTCCAGCAGGGGGCAGACTCTATCAAAAGTACTCAAGGTTTGATTATTACATGCCATGGCAAAAAATTTGCAGTCTATTAGAAGTAATACTCACTTTGAATACATTGAAACTTTTTATAATGTGTGGGAGCAATTATGTCACCTCCTTCTTGTCACTTCATGGATATTATTAAGGCATAATTTTCATCTAATTCTGAAATGGTTCTGAATTGGTGACTTAAAATATATTTCCCACCTATACTTGATATAAGGAACAGCCTGTGCTTTGAAACATTTCCTGATTATATTAGGATCATGGATAAGACAGGCTATGGAAGAAAATGAACGATCCTCAATTTTATGAAATTCTAGGGAACACAAGAAGATTAGTTAAGCATTCAAAATTCAATCACTCTGCTGTAGGTAGGAACTGAGTCTTTCTGATTTGGTCCAATAAAGGTCTCATGGACACAATAATTAATTAAATTAATGCAGTTCTTTTATGGAGCATGGCTCCCAGCCTTCTGGTCAATAACCCAGGATAAAAGGAACCCACCCTGCTGTTCTGCATGGTCTGAGGACCAATCTGAAGGACAGAAAGGCATCTTCTTTGAGAAGATTCTCCCCTTCAGGTGGTTGCCCCAACATAGGCCTACACCTGCACCTTCTATCTTCTGGGAAGGGGGGAGGGGAGGCCACAATCTGATCCATGTTGTCCTGTGGTCAGATTTTGTTCCACTACAATCTATCCCCCGATTTTCTGTCCCTACCATCTGTGTGGTTAAGGTCACTGCTGCAAATGGTGGTAGGTGTACAGAAAGTAAATACACTTAATACAATTCAATGTACAAATATTGGCTGACACAGAAGTGACCTGTGAGAAATGAGCCACATGACTGTTCTGATACATCTATGCCCTTTATCTGTAGCTGAAACAAGAGAATCGGCTGGTATTTGGGGTCCTTGCTTAAGGCCACCCACTGAATGTTTCCAGGCTCACAATATCTACTCAAGATCCTAAAGACCTTTTACCCAAATCACTTTCTGGTACCCATAAAGTTTCCCTCTGAAATGGACCTAGCCTAAGGCGGAAAACAACAGGGGGCTAACCTTCCCCACTCTCTCCCCACAAGCATTCTTTTTTTGCTTAGCATAAGTAGTAAGATTAAGATCATCCTGGGGGTATCCATTATTCTACTTGGTATTTAAAAACCCTTACAAGGTCATTCTAGAATGAGACAAGATCTGCTTAAACCAAGGAGAAGGAGTGAAGCTAAGCCTAAGATTCAGTGGAACCTTAGTGTTGTTCCTAGGAAAGACTACCCCTGGTTTTGGGTGCTTAGGTCCATAAGTACTAACCCCATGATAGCAGGCCCAACATTTAAGAATAGGTGGGTTAGGGGTGTGCTAGGGCAGGATTGTTCAATTTTCAATGTGAGCATTTACACCTCAGAAATCAGCAAACCACAAACCAGGGCTTGATTTATTGCTTTGTTGATTGTCTAACTTAAGAAAGTGATGGAGAGAATATTAATAATGCAGATCAAAATTAAAAGTGTTCTCAGAGTACATTCTCCTTTTTTTGATGAGCTGGTTGCCGAACATTTATCAGCCCTCCCCTAGGCTATGAGGTATCACATCGATTGGGGATTTCTCTTCTCTCCCCTCATCCCTGGGCACTTGTCACGATTGGAATAGCTAGTACCTAACTTTTACCCTAGCTGTTAACCAAAGGAAAATTCACAAGAATAGACAGATTAATAACAGACCTCTTATTCCACTCTCAAATTCAGAAAATAAAATTAATACAGCCCCAACAAGAGGATGTGACAGTATTCCAATAAATAAAGGAGGTGGTTTGTCCCTGAAAACCCTTTTATCTTAGGACCTAAGTAATGGGGGAGGTAGGGGAGGACTGTTCTCTCCCACCTACTTTACCATCCCCCTGGGGTAGAGCCTCCTCTTCCCTATGTGGGGCATGGTGTGGCTAAACCCAAACTAGGCATATTTGGTTTCTGCCATTGTATACCTCCCCTTGCAGCTTTTTAGCACAGCGGTACCATTGGGGGAGAGGGTATTCAGAGCCTCTTCTATTGCCTAGGGTTTTTTCCTTTTCTTTTTTCTTTAATTGGGGCAAGCCCCTGGATTGCTTTTTTTATTCCATTTGCCACCACTACTCCAACATGTTATCCGGCATTTAACCTTCTGCCTCTCGGGATTGGGGGCAAAGCAATGCCTAAGTCATGAGGTGGCCACTGGTGGGCAGAGTTCTTTTTAGGAGGTCTGGGCTCAATCTGACTTCGCTGAGAAAGATGGTCAGGGCTGAGGGGCAGTGGGGCTTTGTTATTATTATTGATGTCGTTGTTATTATTTTTTTAAGATCCAACACATCAGGAAGGAAATTCCCACCCAGCAGTCAGAATGATGACCCAATATAATTTTCAGAAAAATCCCCTCCCTCTATTGATTGGGGATAGGACATAATTTTGACCTAATTCAGAATGGTTTGGAGTTGATAATTTAAAATGTATTTCCCATATGCTTTTTCCCTTGATAAAGGTAATAGCTAGTGCTTTGAATACTTCCTGATTACACTGGATCATAGATGAGGGAGACCATGGAAAAAAATACCATCCCCGACTTTATGAAATTCCAAGGAATACAATGAAAAAAGTAGTAAGCACTCAGAACTTAACCACTCTAATGTGGGTAGGACTCTGGTTGGGATCCTTTCCATTTGAATGTGAAGCAAGTGGTCCATTGTTTATATGTCTAGACCTGTGAATTCCTCCTTTGATTAACTTAGCACGGCTTGTGCCTCTGTCCCACAGGCAAAGGTGCCAAGAGAGCAACTTATGCCCCAGCTGGTGCTGGAATCTATTTCTTAAGCAGTTCAGGTCCTTGGCTATGTCTTACAACTGCTTGTGGTTAATCTGGCACTAGTGACTGAGTGGGATTCTTTTCATTTCTCCTATGCCATGTGTATGAGGGTGGGGGTGAGGTTTGCTCTGACCTGAGGCTGCAGGCTGACTGTGCTTCATTTGCCATTAACTTCCTCCAGAGACAAAGGTGGAGTCTCCCAGACTAAACTTAAAGGGTTAGAGGCCCTCTAGCCCGCTCTGCATCTATCTCCTTATGAAGATAGATTATTTGCCTCCTCAGTTTTTGTATGAGCATGAGGATTGTCGGGTGGTATTCTTCCTTACAGTGTCCTGTCCCTCTATTCATTGAAGGGCTGGGTCCTTAGGTTTAATGGGACATGCTTGCTGGTTTTGTCCACCTGCTTCTTCCCCCCAGGGGAACCATGACTCTTGGGTGACTGGATACCAGGGGCTTGTGTTGGGCCATCTTGGCATGAAAGGAATCAGTCCTTTTTGATTACTGCTCTTCTCAAATCATGAGCCACTGAGCCAGGGCCATTTTGTTGTGGGCATGTGAGTTCTTTCTCATGTGGCATAATAAAGCACTCAATCATAGTACCTAGTACCATAGCATTTTTTTAAATTGAGGCTTTCTCTCCCCTCCTTTCCAAGGCCTGCTCAGTAGTTGAGGGCTGTATAATCCTTCACATACGGTTTGAGAAGCTCTCTGAGAGGCTGGCAGGACACTCTTGATATGCTCCCAAGACAGGCCCCTCTGTTCCCTATGTCTGCTCCCAAGAGGACCCAGGCTGAATCCCAGATCATCTACCTATGGGCATTTTCTCTTGGATTGTGCCAGCTAGAAGCTACACTGTGTTTGCCCATGGCCTAATTTTGTCCTACGCACACTCCATGTGGTCTTTCGTTTATAAGCATCTCCTGAGATGAGATGAGCAGCTACGTGTCTTACTTTCTTTTAAAACTCTGCAACATAAAAATGTTCTCTTTTTGTTCTGGTCCTCCAAGACCTATAGCAAGCACAGTGAGCACCTGAGAAATTTTTGTTGACTTGGATTGGAACCAGCCTTCCAAACAACACTTTATCTTACCATAGTGCTTCTGCTTTATGGTGACACAGAGGTAAAATAAAAAAACAAAATAAAACAAGATCCTTCGATAATGCTACACTGAGAAAGAAACTAGTTAAGCTTCTGTTCAATGGTCTCCTGCATCATCAATCAATGCATGAAAAAGGGGGACAGATAATCAGGTCTAATCCAACTTTAGGTTCTCTCACATGCATTTAAGGGTAATGCATGAGTCCAATAGAGAACAAGGCACTTCCCCAAGAAAACACACACACACACACACACACACACACACACACACACAAACACACACACAGAACACAAGCAGGCTTATTCAGTAACAATAAAAGGCCAGAGTGCCAACAAAGAAGGTCTTTGTAGATCCAAAGGGCTCACTGATGACTAAAGCCAACTCTTAATTATCCCAAAATGCATTGTTTATTTTGTGGATTGAATATGGTAGTCTAGAGGTTGGGGAGTAGGGAGTGGGAGCTGGGCTACTAAATCCGGTAGTGGCTAGGCCATGATACCTGGGAAGTGGGCACACCTGTGAGTCTATCTACCTGTATGCCTTAGCAAAGACCTTTGAGAGGATTTCAGAGATATATAAATGATGATGGAATTGTCCTTTAAAAAAAGATCTGTCCCTCTTCTCCCCACTTAAGCATAACATACATTTACAAACTATACATTTTAGGGGCTGAAACAATAGTGGATTTTCTTGGTCTGCACCTGCAATTTCATCAATGTAGTGTGTGAAAATTGCCCCCACCAAGACAAATCAGCAACTCTTCTGTAAGTTATAATATTGGAGTATGGTCTGGGAGCAAGGAGAGTTTATGTAATCTGTCCATGATCACATGGCCAGTATATGTTACAGATAGGACAACTCACTTCTTCTTGACTCCAAAGCTGCCTCTCAACAAAATATTAATTTAGCCAAGTCTTTACTACTCATTTGTAAATTACTAAATTTGTGAATCTTTTTTTTTTTTTTTGTTACCTAAGGTTAGATTTACTTCACTACCTAGTCTATATCCAGATCACTTCCCCATCTCTTCTTGGCCACTGTGGACGTTCGAAAGGCTGATTAATCCCAAGATTAGTCTAAGGAAACAGAACTAGAAAAGTCACAGGCACAAAAGTTTCATGGTATATTCAAATAAACCTGAGCGATCTCTGAGTCATTTGATATTTTTGATCATCTGTGCTATTGGCCTTTAGATAATCAAGAGTTTGTTGCATCATAAAAACGAATCACCCAGAGTAAGATTTTGGACCAGTGAGATGTTGGTTTTCCCCCTTCTTCTATCTCAGTGTAGGATTTTCCACTAACGCTGCAGGATGTTCTCACCTTCCTCGCTCAATACAACTTTATGATCAATGCAACAACCCAAATGTTAAGTATCCTTAGGCAATCATAAGGCTAGTAATGTCCCTAAACTGTCATTGCCCAATTGAGAGATGGTTTGAATTCTTTATCAAAAGCAGTGAGGTTTGAGTGTATTCTGTATGTGCAAAGCTTTAGGAAAGAAGTTCTTTTGTAATTCTTCAGTGGACATATAATAGGCATATTTGGTGAAGGGATGGGTGATATGTTGAAAAAAATCTACATACACTTGTTTTGTCAAGGCTGTTTATGTCATCCACAGTAGATGAGTGCTGATTGCAAACTTTAATGTTGGTTTGTTCATGCATGTTTTTCTCGTACTCCCGAACATCATCCATTGTCATATCTGAAAGAAGGTCAAGATGGTGGCAACTTCCATTATTAAATGCAAACTTTCAGAGGGAGTGTTTTAAGGGAAAGGCAGTAGTGTTGCAGAAGCCAAAGAGGATTTCATAAAGCAGGCAATCCACTAACTTTATGAAACATGAGTCATAAAGTTAGTTGAACCAGCCGGGTTATGGGGGACATGGGGGTTGGGTGGGGTGGGGTGGAGTGCAAGGTTAAGTCAAAGGAAGTGTGAGAAGAGTGGAAATTGTTTCAAGGTATCTCTGTGAAGTGAGCTAGATGGAAAGTGTTGACATGTGGGTAGCACCAGAGGCAAAGATCTTCTAAAATGGTTTTTTTTAGAAGATCCCTTCAAGAAGAAAGGGTCAGAAGTACTTCTGGTTGGTTGAGTTATCTTTTTTTTAACTTACCTTCCAGAGCCCTTTTGAAAGAAACTTTAATATCATTCTCTTTAATGCAATGCACTTAACAACAAGAAGACATTTTCATTGCTAGAGAAGACATGCTTTAGAAGACAGGGAAATTACCTTTGTTCGCAAATGTCAGGAGGCTTAGTACAGTTCTAACTAATTATGGATTTTTTTTTTGATGCAAGTTCTCTAAAAGAATACATGGTATCAGATCATGCAGGCCTATGTCAGATAGAACCGGCTGATAATAAACTTCCCGGCCTCGTCTGTTTGAAGATAGTTGGTATTATCTCTGCGGTGACATAATTATGATTTTGGGATTACTGTTAACCAGCTGATTTCAGGGCATTTGATTTCTAACCTAATTGACAAAAGACTGAACATGGTACTCCTCTCTGACCTGTTAAATGTATAAAGGTATCCTATGTCCCTCTTGGGATTCTTTTCCATAATTTACCACTATGAATACTTCCTACTTACTCATCTGGCTTAACTCAATTCCATAGCTTCAGCTTTTTATGTGCCCCTTTGTAAGGATGTTGTATCTAACAGACAGTTTTGATTGCAACAAAAGACAAGACAGTCATCTACTACCCAGATCCCTAAGTAGCTTGGTAAAAATTTAGAGTGGGCATTCACAGCTAGAATTTTTCCTTAAATATTTTCTGCATCATGTGGCTTTGTATCTTTTTTTAACATGCCATGTGTCATGTGAGATTTGCTTCACTCACCAGGGGCAGACTTGCCAGAAGCTTATGATATGATTCAACGTGATATCCAGCCAAGATAAAGTGTGGCCACATGTGTCTCCAGGCACATTTGATTCAGTTTTTTAAGTGAATTTTTTTTAATGATTTAGTCATTATTTTATTTAGCCTGTGATCCCCTCCTCCCCAATCATTATCTTCAATCAGAGAAGTTATTTATCCACAAGCAATGTAAGTACCAGGGTGTTAAAAAGCGGTCTGGCCAAGCAAAGAGCATGCTCTTTTGTTAGAAAGTTAAGGTAAAAACAAAACAGTAAGAAATATTACTTGATGATAAGTTCATGTACATCTCATTAATCAATTTAGAACACATTCCATCAATGTTAGCACTTTATAGTCTTGGTTTCTTTTTATCTTATTAATATCACTTACATACAAATATAGCTTAAGAAATACTAAGAAGTCATTTTCAAGTTAAAAAACCTACCATATTAAAAATGATTTTCCCCCATGCATCATAAGTTCTCAAGGCATTTTATCTTATTAATCTAAGTTCTTCCCCAATTTATTTGGAAAATGAAAGCAAAAAAACTTTAAATTGCTTTCTTTTTCTTAACAGCAGTAGAAACCAGTTAGGAGAGATTTTTTTAAAAAATACCTTTAATAACATTAAGGTCAAGACTGAACTTTGAGAGGGTACCTCCTGTCTTTGTTCCTGTTGATACAGGATGGGCATAAAGAGGGAGAAGTCACCCAGAGCCTCTTCGGTGTGGGACATCCTAGAAATGCAATTCTTTGTCTATATGAGTGAGCAGAAAGGAATCCAAATTTTGGGAAGACCTCATTTTAGAAGGGGAAAAAAGATCATCCATAAAAGAGACAATATTTCCATCTGAATGTACTTTGGGCTGCTCTCCAAAAGATGATGTATGTTTAATCCCCCTGGTGGTGGCCAGGCTGGGTCAAATTCCACTCAAAAACACCCTGATATAACACAACTGCTCTTACAAATGAGTCTGACCATTTTCATATTCTTCAGCTTACTCAAAGAACACAGAACGCAATAAATCAAGGGCAACTTATCTATCCAGGCTACTTTATGCTCTGTTTAATACACTCGGTCCTAAAAAGCCACAAGTAAATCAGAAACTTGCAGATAGAATCATACATATTTTGCCGCTGACTTACATTACATTTTCAGGGATGGCTTTTGCTGATGACTGATTTTCACTTGACAGTAGTTTCTAGTAACCTTTAAGCTTTTAGGTTTCTCAGCCTCTTATAAACACATACAGAGGTTTGCTGAAGCCAGCCAGCTTCAACTCATGAGCTGACTATTAAAATTTTCAGTGTGAGCAGTTATACCTTGAAAATCAGCCAATGCTACAAATCAAGGCTTGATTTATTATTCTGTTTGACTACCTAGACTTAAGAAAGTGATGAAGAAAATGTTATTAATGCAGATTAAACGTAAAAGTGTACTGTATGCATTTTTTTTTTTCTGGAGGGCTGGCTGTTAAAACACTTATCAGCACAACACTGCTTCTGGGTATACACAAAGCCCCTGTCTGATGGAACCCCGAAGAAAAATTACTTTGCAGAGTAACTCTCAACTAATCACCCCTGAATTTATGTATATTGGAGTTTTCCAAAAGAATGACATATGTATATTTTAATTTCCTGAATCTGAAGGTTCCATCTAGTTCTAACATGCTCAGATTCTATTCTATCTACCTAAGTCAGGAGTTATTAACCTGGGATTTTAAAATTGCTTCTAAAAGATATTTTGATAACTGTATTTCAATATAACTGGTTTCTGTTGCAAGATTATACATTTTATTTTGTGCATTTAAAGACATTATTCTGAGGGTCCAAAGGCTTCATTAGATTTTCAAAGGGGTCCAGGACACAAAAAAGGCTAAGAATTCCTTATCTAAATTAAGAGAATTTTTTAAAAAGGGATACATTCCAATGACGCAATTAAACACCCCACCCCCCAACAATTTAGCAATGGTAGAAATAACATAATTAAGTAAAGGGATGCATTCCTATGGTTTCTCCTAGTAGACTGTAAACTCCTTGAGGACAGGGATCATATCTTATCTAAACAGTATATTTGTCCAAATTTGGCATGGTACCCTGCATACAGTAGTTGCCTATGAAGTGTTGACTGATTGGAGGTAGATTACCTCCCTAATTCACTTTGGCAGGGTACCCCTTTCTTTGCTCCCCTCTAGGTGAAATATACTATAGTGACCTAGGCCCTGTTTGTTCATGCTTATTCAATGAATGCTCTTACCCTTCTCTGAAAAATGCCCAGTTCAGTGAGGGAGAGAATGCATGTAACCATATCTCTGACAATGTTTATTCAACTCACAGGTGACTGGATCATTCTACTCTTGTAGAGTTCTGTCTTTAGCAAGGCTTGGTTTGGTCCCTGACTTGCCTTTAAGAAGCTGATACCTAAAAGAGTATCACTCCCTCATTTTACTGAGCTGCCGCTGAGGTGCTGAGGAAATCAGAATTTCACCCCAAACTCCTTCACAAGTAGGCTGACTTTTGTGAAAAGAAGCTTGGTTCTCAAAATATTTTTTCATCTAGATATTACTGAATTCCCTCTGCAGTATTTTCAGCGTGGCTATTATCAAATGAAAATGGAAGACTGGAACAAGCCACAGGACATCCACAAGCCAAAGGATTAGGTTTGATACTATTTCACCTCTCAGAAAAAGGTTGCCATCTTACATCTTACATCAATCAAGTGGTGCCACAGAAAACTGGCATCAGGAAATCTGAATTTAAATCTGTCTGCAGACACTTACTACGTGTGGGCCCTGGGCAAGTCACTTAATCTCTACTGGCCTGGGGTTAATAACAGCACCTACGTCTCAGGGTGCTTAGTAAGGAAGAAGTGAGACAGTATTTGTAAAGCCACTTTCTAAACCTTTAAGCGCTATATTTTAACGTTAGCTGTTATTATCACTACTCTTTGGTGTTAAGAGAAAAATAAGAGAATGAAGAGATAATATTAATATAATATTTATTTTTCAGTATTGAGATAACGATACCAAGTATCAATATTATAATTGATTACATAACATTATTTACATAATTACTCTATTATTAAAAGGTATTATTAATAATCACAATAATGGGGAGCATTTATATAGCACTTTTAGGCTTGCAAAGTACTTTACAAATATTATCTCATTTTAGGGCTGCTAGGTGGCACAGCGGATAGAGTGCTGAGCCTGGAGTCAGGAAGACTCATCTTCCTGAGTTCAAATCTGGTCTCAGACACTTAGTAGCTGTGTGACCCTGGGCAAGTCAGTCACTTAACTCTATTTGCCTCAGTTTCCTTGTCTGTAAAATGAGCTGGAGAAAGAAATGGAAAACCACTCCAGTATCTTTGCCAAGAAAACCATATATGGGATGATGATAAGTCAGACACAACTAAAAAATAACTAAACTGAACATTTCCCCAATTTACAGATGAAGAAATCATCAAACCAGTGACTAAAATAGTCAATCTACAAGTATCTATTAGGCGCTTACTGTGTGCTAGTCACATGAAATTGGACTGGAACCCAGATTTTTTACTCTTTCCATCAGCCTCCTTTCACTAGACCACAGTCATTGCAGTAGGGAGAACAGGGCACCTCATGGGGGTTGAAGCCAGTGAAGACGCCTTGGGGAACTGAAGACCCGGAGAACCAGGACTATGGAAAAGAGCTAAATCAAATGGCATTTAATTATGCCGACACTGCTGCCAGAATATTTAGTGAGCCCCAGATCATTATCTGGAAGGGGGCTGGCTGGTAACATCTTGGAATTAACTGACCAATATGTGATATCCCCACCTGACTTCAAGAGACCTGCCTTCAAATCTGGTCTCAGACACTTTAGTGTCACAGTTAGTTGTGTGACACTGGTCAAGTCACATGACTTGTTTCCCCATGCCTCAATTTCCTCATTGGTAAAAAGGGATCATAATAGTATCTAATCTCCCAGGGTTGCTTGGAGGAAAAAACAAGACAGTATAGAAGCACTTTGCAAAACTTAAAGCGTTATATAAATGCTTGCTATTCTTCTTTGAATATGAGTTCAAGGACTTGCACTGGTTTTCACCTTGCCTTTATATTCCCCTGTGACTAGCACAGAGTGTGGTGCTTAATACATGTTTGTTGGGCTGGACTGTGTTGGATTAAGAGTATGTTGTATAAAGAAACTGGTTGAGGCTATTAGGAAAGATGAAACTGAGATATTGGGTCAACCAATTAATAAGATCCTTTATTGGATCCAGAAAGGTCCTTGAAGGTCTTCTAGCCTACCTATTCACTTTACAAATGAAGAAACCAAGGCCCAGAGGGATGAAGTTACTTGCCTAAGGTACTAGAAAGGTAGTAATTGGCAGGGCTGGGATTGGCACTGTACCACATTACCTCCCTAATGAGTAAGCAAGTATGTATAAACTATGAAATTCCAGGCACTGTGCCAAGCGCTGGGGATACAAATACAATGAATGAACAATCCCAACTCATAAGGAGCTTAAATCCTAGTGGGGGGCGTCAAGTACATAAATAAATATCAGGATACATACAGGGAGGAGAAATACAAATAAAGGTAGTGAATTACAAAGTAGTTTGGTGAGAAGGCCCCTAGCAGTTAAGGGGATTGGGAAAAGCCTCCTATAGGGGTGTGTGTGTGCATGCGTGTGCGTGTGTGTGTGTGTGTGTGTCTGTGTGTGTGTGTGTGTCCATGAGTGCGCGTGTGCCTGTGCACAATCTTGAAGAAAAAGAAGGATTCTATGAGAAAAAGGTGAGGTGGGAAGTGCTCTCCAGGTCTAAGGGATGAGGAGTTCAGAGGCAGAAGACGAATCTCAGGTATAAGAAACAGAGATTGGATCACCAAGTGTGAGAGGAGGAGTAATGTATAATGAGTCTGGAAAGAGAGGTCAGGGACACCTTGTGAGAGACTTTAAAAAGTAAATGAAGGAGTTAAACTTTTATCTTGGAGGCACAGGGAGACATCTGCCGTTTACCAAGGAGGGGAATGACACAGTCAGATCCATACTGAAGGAAAACCATTTTGGAAGCTATGTACAAGATGGTCTGGAGATGGAAGACATGGGTCAGGGAGACCAGTGAGGAAGGCTTTGCAATAATCCATAAGAGAGGTGATGAGGGCCTGAACAAAGGTGGTAGCTGTATAGGGAGAGAGAAGGGGTCTATTTGAGAGATGTGGAAGTAGAAATGGCAAGCTACGGCACCTGGATGGCTATGTGGGGGTGAGAGAGAGTGAGGAGTCAGTGGTGCTCAGGTTACAAAACTGGAAGACTAGAAAAATGGTGTCTTCAACAAAACCAGGAAGTTTGGAAGAAAGGTAGATTGGGGTGGGTGGGGGGGAGATAACGAGTTCAGGTCTGGGCATGTTGAGTTTGACCTGTTTCTGGGGCGTAGAGTTTGAAACGTCCAACAGGTAATTGCTGATGCCAATTTAGAGTTCAGAGGAGAGACAGGCAATAGACATATAGATCTATGAGTCATCAGCATAGAGGTGAAGATTCCTGGGTTTTCTCTCCCTGAGTCGTCATAGTGGGTGAGAGCGTTCACCAGAGTCAGTCGGGGCTTTTGGCTCACGCTGTTCCTGAGCCTATACATAGTACAGACCAGAGTTGGGGAAATGGGATTACAGATTTAGATTTAGAAGGGTCCTTTGAAGGTCTTCTAGCCCACCTGTTCACTTTACAGATGAGGAAACTGAGGCCTAGAGGAATGAAGTTACTTGCCTGAGGCACTAGAAAGGTAGTCATTAGCAGCCCTGGGATTGGAACTTTCCATATTATTGTCCCTAAAGAGTAATCAATGGTAAAAGCTATGGTCAGAGACAGCAGAGTTTCTCATTTGAATTCTACCAGCCTAGCTTACTCCTGATGTCCTATCCCTGATTCTCAGAGGGAACATGTAAAAAAAGACATTGCCTGGGAGTAACTCAGACAAGCGCAGATGCTCACTGAACTTTTTTTTAGGGGTGGAGAGAGAAGGGTTAAGTGACTTGTCCAGGGTCACACAGCTAGTAAGTGTCTAAGGCCAGATTTGAACATAGGCCCTCCTGACTCCAGGGCCAATATTCTATCCACTGTGCCACTTAGCTGCTTTGTCATTGAGCCTAAAGGCCCAAAGCCATATTTCGGAGGACTTCTATCCCTTCTCTCAACCTACCCAAGCTATTCTAGTGCTTGCTCTTAGTATAGTTAATAAATCACTTTTGTAATTAAGTGTCCCTATCTATATCCTGACACTATAGAGAATCGCCCTTTTTTTTTGGAGGGGAGGGATCAAATGATCAAATGATCTTTCGGAGGTACCGATCAGTCATATGATAGCATTCTGGAAATCTTTTCAACCAATCAATAAATCAACCAAGTATTAAATGGTTTTTTTTTTTTTTACCATGTGCTAGTGCTGTGGAGTACAGTGACAAAAGCAAAACAATTCCCCTTTCAACAAACTTACATTCTAATGAGACAGGCATGTACATATGTAGGCATATGTGTGTGTATATGTATATCTATATATATGTATACATATACATGTATATTTGTAAGACACACAAAACAAATACAAGGCAACCTTGGAGAGGAAGGCACTGAATACTGCATAAGGAGGGGAATAGAGAAATCAGCAAAGGCCTCCCACAGCAGGTGGTGTTTGAACTGAGTCTTGAAGGAAATCAGGGAAGGCAGAAGGGACAGTCTTCCAGGTACAAGGGGAGAGCAAGTGCAGTGTGGTATATGGAAAATACTACGAAGGCTAGTAGAGTGTATTGTAGAGTGTACATGGAAGAGGGGTTAAGTGTAAAAACAGTGTAAAAGTAGGAAGGGGCCAGGTTGCAAAGAACTTTGAAAGGGAAGAGGTTACGCTTCATAGCGAACATCAGTAAAATCTGTTCAAGGAAATAGTTATATGACGCCCGATGTTTTGGTTAAGAAAAAATACACAAGTAATACAACTAGGGAGGGTACATCTCACCACAATATCCTACCGATATTGCCTTTTTTTTTTAGCCTATTAAATACGAGCAGGTGTAGGGCAGGGGCAAGGAGGGGAAGACCTTTACAATTATCCAAACTAGAAAAGAAAACTTCTTCATTGTTGAAATTGATTCCCTGGCTTCCTTCAAGTCTCAGCCAAAATCCCTCCTTCTGCAAGAAGCTTTTTCTGGTCTCCCTTAATATGTTTAGTGCCTTCTCTTGGCTATTCTATATCTCTGTATACATCTTGCTAGTATATAGTTATTTACATGTTGTTTCCCCCATTAGACTGTGAGCTCCTTGAGAGCAGGGAGTGTTTATGCCTTTGTTTGTAGTTAAAAAAATAAAAAAAATTTCCCCCCTTATTTTTATTTTCAGCACTTAACGCCATATGCCCTCAGATGCTTGTTAACTTGATTTAGTTGCACACGGGGCTTTTCTTATTGTCTAATACTGGGTGGGGAACCTGTGGCCTTGAGGCCGCATGTGGCCCAATAGGCCCTCATTTGAAGCTCTTTGACTGAATCCAAACTTCACAGAACAAATCCCTTTCAGAAAAGGATTTGTTCTGTAAAACCTGGACTTGGTGAAAAGGCCATACCCAAGGACCTAGAAGGCCACACGGGGCCTCAAGGTGGCAGAAGCCCCACCCCTGGTCTAATAGATCCATTTAATGCCACAAAGTCAGGAAGATTTGGTCCAAATTCCATCTCTAATACTTAGTAGCTATAGATTCCTTTCAATTTGGTCATTTTTCAGTTTTGTCTGACTCTCCATGACTGCATTTGAGGTTTTCTTGGCAAAGACACTACAGTGGTTTGCCACTTTCTTTTTTAGCTCATTTTACAGATGAGGAAACTAAGGCAAAACAAGGTTAAGTGACTTACCCAGGGTCACACAGCCATTCTGTATCTGAGGACAGATTTGAACTGATGAAGACAAGACTTTCTGACTAGAAGTCTGATGTTTTACCCAATGTGCCACTTACATACCCTGTATAGATTTCTAGAGAAGTCACTTAACTTCTCTGAGACTCAATTACCCAGGAATTAGCTACTGATTCACAGATGAGTTGTGAGCTGCCCAAATCCCAAATCTTTTATGCACTGATGAAAATGAAAATTAAAAACTCCAGACAAGCAATAAAAAAGACTTTGGGTAATTATAAGTGAATTACTGGGCCAGTGGAGACCCAGCCTCAATAAAAATGGCTCAAGTTATTAATGTCCTTTCCCAAATGGTCTGAGGATGGACATTCTCAGCAGTTTGGGATGAAAAGAACAAAACTGATTGGAACAGGATATCTCTGATTTAGGTTGTGAAAAAGGTTACCTTAACAGCTCTGGGCACTTTAACTGGCTGTCCCCTATGCCTGAAATGCTCTCCCTCCTCAACTCTTCCTGGTTTCCCTGGCTTACTTCAAGTAAGAGCTAAAGACCTTAATTTTAAAAGGACAAGGTCATCCACTACATCCTGGGCCACTGCCAGTCACTCTGACTCTTGTCTTGCCACTAGACTCCAATGACTCTGGAGGAGAGAGTGTGGCTCTCTCTGGCACAGCTCTGCCTCACTTAAATCCAACTCGTGTGCAAGTCAAGACATCACCCTTGAGAACAAAGGACAAACAACAACAACCACCTTCCATCAGCTTGGGCTCCCAAGGATTCTACATCATGATGATGGTGGCCCTCAGGCCCCTCTCAGAGCTACGTTTAGATGTTGCCAGAAGTGAAGAAGAGATATAGGGGACTGGAACGTACGCTGAAATCCCCATCCATCATCTTGTAGGCTATTCACTGATGCTAAAACCTAGCAAGGAGTTTCTGGTCAGACCCCTCAGGTTGGCAGCAACTTTCTCCTAGTCAACACATTCTTCTCCCCAGCAAGATGATGTCCATATCATCCTGAGGTCATAGGCTCACAGGTGTAGGGCTGAAGGGACCTCAGATGTCAACTAGTTCAATCCTCCATTTGTATAGATGAATAACCTCATCCAAGAGAGTGGAGGGGATCTATTTGATGTCACACAGGTAGTAAGAGGCAGGGCCAGGACTTGAACCAAGGTTGCCTGACTCCAAAATCCAGCATTCTTTCCACTGCAACTTTAAGGTATTTTATTCTTAAAAGCCTCCAAAATGGATGCCTTACATTGTACTTAGCTTCTCTAATCATATTTTATTTACTCCTATCATAGCCCAAATCCCATGAAGCTATCTATCTTGCAGTCCATTGCTCTTGCTCAATTTTAATTTTCCTTTTTATGATTACAATATTGACAAAAATCAATAAGCACCAATATTTCCCCACGCGAAGAAAAGAAAAAGAAGTCTCCCAAAGAAATATGATGCTCATTGTTAAAAGTCTGTTTTAAATTTAACATGTTAATCCCAACATTGCTCTGCTTACCTCTATCTCCTTTTCAGCTTCCTTTTGCTCTCATAAGTGACTTGCCCAGGGTCAGCTAGCAAGAGTCTGAGGCCACATTTGAACTCAAGTCCTCTTGACTCCAGGGCTGGTGCTTTATTTGATGCACCAACTAGCTGCCCCTGTAATATGTTTTTGTGGTTAATTCATGGTCCTTTCTTCTTTTTTTTTGGTTATCACTACTACTACCCTCTTATCCTTCCATAATTTCCCTTGGCCCAAAGCCCTTCTTTGTTACAAATATAGTAAAGTAAAATAAATCCATATGTTGGCTGCATCTGAAAATATACGTTTCATTCTTTATCTTTAGTCCAGCTCCTTTGCCAAGAGGAGGGAAGCACGATTCACTGTCAGTCTTCCGAAGTAGTAATTAGTCACTGCAATGATTACAATTCTAAAGTCTGTCACAATTATTTTCCTTTACAATATGGTAGTCGTTCTAGAATTTGTTCTCTTTTAAGTGTGAGAAGGACACTTAAGTGACCTTTTGGGTATAGTTCCAAGTTGCTTTCCAGAATGGTCAGATGAATTCCAGAGCTCCACCAATAGTTGGTTGGTTGTTGTCCTTTGTTCTTGAAGAGGACTAAAATGATACTACTATGTTGGGGTCAAGGTACAGTGTGCCTAACTGTGGCTGATCAAACCAATACAAACTCAGAAGGCTCTACCACAGGTTGGGCACAAATAGTCCATTTGAACGTTTGGAGTAGAGATGTCTCCAAATTTGCACATCTCACATTCTATCAATAATGCATTAATTTGATTGATCTCCCACAATCCTTCCAATAGCTGTCTTTTTTTGGGGGGGAGTCATCATTTCCAACTGATGGTTGTGAGGTAAAAACTTAGAGTAGTTTTAATTTGAAATTATCTTATTATTAATGACTTAGAGAGCCTTAATGTGGTTGTTGACCCCTTGTCTTCCTTTTTTTTTTGAGTACTGCCTGTTTATGTCTTTTGGCTATAGTTCTCACAAATTTGTATGAAATTCTTATATGGATATCAGACCTTTCTCAGAGAAACTCATTGGAAACATTTTTTCCTAGTTAACCCCCTTCTAATTCTGTGTTAGTTTTATTTCTGTAAAACCTTTTCAGTTTTATGTAATCAAAACTGAATGTCTGATAAAGCATTTGCTAAGCACTTACTATGTGCCAGATACTTTATACTTTCTGTAACAATTTAGGATGGAATTCTTTTTTTTTCTCTTTCTGATGAATTTTGTTGGTAATATAGATAAAGGTTGATAATTTTTGTGGTTTTATTTTATGACCTGCTAATTTGCTGAAGTATTAATTTTTAGTTGAATCTTTAGGATTCTCTTAGTAAACATCTGTGAAAAGTGAGAGTTGTTTCTTCTTTGTCTATGATTATTCCTTTAATTTTTTTTCTTTTCTTATTTCTATAGCTAGCATTTCTATAGCTAGATAAAAAAAAATTAGTAATGATAAGAGACAGGCATACTTTATCTGACCTTAGCCTAACTGGAAGGGACTTAAGCATTTTTTCTTTCATAGATAATGCTAGCAATTGGCTTTATAATACTAAGGAACATTCTGTTTATGCCTAGGGTTCTTTTTTAATGTTTTTAATATCAAAGGCTGTTGCTATATTATGCCAAAAGCTTGTTGTACATCTCTTGAAAAAATGGTGTGATTTTTATAATTTTTGTTATTAATAAGGTCTATTATGTTTATAGATTTTCTAATATTAAATCAATTTTGCATTCCTGAGATAAATCTAACCTGGTCATTGCATGTACCTTTTAATATGTTATAGTACTGTTGCTAACACTTGTTTAAAAATATGAATCTGAATTTATTAGTGGCATTGGTTCAGCATTTTCTTTTTCTACTTTATTTCTCCCTGGTTTAAGTATTAGAGCTATATTGGTCTCATAGAATTAGTTTGTTAGAATCCTTTCTCTATTTTTTGCAAACAATTCCAATATTGGAATTAATTTTGACACTAAAATGCCTTGTTCTTCAAAAATTTAATAGGATTGATTTGTAAATCTATTTGTTTCTGGGTTTTTTCTTTAGCAGCTCATTTATGGCTTCTCTATTTTTTTAATTACATTATTTTACATTTCTATTTCCATGTTCTTTGAACCTAGTTATTTTATATTTTTGTAAATACTCATCCATTTCACTAAAATTAAAAGTTTCATTGGGGCATGGTTGGGCAAAATAGTTTGAAATTATTTCATTTATATCTGCTTCACCTATTATGAAACATTTTTCTTTTTTAAACTAGCAATTTGGTTTCTCTCTTTAAAAATCAAATTAGTTAATGGTTTGTATATTTTACTGATTTTTCTTATAAACTAGATCCCAGTTTTAGTCATGACATCAATGTCTTTTCTTTTAAATTTTACTTTCTTTTCAGAACTTCTATATTTTATATTTGGTTAGGATTTTGTGATTTGTTATTTTCCTATTTCATTTTTAGTTTCAAGTCAAATATATTGGCTTGTTCTTTCTTTTGTTAAAATGTTTAGGGGATATAACATTTCTCCTTCAGGACCACTTTTAGTTGTTAAAAGTTTTTTTTTGTTTAATTTTTTTGTTTTAATTTTGTTTAATTTGTTTAATCATTTTGATTTTCTTTGATGAAATTATCAATTGTTTCTATGATTTATTCTTTGACTCACCAACTCTATAGGATTAAATTATTTAATTTCCATTTAAATTTCCATCTTTTTTTCAAATGCCCTTCATTGATTGTAATTTGACTATACTGTCATCATCAGAAAATGTATTTAATACTTCTGCTTTTTTGCATTTGTTTATGCCCTGGCACTTTAAATTTTTATAAAGACGCTACTCATAAGAAATATGAATGTTCCTTTCAAGTCTCATTCAGTAATTTAAGTAATCTATTATATTTAAGCTTTCTAAAATTCTATTCAGGTCCTTAACTTCTTTATTCTTTTTATTTTATTATTGCAACTAGGTCAGAAAGGTCTGAAGGGAACACATTAATATCCTCAACTATTAGAATTTTATAGTTTACTTTTCCCTGCAATTTGATTAATTTTTCCTTTATTTAGTTGCTATGCTGTTCCGTGCATACATATAAAGTACTGACATTATTTAATTATCTACTGTACTTTTAAACATAATTCAGTTTTGCTGCTTTTCTGTTTTAACCACGTCTCTTTTTATTGTCGCTTTGCCTAAGAGCCTGATTGCTGTACCTCCGTTTTGGAATTCACTCAAAGCCTCATAAATTCTATTCCTGCCCCTCATTTTTTAACTCTATGAAATCTTTATTTCAAATGTCTTTCTTATAAGCAACTATTATTGTACTGATTTCTAATCCACTTTGCTACCCTCCTCTTTTTTATGGGTGAGGGTATCCTATCCATGTTCACTGTCGTGAATGTTAACTGTTTTCCTCTATCATAATATCTTTTACCATTTCATTTTTCCATACTCCCTTTCCCCCTAAATAACCCTAGTCTTTACAAAGAAGATGGCAGAAAGAGAAAGAAGAAATCTGATCAGCACTAATAATCTATAATTGAAACAGTCTGTTCCTTAAAAAAATATTCTCTACTGAACAGACAACAAAATATCATTTTTGTATGCAAGGCAGATCAGAAAAAGGGCATGTAGTCATAAATCTATACTGTTTTTAGCTTGAATCTCTTTCCATGAATACAACAAAATTAACATGTTACTTTCAAAGTTGTCCTGTTAGTCATTCTATATCTCAAATTCATTTCATTTTTATTAGGAGGTGTGGGTAACATATTTCATCACAGGAGCATCACTGCTCCTTAGTTTTTGTTAGATTTTTTTTTTTTTGTAACAACAGTAATGTGATGGCATAAATTGTAATCTGGGTTTTGCTCACTAAACTCAATATCAATTCACAAAGTCTTCCCAGGTTTGTCTAAAAAATGCTCCTTTAGTCATTTCTTATGATGTGATGATATTCCATTATATCTATTTACCCGAATTTGTTTAGCCATTCCTTAAATTGAGAGGTACTCACTTCATTTCTAGCTCTTTGCCACTACAAAAAAGAATTTCTACACATCTTGTATGATTGGATGTATTTATATTTCATTATCAGTGATTTGGGGCACTAATATACTCCATATGGTATTGATACATTGGATTTCTTCTTTTAAGAATTACCTGTTCATATCTTTCGAACATTTACATATTGAGGAATGGCTCTACTTCTTAATAGATTGAATTAGTTCTTTATATATTTTGGATATGAGGTGTTTATCAAAGAAACTTACTGCAATATTTTTCCTTTGTTAATTATTTACTTCTAATTTTAGATAAATTAAACCTTTTTAATTTTATGTTATCAAAATTGTCCGTTTTATCCTCTCTGATTCTCTCTATCCTTTGTTTGGACATGAACCCTTCCCCTATCCACAGACTCTAATTTGTTTATGATGTCATTTTTTAGGTCTAAGTCATGTATCCATTTGGGACTTAATTTGGTATATGCTGTGAAGTGAACCTAATTTTTGACAAACTGCTTTCTAGTTTTCCCAGTAAAATTTTATTAATATTTTTTCTAGTTATATACAATAATTCTTTGGCAGTTTGATTGATATGGTAATGGATAATTAAATTATTTCAGGTAGTGTTGTTTTTATTATATTGGCTTAGTCTATTCATAAGCAAATTAATATTTCTCTAATTAGTTCTGCATTTATGTAAAATGTACTTTGTAGTTGTATGTTTATAGTCCCAGTGTGTAACATTCTGGTGGGTAGATTTCCAAGTATACATACAATACATACTGTAGTTATTTTATATGGAATTCATCTTTCTCTTCCTTCTGTGTCTTGTTGGTAATAAACAGAAAAGCTAATGATTTCTGTGGTTTTATTTATTTTGCATACTGCTAAATTGCTCAAAAATTATTGTTTCACTTAATTTTTAGTTATCTCTCTGGAGTTAAATAAACCACCATATCATCTGCAAAAAGCAGATTAATTTTGTTTTCTCTTTGCCTATGTTTATTCCCTCTCTTTTTCTTGTCTTATTTCTAGCTAATTTCTGACACTTTCTTCAAAGGCTATTTGCTGCATATAATTTTTATTATGTTGTGGTCAGTAAAGGACATACTATTTCTGTAGTTCTGCATTTGTGAAGTTTTCATGCCCTGACATATAGTCAACTTTCATAAAGGTTTATAAGGTTTTCATTCATTTGATTTTGTTTCTTGATGTCTCATGCAGTCATTAGCTTCCACTTGCCCAATTCTAACTTTTAACAAATTATTTTCTTCAGTGAGCTTTTGTACCTCCTTTTCCATTTAACCAATTCTATTTTAAGGTGTTATTTTCTTTGGTACTTTTTGATGTCACTTTTGCCAAGACGTTAATTGTCTTTTCATAATTTTATTCCTTTGTTTTCATTTCTTTACCTAATATTTCCTCTACCATTCTCATTCGGTTTGTTTTTGGGGGGCGGTGAGGCAATTGGGGATAAGTGACTTGCCCAGGGTCACACAGCTAGTAAGTGGTCTGACGCTGGATTTGAACTCAGGTCCTCCTGATTCTAGGGCCAGCGCTCTATCCACTGTGCCACCTAATTGGCCCCTCATTTGATTTTGAAAATATTTTTTAGCTCTTCCAGGAATTCTTATCGGGCTTGTGTCCAATTAACATTTTTTCCCTTTGAGGCGTTACTTGTAGCTATTAGAATTTCATTGTCTTCTTCTTGATCTTCTCTGTCACCATAGTACCTTTTCATGGTCAGGTTCTTTTTCTGTTGTTTGCTCATTTTCTACTCTATTTCTTGATTTTGAACTTTGTCTTAAAGTTGGGCTCTGTTCTTTGTGGAGAAACACTATCTCAAGCATTAAGGTTTTGTTTTTTTTTAAAATGAACTATTGTTTTCAGAGTAAGGGTTTGGAAGTTTTCAGTGCTTCCAAGATGAGGAGAGGTGGGGTCACAGAGATCCGGGGAGAGGGGATCCTCATCCAGGAAGGACCCCTGATCCCTTCCATGACACACTTTTAAGTTTAATCTCCATTATCAACATTTTCTTTGTCACTTTCTAACTTAGACAATCCACAGAACAATTAATCAAGCTCTGATACTGGTTTCATCATGGAATATAAATACTTACACTGAACATTTGACAATAAGCTCTCTCACAAGCCAATCTGATCTGGCTCCAGCACCCTTCCTGCCTTACTCTTTCTAAGCCTCTTCTTTGTCCTCATTGTGACCTCTCATCCCTCAGCCGTTCTGGCCATCATGCTTGCTCTGGCCTCACTTTCTTCCCTTCCCAGTCTTGACTCATTAGTGAACTGGTTCAACTCTACATTATCTTCTGCTCTTGAATCCTTTGTTCCATTGTCCCACCTCTGCTCATCTCCGGATTATTGCCCACCATCTATCTGCCTCCTCCATTCTTCCTCAAGTGCTAGAATGAAACCAGAGGATGTGAAACCGACTAGGTCCAGCCATTCTGGCCTACCTGCTGTTCCCCATATAGGACACTCATCTCTCATTTCCAGGCCTTCAATATTTATATGGATGTTTCCTCTCCCCACCCCCCACCCCCGCCCCACCCTGGCCTGGAATATTCACTCTCCTCAACTCTTAGACTCTCTGGTTTCCTTCAGGACTCAATTCAAGTGCTATCTTCACTGGGAGCGTTTTCCTGGTCTCTCACCCCCCAAATCCCCCAGCTTCTAGTGCAGGCTCCCTATTCCTGTTCTAGTGCCTTCCCCTCCATGGTCCCTTTGTATCAGCTCTGTGTGTGTGTGTGTGTGTGTGTGTGTGTGTGCGTGTGCGTGTATACACACACATACAAATTTTCTCCCCAGTTAGAATGTAAATTCCTCGAGGGCAGGAACTGTTTCACATTTGTTTTTGTATCCCTAGCACTGAACATAGTGTCTGGCAAACTGTAGGTGGTTACTAAATGCTTACTGACCGAGTGACACAGTAAGTTCATAATAAATACCTGTTGATTGATTGATGAATAAAAGGCATTTCTCATTCTCTGTGTATTCTGACATTCTCTGAGTCCTTCACGGCTCCCTCTAAATTCTTTTCATGACTTGCCTCTCATAAAGAACCACAACAATAATAGCTAGCATTTATATGGCACTTTAAGGTTTGCAAAGCACTTTACAAATACCTCATTTGATCCTCACAACAACTCTGGGAGGTAGGTGCTATTATTATCCCTATTTTACAGGTGAGGAAACTGAGGCCGAGAGAGGTTAAGTGACTTGCCCAAGGTCACACATCTAGTATAAGCCTGAAACAGGATCTGAACTCAGGCCTTCCTGACTCTAAGGCCAGGGCTTTATTAAATGTGCCACCTAAGCTGTGACAGTGATATAATACCTGAAAGTCTGCAAAGCCTCACCATCTCATTAGTCCTTATAAATCCTATTTACAAGAACCTTAACATTGGATCTGGAGTAGTTTCCTTGATTACAAATTCTGATGTTTATCAAAAGGTCCTCCGTTTAAGACCCTGGCATTGTGAAGAAATCTATCAACCTGGGCAATCTCCTAATCTTCAAAGTATCCCATTTGGGGTTGTTAAATTCCTTTTTTGTCACTGCCAAACCATCAATTGGAAACTATGATCTCTTAGATCAGAGGACTGATGGTAAGCAAATGATGTATTCAGAGGTATGTTTCTGGACAAGTCTTGGACAGATTGTGGGAAAGACTTTCTGTTCTGGCCCTAGACCTTGAAAGCAGCCCAGACATGACTACGTAAATGTTTGTGTTAGAAACCAAAAGAATCACTCACTTTATGAAGTAGAGGGTAGCCACATTTTGGCTGTCTCAAAAATCTCAGCAATGTTTTGTGTTGGTGATCTAGACAGACCCTAGAGGTAAGCAAACACAAAACAAAAAACAAAAAAAAAAAAACAAAAAAAAAAGAGAACAGCAAATACTAATCTTTAAGAGGGATCTCCTCTAATGCAAACCCAGGAAGATGGGGCTGTTTATGGAGGCATGTCTACTTTTAAATGACTCAAAGCAGTGGCTACGTTTGCGACTATTGACAATCCCTGACCATTTAATCTGAGCTAACATCCTTTCTTAAAAGAAGGATAGGAGGGAGAAAACTGAGGCTGAGAGATAAGCATCTTGTCCAAGCTCAAAGAGCTAGTCAATGTCTGAGACAGGATTCGAATTCACAACTTCCTGCCTCTGATCTCAGACCTTCATCTATTGCACCACACAGCTGCCTAGATTTCATTAAGAAATCAACCTTTGGGCTTCAGTTTCCTCATCCACAAAAGGAAGGAATTGGACTAGTTGATTTGCAAGGTCCTTTCTTGCTCTACATTTTTGATCCTAAGATTCTAAGAAATTCAGATCTAACCCAAACTACTAATAGAATGCATTTATTCCTATTTACAAGTGGGAACACTACCTGAACACTGATGGCTTTTTTTTCAGGTCATTTACATAGCACTTTACCATTTACAAAAGGCTTTCCCACAATCCTTATAAGGCTAGTACTTCAAGACTTCAGATATAAGCAATTTGATTCATGTGGGAATGAATCTCTACCTAGGAGAACTATAATCACTCTATAACTTAGGAGAGGGTCTCTAAGAGAGTTTGTTGTGTGTGAGGATCATATGGGATAGTATTTGAAAAGCTGTATAAATGCTATTATTAACTTTCAAAGAAAAACCCAGCATCGTGTCCACTCTATTATGAGAAAGTGCTAGCATTATTACCCCCACTTTACATCCTTTGAAGGCTCAGACAATGAAATGACTTTGTCTGCGGCCAAAGAGACACTAAGGGCCTGAGCTGGGACTTGCATTCACATCTGTGGGCTCCAGGACCAGGGCTCATTCTATTAGACTGGGCTCTCCCTCTTAGAGGATAGTGTGATATTATGGGGAGAGAAAGCTGGGGAGAGATGGTCCATCAACCAAGTGATGAAATAATAAAGTCTGATCAATTACTAGAAACAGATACAATTGAGAGATGGTCCATCAACCAAGAAAGGAAATAATGAAGTCTGATCAGTTACCAAGTGACGAAATAATAAAATCTGATCAGTTACTAGAAATAGATACAACTGATTTAGCTCTTCCTAAATTATGTAAATAAACCAACCAACAAACAAAAAATGAACCCCAAACTCCCAAGCTTCCCAAATAACCTTGTTTGTACCCTTGGAGGTTGCTTCCTTATCCAAAGCCTTTGTAAAATCTTTGTGTTTATGAGAAAGAAAATCAAATAAGATAATGCGCAAAGCTCTTTTCCAGCCTTGAGGAACTATCTGAATGCTAGGCCATTATTATTGCCGTCCTCTTGCTTCTAATCATAGATAATTTTAAGCACTCCTATTTGATAAAATATTTGCAAGTCAAAAAAAAAAACACCTCCCATTTAGAATAAACCCTTCCCTCTAGGAATATAACAAGAGAAGAAGTTTGAAATCAGAAGTTGGTATGGGTCATTCCCTGGGAAGCAGGCAAGCATAGGACTTCCTGTGATTCTACTTAGTCAGTAGTCAGTGGTTCTAAAGTTATTCTCTGTCTAGACCATGGTTTATAATTACATCTTTCATTAACAGGCTCACTTGGACCACACTCTTTTCAAGAAAGGAAACAGTACTCCTGAATTTTTTTTTCTCCTAACATCCAGGTAACAGTGGAAATCAGACGGACTGAAACAGAACCAAAAAGATATCAAAGTTTTAGGATGTTCTCTAAGTTGCTTAAGGGAAATGGACTTACCATACCACTCGTCAACCCAAGCAAAAGCCTGTCTGTGCCCAATCAGCAGGATATCTCGGACCACCTGAAAAGTGGAAGGAAGCAAAACTCCTTGTCACAAAATCTCATAAGAAAGAAACTGCCCTCTTTTCTGGTTTCCTGGGAGAAATGGGTTTCTTAGTCTTTCTTACTTCATACAATTGCAATCATTATTAATTATTTATTATTATTATTATTTTGGTGAGGCAATTGGCTTTAAGCGACTTGCCTAGGGTCACACAGCTAGTGAGTGTCAAGTGTCTGAAGGCTAGCTTTGGAACTCAGTTCCTCCTGATACCAGGGCTGGTCCTCTATCCACTGTACCACTTAGCTGCCCCAATAGTTATTATTTATTAAAAGGCAATGCCGAGGTAGCTCTGTAGCACAGTGGATAAAGCACTGGGCCTGGAGTAAGAAGGGCCTGAGTTCAAAACTGGCCTCAGATACTTATTAGCTATGTGACCCTGGGCAAGTCACTTAACCTCAATTGTTCCAGGGAAAAAAAAGAACAAGGTAATGGCAGTTAAAAAAAAAAAGGGTATAGCAGTGTATCTGAGAATCATGGGGTCATTTTCACTGTGTGTATATGTTTAGGTCTTAAAGGGATATACTAATGACAAGCCCTTTGGAAGCAATTAGCTTTGACGTTAGTTACCTGTGGAAGTCAGTCCTCACTTATCTTCAATTAAAACGGCTGATGCTTTTCACTTACTGAGTCAGGGTGGCGTCTCTCATTATCCCAAGACGGCTAAGGTGTGATTGTTGGAAAAGAACCTAATCATGTGAACGCTGGAGTATAGGCTAAGAGTCATTATATTCTATAAGGATAATAGCTGACATTTATATAGCTCTTACAAAGTGTTTTGTATGTATTTGATCTCACTTGATCCTTACAAGAGCCCTGTGAATGGGGTGAAGTAAGGATAATAACATCTTAGTTTACAAGGTTGTTTTGAGGATCAAGCCCCATAAAAAGCATCAGCCATTACTATGATATTATATTATGTCATGTTATGATATTACATTATGTTGTATTCCAAATCCTGTGCTTGTGTGGGAAGCCTTTCCTGGTCCCCCTTAATGCTAGTACCTGCCCTCTGAAATCACCTGCAATTTGCCCTGTACGTCTCTTGTTTGCACACAGTTATTTGCATGGAGTCTCCTCCATTAAAAGGAGTCTGCTCCTAAAGGGCAGAGAATGTCTGTGTCTTTTTTCCTACGCTAGTGCTTGTGTTGGCTGACTTTCCACTTTACTGAACTTAACTCTCTTTTCTTTGAATGACTTTCCAAATCTTGTTAACATTTCAAATTGGATTTATTGAGTAAACTGCATTTAAAAAATATACCGAGGACACAGGAATAAAATTCTAACACAAATATCCTCATGGTTTGACTTTTTTCTTCCAAAGAGCTGGAACAGATGTTGGAAATTGTATTCCAACACCTTCATTTTATTGATTTACATATATTTGTTTGCATGTTGTCTCCTCCATTATGCTGTAAGTGCCCTGAGAGCAGGAATGTTTTTTGCCTTTCTTTATATGTCTAGTGTTTAACACAATGCCTGACCCATAATAGGCACTTAATAACTGCCTACTGACCAGACTTAGATCATTTCCTGGCACACAATAAGTACATAATAAATACTTGCTGACTTGGCTTGACTTACAGGTAAAGAAGGAAAAGGAACCCACAGTTTGTCATGGAAGAGATTAGATGGTAGGAAAACATAAGAAATATAAGATAACTAGAACCATATCCTTCATATTTCAGGCTAATCATACCTACACTAAGTAGGCTGCAAGCACATCAAGTATATGTATGTTAATGATGGCTGGACCCCTTGTTGGGGATTTACAAGAGGATATAAATAATTGTTGTGCCAGAAGAGGTGGCATGGATGGGTTGTGGTCTGCATTTCTGGGAGTATTATTACATTTATATATTTAAAAATACATAAATTTATCGGCTCTGTGAAGCATTAAAATATTCTTTGCTGTGCCTAGCACAAATTAATAAATGTTTATTGACTGACTTGTTTATATGGCACACCTGCATGTGTGTATTTATGGCATACTTGTTTATTGCACATACATGTGTGTACCTGTATGTTTCCATGACATACTCAGTGTGTCTTAACATTCCCTCAGTCCTGCCAAACCCACTTAGCAAATGACAAAACCTCTCCTCTCATGCATGTTTCAGTAAATGATAGATTTGAATTTTGTGGGGTTTTGTAAAGCAGGAAAAGTATTTATAATGAAGTGTTTATTACTCAGGGCATCTGAGTAGCTAAAGAGGCTTTTATGACATGGAAGGAGGAAAACACATGTAATGAAAATGAGCAGCAACATACAACAATAGACACTTGAGTGCTGAGTATGTGAAACTGGTAAGACTCAAAGAAAAAGCAACCACGGCATCAGGAAATACACCCATTACATTAGGCACAACACAGCTGCCTGTCGAAAACCAGGATTCAATAATGCTTTAAGAGTTCACATTTTAATGGTTTTTCTGACTGTGAACGGATCCTTAAGAAACAAAGGTGTTCATAGAGAAACATCCTTGGAATTTTAAACCCACAGAAATGCCATTCCCCAGATACTAATTAGTCCCTTCGATGCCACAGCAGGTGTGTTTTTTGAGCTTTGATAACACTTTATTCTATTTAGGAATGGGCACCAGGGAAAATTCATAATCCTGTACAATGCTGGTAGGTATTTTAAAGATGAGGATAAAATTCTCAAGATTAGCCTGAATCACCCATGGGAAAATTACCGGGCAAGTGTTGGGGCTACCTCATTATTAGTTTCAAGAAAGGGAATGATAAAACTCCCTAATGGCAGTGGCCTGAGGGAGGGAAGATTGCACTGGACTCGAGGGTTACACAGAAGAGATGGCTTGGGAATGATATCAGAGGTGATCTAAAGCTGAGTTGGAAAGTGGAATTTTTAACTCTGAAAGCAATCCCCTGAGATGTACTCTTCCATTCAGTAACACTCGCCTCCTTGCTGGTCCTCCAATAAGACATTCCATCTCCTGACTCCAGGCTTTTCCCCTGGTTGTCTCCCATGTTGGCTTCCTTCAAGGCCCAGATAAAATCCTACCTCCTACAAGAAGCTTCTCCTGATCTCCCTTAATGACAGGGCCTCCCTTCGGTTGATTATTTCCAATTTCTCCTGTATATATTTTGTTTGTACATTGTTGTTTGCGTGTCATCTCCCCTATGAGACTGTAAGGTCCTTGAGGGCAGGGACTGCCTTTTACCTTTTTTTATATCCCAAGCATTCAGCACAGTGTGTGGCAAATAGACGTTTAATAAATGTTTACTGATTGACTATATTACAGCTGAGTGACTGGCGGCAGAAGGGGAGTTAGGCCTTTGTGTGTTTCACACCACATTAAACACTATGGGCTCTGCAGTGGTCCAGGAGCCGGTTCCAGAATAAAGCTTGGAATACTTATTCATTGGGGGTAGCTACAGTGTGGAAGACCTGAGTTCGAATTTGGCTTCATATAACTTACTAGCTGTATGACCCTGGGCAAGTCACTTAATGCTTTTTGCCTCAGTTTCCTCATCTGTAAAATGAGCTGGAGAAGGAAACGGCAAACCAGTCCAGTATCTTTCCCAAGAAAATCTCAAATGGGGTCAACAAGAGTCAGACACGACTGAAACAACTGAACAACATCATCAACAATACTTATTCATTAATTAAAACATTAAGAGTTTTCAAATTCAATCCACATTTAGTTGCTATTTATGACACCAGATTTTCCAAGGGTGAGAACTGTGGAGGCAGTTGGAGACTGTTCCTTGGGCACTCAATTCTAGCACCACTTTTTAAGTGCTAATAATAATAGCTAACATATGTAACATGCATAGCATTTTGAGGTTTGCAAAGTTCTTTACATAGAGACAAGGGACCTGGGGTAGATCTGTGCTTATATTGGTTAAAGGGAACTCCCGAGTGAGGAAACTCTCTCCATTAATGCAAGTCAGCACCTTCTCTACAATATATAGAACTGCCTAAAGCAGTGGCATCAAACTCAAATAGAAAATGGCACACATTGACTTAGAAAATCACAAATTAACATCTATGTTATAATATATTTTTTATTGATTTTATTAAACATTTCCCAGTTAAGGGGCCTTGAGTTGGATACCTCTGGGAGAGCAATGAGGTTAAACAGCTTATCCTAGAGTCCGACGGCCAGTACGTGTCAGAGTGAGGCCTGGAATCAAGGTCTTCCTGGCTTCCAGGCCTGCTCTCTACCCACTGTGCTATACTACCTGTAAAGGCCTTACATACAGCATCTGATTTGGTTAAGAATTCTGCAAAAATTGTTTAGATTCTGGCTCTTCAAGTCAGAATTTCAGTTTTTCACCATGTGTCAGAGATAAATGAAAAGACCTTTGGCCTTTCCTGCAATCCCCAATAATGCACAGACTAACAAAATGGGAAAAAAATGGAAGTAGGGGATGTGTTTTTCACTTTTCCTGTATAGATGAGGGCCTATTCCTTAAAAAGCTAAGCAGCTTGGGGCTCCCAGATGGCACAATAGACAGAGTATCAGCTCTGAATTCAGGAGGACCTGAGTTCAAATTCTGCTTCAGACACTTACTAGTTATGTAAGTCCCTGGGCAAGTCACTTAACTTCAATTCCCTCCCCCTCAAAAAATACAAACCAAAAAAGCTAAGCAAATGGTCTTTAGCAATAGGTTAGTTAGATGGTTAATTCCAATTTATTCTGTCTACGACTTGTGTGTACATAGTTGTTCACATGCGTCTCTTTTATTAGACTGTGAGTTCCCTGAGGACAGGGACTGTCTTTCAACTCTTTTGGTATCCCCAGGGCTTTGCATAGTTCCTGGCATATTTATTGTTGTTTAGTCATGTCTGACTCTTCATGACCCCATTTGGGGTTTTCTTGGTAGAGATACTCGAGTGGTTTGCCATTTACTTCTCTAGCTCATTTTACAGATGAGCAAAATACAGTTACGTGACTTGCCCAGGGTCACAAAGCTAGTGTCTGAAGCTGCATTTGAACTCAGGTCTTCCTGATTCCTGGCTTGGCGCTCTATCCACTGTGCTACTGAGCTGCCCACTTTGTAACGGTGGAAGCATTTTATGAATGGGGTGCTATGGAATTTCATAATCAATTTGGCTTGTAGAAGTAGTTTATACTCTTGCACATACATCTATCCACCCTGGCCAGATCTTAAGTAATATGGCGGCTTTCCTTGGCCCCTGCTTAAATCCATAGCACAGTTTTCACTCACCTTGTGTACAAATTGTTCTACTCTGGTCTGAAGTCCCCAGACTTCGAATTTCACAGTCACCAATTTGTAGGAGCACATGATTGGTTGGTGACTATCTCTCCAGCCTTCCCTTAAATGTCCTCTCCCTGTTTTCTCTGATTTAAAATGTTTAGGATCCTAAAAAATAAAAAGGGGAAAATTATGATTTAGAAGTACAATTAATAAATACTAGTAACTCTGTGTATGCATTGGGGAAACCAGCCACTGGCCATTTCATCAGAAACTTGTTTTCTAAGAAACAATATCTCAAGAAGTACTAAATTAAAACGTGGAAAAGACACTATTATAATTAGAGCCATAGCTAAAAATAATTGTGCCGGGGGCAGATCAATTTGGGGTGGGGAGTGCGGCACAGAGTACAATCTGACTGTAGGGTATAGTCATGCCAAGAGAGGAGGTCGATCCTCCCTCAGACAGTCTGGGTTGGGGGAGAAGGTGGAAGCCAGGCACCCATATTTAGCATCCTGTTATCAGGATGCTGAAGATGGCAGCATGGAGGTGGTTCCAGTATAATCTGTCCAGGCTGTTGGAGTAAGATGTTTAAGTACCAAATCATCCCATGTTAGTTACGACCCTGACCACAATGGCATCGCATACAATGGTGCCTCTCACCACTGGAGGCAGGCAACTTACAGATCTCAAGTTATCCATACAACTAGACTCTTTTCAGTGCCCTAAAAATGAAGCCCACGTGGTCCAAGCATCTAAAACGATCTGTTCTGGTGGGCGAAGAGGTGCTACAATAGACAAGGTGCTGGGCCTGGAGTCAGGAAGACCTGAGTTCAAATCCAGCTTCAGATACTAGCTTGTGGGACACTGGGCAAGTCATTTTAACCTGCCTGCCTCAGTATCCTATCTGTAAAATGGGTGTAATAACAGCATCGACCTTCCAGGGTTATTGTAGAGTTCAAAGGATATAATAATTGTAAAGCACTTAGTACAGTGCTGGGCACAGAGTAAGCACTGTATAAATATTAACTCTTATTCTAAATATTTAGACGATTGCTGAAAATGACATGGATATTCCCTTGGCAGATTCCTAGGTTCTGGCTGTTTGTGGATATTCATATGTAAAGGGAACATGATGTGTCATTATCTCAAAGAAACATTTACTGAGCACCCACTAGGAGCACAGTACTGCATTAGGCATTATATTTTGCTCACCCTCACTGAGCTTTATTTTCTCTGTGTTATGTGAGAGGAAATTCACCAAGTACAGTCCTGGAGAGAAGAAAGCAAGACTGTGTTTGCAACCTGCCTTTTAACGATTTGATTTTCAATTCTTTCCCCACCTAGGAAAACAATCTTACAATGCTACAGCAGATCTGTCTTCTTTTTTTTT
>CM053626.1:167575091-167597390 GCA_028646595.1 Phalanger gymnotis
GGTCTTCTTTGTCGCCAAAGAAGGATTCCAAAGTCTGAGACTGAATCTGGGTGCGTTTTTAGTGCCTGGCCATGTTCCCAGCCAACTTACTTGACCCTTGAGTTTTTCAGTGGGGTATGACTGCTTGTAGAGTAAAGAGTTCTATGTTCCAAGCTTGGGCAGATGCGCTGCCACACCAGCACTCCTCCTTCCCCAAGAACCCCCAACCTGGACTGGACTTAGATCTTCAGCAGGCTCTTCACTCCTGCTCTGATCTGCCACTTAATTGCTCCTACCAGGTGGGCCTGGGGCCAGAAGCAACTGCAGTTGTAGTTCTGTAGCTGCCCCACCTCCGCTGCCCCCTGGGGCAGTGGCCAAACAGCAAACTCCTTCCACTCCCCTCAGCATTCCCACTAACCTTCTCTGTTGTCTTTGGTGTTTGTGGATCGAGAAGTCTGGTTACTGCTGCAGCTCACTGATTCAGGGCGCTAGAGCATGCTCCACCCGGCTTCTGGTCTGGTTGGTCCGTGCCACCCACGCTGGGCTCTGCTCCGCTCCCAGCTCCATGTGGGACAGACCTTACCCAGAGACCATCCAGGCTGTCCTGGGCTGGAGCCCTGCTTCCCTCTGCTATTTTGTGGGTTCTGCAGTTCTGGAATTGATTCAGGGCCATTTTTTATAGGTTTTTGGAGGGACTTGGTGGGGAGCTCACGCTAGTCCCTGCTTTCCAGCTACCATCTTGGTTCTGCCCCGCAAATCTGTCTTCTAAGACCCATTGCCAAGTGGTGAAATCCACTTCTAGGGCTGTGCTGGGAGTAGTGTGGGATCATAATTCTCTGTCCCGGTAATCGACACTCAAGACCTACTCTTAGGTCCTGATAGAAGTTCCCTTCACTTATTATTATTATTTTTATAATTCACCTAATCTAGCCAGCACATAAAAAAGCTGAACATTCTATGCAGTCTTCCACACCCTGACACCCCACTTTTGCAAAGAAGGTAGGAGAGGGGAGCTGTCTTCTCACAGCTCTTCTTTGGGGTAAGATTGGTCACGTTAATTTCATGACGTTGAGTTTCAATCACTTTTTCTTCACAAGCTTTGCCATATTCGACATATTCAGGTTTTTTACAGCACAGTAATATTGCAATATATTCATGTACCATAACTTCTTTAGCCATTCCCCAATAGATAGGCATCTATTTTGTTTATAGAAAATGCTATTAGAAATATTTGGGTATCTTTGGGGCCTTCCTCTTTGTCATTGATCTTGGGGCATATGCTTTAGTGGCAGAAACTTTGGGTTAGAAGGTAAGGCAATGGGTGGCTCAGTAGATAGAGTGATGGTCTTAGAGTCAGGAATATCTGTGTTCAAATTTGGCCTCGGACCCTGACTAGCTGGGTAACCCGAGGCAAATCACTTCCCCTCGGTCTGTTTAACTATGAAATGAGGAAAATAATAGTGCCTACCTTTCAGGGCAAGTGTGAGAATCAAATGAGATTATACTTGCAAAGTGTCAGACACACAGTAGGCACTTTAATAAAAGTTTGATTTCCTTCCTTCCAGATGGATAGTATTTTTTTATCCAATGGATTCTGTGGTTAGCCACTGGATCTTTGGCATTTTGTGCCAACTGAGAAACCTCTGCTTGAGGTTCATTCATAGCTCCTTCTCAGAAAGCAACACCTCCAAACTTCATTTCCAAAGAAGTACAGATGTGAATTGTGATTTCCTGAGATTAGGTGTAAAGTAAAGATGTGAGATGTGGTTTCCTGTCTGTAACTCAGAGGGCACAGATGCTAGGTAGTTTTCCAAAAGGTCTCCTGTAATTTGGGAGAACTTAGTAGGAGATTCAGTGGTTCAGCCCAACTATCTCCAAGCCCCCCTTCTTCCTCCTATACTACAAAATGCAAAGGGGAAAAAAAACCCAGTATGGCACAGAACAAGACCTTAACAGAATCACATAAGAGGAGGATGTGGTTTTGTCTTTTTGTGAACACTTCACTTCGGATGGCAGCACTGAACGTTGTAAATTAGGCACCTTTAGTTTTCTAGACAGTTTATGGTAGTCTGAGTAAAGACAGGAACCGAAGTGTGTCGGGCAATGTAAAGAAGCTATTTTTAAAAAAACTTTCAGAATCTGTCCTTTGGCTATTAATTCTTGCATGCATGTTGCTATATCAGCTATTTAAAGTTGTTTTTTTTTTTGGAAGGAGGAAGGCAGAGCAATTGGGGTTAAGTGACTTGCCCAAGGCCACACAGCTAGGAAGAGTGTCAACTGTCTGAGGCCAAATTTGAACTCAGGTCCTCCTGACTCGAGCTGGTGTTTTACTCACTGTACCACCTAGCTGCCCCTATATCAGCTATTTAAAAGGTATAACAATACCAGGGAGTTGTACCGGGTTGTAGATGACAGCACACAGAGAGGTTGGGTAACTAGGACTGGAAAATTGGAGTGTACAGGAAACAATGGCATCAGAGTGCAATTAATCAATAAATGAACATTTATTAAGTGCTTACTCTGAGCCAGGCACTGTGCTGTAGGAAAATAATAAAATCTAATACCATTTTGCACTTTAAGTTTTGCAAAATGCTTCATATGTATTATCTCATTCCTGACAACTTTATGAGATGGTACTACCATTACCCCCATTTTTAGGTGGCTTAACCTCTCTCTGGTTCAGAAACAAAGTCAGTAAACAGAAAACAAGACGTATTGGAGGGACAAAAAGGAAGGGAGATTGGGAAGGTCGGACCAACACAAGGAAGGTGGTCAAAGGGCTAGTGACCAAGAATGGGACTGGGGCAGGGGTGGGGGAGTGTACCCAAGGATTGACAGCAAAGAGAGGTCTCCATTACTGAGGAGACCTATTATTCCTTCTTCAGCTGATTTTACTCTTCCCTCCTCTTAATGAGAGGTGATACCAAGTCAGTCAAGAAAAATTTATTAAGTGCTTATTGTGTGTGCTAAATGCTGGAAATACAAAGAAAGGGAAAAACCTACTCCCTCCCCCTCAACACTAGAATGTGAGCATTTAAGTTAACCGTGAACATAGGAGATGATAAATACAGTGCAAACAGCTGGCGATCTCAGAGGGGAGGCACTGGCCGTGGTGCTGGGATTCAGAAAGGTCTCCTGCAGAACATTTGATCTAAACAAATCTGAAGGAAGCTGGAAAAGCCAGGAGGTGAGGAAGGAGACTCTCCAGGCACAAACGACAGTCAGCAAAAAAAGGATGAAGTTGAGATGAAACGCCATTTTTGAGGAACCCAAGAAGAAAGACAGTACTGCTGAATTGTAGGATACTTGGAAGGGAGTAAAGTGTAAGCAGACTGGAAAACTAGTAAAGGATTGTGTTATGTTGGGCTTTAAAATCCAAAGACAGGATTTTATATTTGGTCTTGGAGGTAATAAGGAGCCATTGAAGTTTACTGAGAAGAGTAACAAAATCAGGTTGCACTTTAGGAAGGTCACTTTGGCAGCTAAATGAAGCATGGAGTGACACGTGGAGGGATTTGAGGCAGTGAGACCGATCAGAAGTGATGAGGGCATATGCCAAGATGGCAGCTATGTGAGAGGAGAGAAAAGGACATATTTGAGAAACGGTGTGGAAGTAGAAATGGCAGGACTTGGCAATAAACTGGATACACAAGGTGAAGACCAATGAGGAGTCTAAGATGACACCTAGGTTGAGAGCTTGACCTAGGCTGAAAGTCAAGTGAGCCTACAGAGGCCTACAGATGAGGAAAAGTTAAGGTAGAGACGGCAACATACACACTTTTCTGACAGATGCAGTCACCTAGTCTAGTGTCTGGCCTAAGCTGACCTCTTCCTCAAGATAACCAACTGAACACAAAAACAACCAACTCGGAGCTCTCCATTTAAACTTTGGTCACCTTAAAAATAAGCAAGACACTGAAATGCCATAATTTAAGTTTCAGAAACCGAGACAATGTCTGTTGATGTGGACAGAGGCTTCCAGTGACTTAGCACCTTCCTAGGGTGCTAGCCCCAGATAGCTATGAGCCTGCCCCTCATGAGAAGGTCCCTCAAAGACCTGTGGGTGAGGAGAGAATTGAAATGAGAATAAAAGATAGCATTCACAAAGCACTTTAAATTTTGCAATGCATTGTAGATATTATTTCATTTGACACATAAAATAACCTTGTGAAGTAGGAATTCTTATCATACCCATTTTACAGTTAAGGAAAAGGAAGTTGAAGTGACTTCACCTGGGTCACCTAACTAGTGAGCGTCTGAGGCAGGATTTGAATTTGGACTTTCCCAATTCTACTTCTGTGCCCTTAGCTACTAGGAAGCTCTTTAAGCGTGTGCATCCAATGACTGGGGAGAACTGGAGAAAGAGGAAGGCCACCATGCTGCATTAGTGCATAGAACCATACCTATTATTTATTATTTCTATTATTGCCCTAACAAGAGGTAAGACTCTGAGGGAAAAAAACGTGGCTGAATGATGCAGGATTACCCAGAGTCCATGCAGGATAGGGGTAGCTGATGTTGGGATGTGTGAAACTCAGACCTCCCCTTACTCCTTCCATTGTCCTGGCTCTCTGCTAAACCTAGGTCTCATTCCCCATTTCTCTAAGATGTTTGCTTTCTGGATTTTTTGCTTTGTATGCATTTGCTTTCAAAAGAGACTTTAAAAAAAAGCACCATGTGTGCTTTTTTAAATTGGTTTATGTGAATTAAATGCACTGAGGAAAAGGTGATGATCACCCAAGGACAGAAAAAAATGGACTGCTATCCTTCTTGTTGTCAGCATTACCATTTGGGGACTTGAGAGCAACCAAAGAGATTTTATTAATTTCCAAAGCTGAGAAAAGATTAAATGAAACAGAACAGTCCCAGATTCCCCTGGATAAAATGAGTTTTGGTAAGATGAGGTTTTCATCAGGGTTTTCTGTCTTTCTGGGCTCTGTAATAACTTTGGATACTTTTCCCTTAGATAGCTAAAAAGTGCTTTATAGTTATTATCTTCTTTGATCCTTACAACAACCCCAGGAGGTAGGTGCTACTATTATCCCCATTTTACAGATGAGGGAACTGAGGCAGACAGGGTTAAGTGAATTGCCCAGGCTCCCACAGCTAGAGGGTGTCTGAGGCCTGGGTTGGAACTCAGGTTTTCCTGAATCCAGGCCTGGTATTCCATCCAATAGCCACCCAGCTAGTTTCTTTTTTCCCCAACAAAAGCCAGTTAAGGGGCCCTATCTCCCTCACAGAAGGGTGGAGTAAGGGTAGTGACTAAGAGAAGAAGGCACACCCATGAGGATGCCCAGAAGGAGGAACAGGGAAAGGGGGACTCCACCCATACCTGAGTGGGTACCACTCCTATTCCCCTTCCCTCTTAGATAAACATTGAGCTATTTGGATTTCTAAATAATTCAGTAGTGACTGCTGAGATGACTCATCCTAAAAATTCCAGTTAGTTGTGAAGAGTTCGGGAGTCCAGACATCAAAGCAAAAAGAATGAGTGATGGGGTGGGGCAGGGCTGGATGTAGTCTTTCTCAACCAAGAGGTAAAGCCTTGTCAGCTCTTGGGTGAATTAACAATATACACAGAGAATATAATTAGGAGAATAAGGAATGTAAAGCACTGGGAGAGCAACGAAAATGATAAATGGAAAAGAAGCCAAGGATCTTTGTCCCAAGGTTCTTAACCTTTTCTGTATTATGGACCCTTTTTAGTTTGGTGAAGCTGATGAATGCCTTCTCAGAAGAACATTTTCTACAACATACATAGGATGATACAGAAAATAAACTATATTGAAATAATTATCAAAAATTACCAAAAAAGAAAGGGACCCGTATGCACAAAAACATTTATAGCGGCTCTTTTTGTGGTAGCAAAGAATTGGAAATCAAGGGGATGCCCATCAATTGGGGAATGGCTAAACAAGTTGTGGTATATGAATGTAATGGAATACTACTGTCCTATAAGGAATGGGAAAGATACGGACTTCATAACTTGGAAAAACCTACACAGTATAATGCTGAGTGAGCAGAGATACATGGATTCTGTGCTGACTAACCTTGATGGACTTTGCTCTTCTCAGCAATAAGTTTAATTGTTCAAAGACAATTCCAAAGGACTCATGCTGGAGAGAGCTATCTACATCCAGAGAAAGAACTACGGAGTCTGAAAGCAGATTGAGGCAAACTGTTTGCAGTCTTTTTTTTTCTTTTTTTTTTGTTTTGTTTCTTCTTTCTCCTGATTCATTCCATTGGTCATAATTCTTCTTTATAACTTGACTATTGTGTAAATAAGTTTAATGTGAAGTCACATGTAGAAGATATATAGAATTCCATGCTGTCTTGGGGGGGAGGAGATAGGGGAGGGAGGAGAAGAAAATCTGGAACTCAAAAACATATAGCACTGAGTGTTGTAAACTAAAAATAAAAAAAGTCTTAATTAAAAAAAAATTACCAATGACAAGAAAAAAAAAAGACAAGTTCATGGACCTCAGGTTAAGAACCCCTATTTAAGGTAAATTGGCAAAAAAAAAAAAAATCTTTGCAGCGAGTTTCTTTGACAAAGTTCAAATATCTAAGATATACAGAGACTGATTCAGATTTATAAAAATAAGAGCTATTCCCCAATAGCAAAGAAGTGGAAACTGCAGGAGTGCTCATCAATGTTGAACAAGCTATGGTCTATGTAAATGATGGAATGTTAAGAAGCCATAAGAAATGATGAAGGGGAAAGTTTTAGAAAAACCCCAGAAGACCTATATGAACTGATACAGAATGAAGTGAACAGAACCAGGAGAACAACTTAAACAATAACAATAATATTGTAAATTTATACAACTTTGAAAGACTCGGGAACTCTGATAAACACAATGACGGACCACAATTTCAGAAGATTCAAGATGAACATGCCACTCATCACTTGATAGAGAGGTGATGGACTCGAGTACATTGAGATATTTCTTTTTGGACATGGCTAATGTGAGAATTTGTTTTGTTTGACAATACATGTTTGTAACAGGTGTTTTATTTTTCTTGTTTTGTCAACTGGGTGGGAGAAGGGGGAGGGGGAGAGGAGAGGAAGAAAATGCAAGATCTGAAAATAAAATAAAATATAATTTGAAAGAAAACTTACTTGGCCCCAAGGGCCACCAGGAAGTCTAAGCAATAGCCTCTTTCTCTTTCTTTTTTTTTCTTTTTGAGGCAATTGGGGTTAAGTGATTTGCCCAAGGTGACACAGCTAGTAAGTGTGTGAGGCCATATTTTGAACTCAGGTCCTCTTGACTCCAGGGCCAGTGCTCTATCGACTGCGCCACCTAGCTGCCCTAAGCAATAGGCTCCTGGCAGGCCTAAAACATGCAGAAGAAAAAGAGAAAACAGAAAAGAGAAGAAGAAATAAGTTAAGGGAAGATGGAGTACGGAGACCAGCATTTATCAAGTGCCTACTATGTGCCAGGCTCTGTGGAAGCCCTTTACAAATACTATCTCATTTGATTCTTACAACAAAACAATAAAGAGATGACGGAACCAGAAAAAGTAAAATATTTTTTGTTTGTATTTATGGATACATCATACATACCCTACTTCTAAATGGTCTTGATATGACTTAGTGGTTAAAACATGATGAACAAAAATGAGAAATGGACCTTGGACTAAGGCAAGTTTTGCTTTTATAATGTATCCCTAGCACTTAATAAATTGTCTGGCACACAGTAAGTACCTGATAAATGCCTGTTGCTAGATTAAGTGCTTAATAAACACACGTGGATTGATTGAGAAGACAGAAAAAAGACCATCCAAAGGAAGCAGATGCCAGTAGGTCTTGGAGATGGTTAGGTAAAGACAAATGAATTTGGTTCTAAGTTTTCTGGTAGCTAATGTAAAATGGGAAAAGAAATGAGGTAACATTTAAACTTTTTAACAAGAGAAAGTATACAAATTCATCTTTATAGAGAGCAATTTTTTCTTTGAGACTAAACCATATGAACTAATCTGTGTCCAGCTCTCTCTCTCTCCAGTCCTCCCCCCACTCATGGGGTCCAATCCCACTTTGATCAGCATGGGCGCTCTGACTGGCTTCATTTTCCACCTGGGATGGACCGAGCATATTAATGCCAAACTAAGTGTAGATACCAAAAATTGGCTTAGCTTATTTTCCTGGGTCAGCAACTACAAGGCCAGATGAAGCTGATGAGGAGCATTCTTCTGTTTATGACTGCCAAGGAGAAGGTGCCTTGAACCATTATCTTGAGTAATGGGATTTTTCTTATGTTATATTATGTCATATTAATGATAAAAGAAACACAGACATCCTGGATCTGTAATTTCAACTGACACCTTGACATTCTCTCATCTTGTTGTATTCACAACCTATCCTATTAAGAAATTCCTTTCTCATATTATGGTTGACACATATAGAGACTATTATTTTAGTTGACACAGGTATCCTGAGTTTGGATTGCTCTAAGTGTATAAAGGCTCTCCTTCAGCTTGTTTACCCATAATGAGTTTAGAACTATTTTTGGACTCCATAGTGCATGATTCTCTGGATTAATGAGAATAAATAAGTATGTTATAGCACAGGTACAGCCTGATTCTGTTTGTTCCTTGTTCAAACCTTTGGTAAGGGGAACCCCATTCTGTTTATTCTTTGGACAAACCTTTGGTTAAGGGGGACCCCATTCTGTTTGTTTTTAAGACAAACCTTCAGTTTGTCTTAAACACATTCTGTTTGTTTCTTTGGACCAAAACTTTGGCACAATGATTGACACTACTAAGGCTCAGTAAAACATGACATGCCTGTGGTCACAGAGATAGAGAGTTCGTGGCCCACTGGAGAGAATGCTGGTTTTAGAATGAGGAAGACCTGAGTTCAAATCCAGTCTCAGACACTTACTAGCTATGTGGCCCTAGGCAAGTCACTTGACCTTTCTCTGTCTCAGTTTCCCCATCTCTATAAGAGGGGATATAATAGTACCTACTTCAAAGGGGTGTTGTGAGAATTGAATGAGATATTATTTGAAAAGCACTTTGCAAACCTTAAATGCTATATAAATGCCAGCTATTATTACATTTTTATTGTTATTAAATGTCAGAGATAAAAACCTAAGTCTCCAGACTGACAGTCTGGCATTAATTTCACTATACCATGAAAGATATTCCAAAATAAATGAATTAATCTGCTGACTGGAGTTGTTTTAAATTGCTTTTTGTTGTTGTTCAGTTGTTTTCAGTCATGTCTGACTCTTCTTGACCCCATTTGGGGTTTTCTTGGCAAAGATATTAGGACGGTTTGCCATCTCCTTCTCCAGCTCATTTGATAGATGAGGAACTAAGGCAAACAGGGTTAAGTGACTGATTCAGGGTCATGCAGCTATTAGTGTCTGAGGTCAGATCTGAACTCAGGAAGGTGAGTCTTCCTGACTTCAGGCCTGGCACTCTACCCACTGTGCCACCTAGCTGTCCCATGATGCTACTACTTAGTAGTACATGCCCACAAAGTACAACAATTTTAGTTTCATTATAATTTATTCTAAGCTTCTCCATCCGTAATAGCTCATCCATATAATACACTGTTTCCTAAGCCAGCTCCTAGTAAAGGCTACATGATCGTCATCAAGGAGGCCGGTCTATTTGCAAAATGAATGTTGCCCATCCAATTCACATAAGTGTTTTAGAAAGATTTAAAAGAAGGATTCTCAGAGGCATAGCCCTGTAGGCATCATTTCAAGGTGAGATTCCATCCACCACAGAACAGATGTTGCCAACTGTGCTTTCAACAGCAGTGTTCTGACACTGGTTCCAAATCAGCACAGGATCAAAGGAACACACATTTGGAGCTGGAAAGGACAGTGGGGACATCTAGTCTAAATTAATCATTTTATAGATGAGAAACCTGAGCCCCAGAGTTGTAAGCCAGGTCTATAGTTATCTCTTTCCACTAAATGACAGTATCTATTTACTGAATAATGAAAGATGAACAAATTCTTACACTATGTGATCGATCAATCAGTTGGCTAGTATTGGTTAAATAGTTTCTGTGTGCCAGGCACTGTGGATACAGATGTAAAGAAAGAAACAATTACTACTTTGAAAGAACTTACTTTGGAGAACTTGGAGAGAGAAGCCAAGTGCATAAATATGTACATACAGAATAAATATAAGGGAATAATTAATTACAAGGTAATTTGGGAGGAAAGACACTGGTAAATATGAGGAAGAAGTGCAATGTTGTCATGGGGGATGGGCAGTGCAAAGTTATAATTCAGCTCCATGTGTGGAAAAACAGAGAAAAGGCCAGTTTGGTTGGATCACCAAGTGTGAGAGGGGTGATAATAAACAATCAGGTTGTCAAAGGCTTCAAAAGCTAAACAGAGGAATTCATATTTGATCCTAGAGGCAGTAGGACGCCATTGGAATTCATTGAGAGGGGAGTGACACAATCACATCTGTGGTTAAGGAAAATAATTGTGGCAGATGGGTGCAGGATGGACCAGTGTGGGGAGAGATGAGACAGAAGTCCAATTAGGAGAATGTTGCTATAATCTAGGTGAGACAGCTGGTTAGGGCCTGAACTAAGGTGGTAGTTGTATGAGCAGATAGAAGGGGGTGGACAGGAGAGATGTGGTGATAGGTTGCTTGAGGAAGATTGAAGTGTCTAAGATAATGAAGGCTAAGCTTGTGAACCTGGAAGAGTAGAATAATGGTGCTGGGAAACAGGGAAGTTTGGAAGGGACTTGGGTTTTTTTGGGGAAAGAAAATCAGTTCTGTTTTGGACGTGTTTAAGTTTGAGATGTCTCTGGGACGTCAATTTGAAATATCCAATAGGCAGGAAGAATTGGTATTGTAATACTGAAGCTCAGGGGAATGATTGACATTTATGAGTCTTATATGTAGAGAGGATAATTAAACTTATGGACACTGATGATGATGATGATAATGACGGGGAAGAGGAGAAAGAGGAGGGAGAGCAAGAGGAGGAGAAGGAGGAGGAGGAAGAAGAAGAGGAGGAAGAAGGTGGAGAAGGAAATGGAGGAGGAGGAGGAGAAGAAAGAAGAAAGAGAAGGAAGAAGGAAGGAAGGAGGAGGAGGAGGAGGAACAAGGACAACAATCACAGAGGACATAATATGAAGGATCCGAGAAGAAACAGACAGATGAGGAGAACTAGGAGAAAGTAGCGTCAAGAAAACTCATCTTCTACAAGAAGCCTTTTCCAGTCCTCTTTAATCTTGGTACCTCCCTTCTGAAGAGACTCCCAATTTATCCTGTAAATATATTGTTTGAATATGGTTGTTTGTATGCTGTCTCCCCCATTAGACCATGTGCTCCTTTAAAGCAGGGATTGACTGGGCTTTGTATAGAGCCTGGCATGTTTGTTGTTGTTGTCCAGTTGTTTTCCAGTCGTGTCTGACTCTTTGGGGTTTTCCTAGCAAAGATACTGGAGTGGTTTGCCATTTCCTTCATGTGCCATTCCTACATACCTGGCATGGAGCAGGCACTTAATTAATGCTACCTGACAGAGGTGGCTGAGATGAGACAGTCTCTACTCAAAAAGGGGAGTTAACCATGTCAATGTAGCATGTAGGTAGAGTAAAGGAAAAAGAATGAGAAAAACGATCAATTCAGAAATTAAGATATAATTGTAAAACGAGTAGATTCAAGTTGAGCAATGGGGTCAGAAGCCAGAATGCAGAGGGTTCTGATATTTTTCTCAATAATATAAAACCAGGTACATATCAGGAGGCAATGTGGTAAAAGTGGAAAGAACATGATGGTACCTGCAGGATCTAGGACTTAAAAGAAAAAAAAATTCATTATAACGTTCTTCTTGGTATCGAAAATTGAAAACAAAATGGGTACCCATTGATTAGGGGACGGCTGAACAAACTGTGGTATCAAAATGTAATGGGGTATGACTGCACTATAACAAAACTAGAACTATAAGAAAGTCAGAGAAAGATGGAAGTACTTGCACACAATGACACAGAATGGAGAAAGCCAAATGATGACAACAACACCGGAAATGATTATAATATTAAATCTATGACATAACTCCTTTGAGGTGGGGTCTACAGCTGTGGAATGCAATGTACACTGCCAGACACTGTTTCAGTGTCATTTGGATTAGCATATATGTTTTCGTTCGTTTTGTTACAAGGAAGGGTTTAGTTTTGGGAGGGGTAGGATGGTGGCATAATAATATAAGGCTATGCTAAAACTATTATTATTTTGAAAGAGCACGCTAGACTAGGATTAAGGAGACCCTAGTTCATATCCTGATTCTTGACATTCATCACCTGTGTGAATAAGGGAAAGTTGATTTTCGACAACATAAGTTTCAGTTCCTTACCTGTCAAGTGGAGATGATGATGGTAAAACTTATAGTTATCTGTCTCACAGTATGGTTATTGAGAAAGCACTCTGGAACCTTACTACATACATGGGAGTTATTACTGTCATTAGGATCAGTGGTGGATTGATAAACGTGGCCCTATATAGGATCAGGGTTTTAGAATCAGGAAGGAAAAAACTGAGTCCCAACAGAGGTTGAGGAATTTGCCCCAGGTAATAAATATCACATAGGTTAAAGAGTGTTAAAGGCAGGATTTGAACTCCCCACTTTCAGATGCAAGAGCCTATGCTGTCTTCACTGTGGTACCACAATGCCTCCACAAAGTGTGGCGCCATGATTTGTTAAAGAGAAAAAATGGCCCAGAGTGTTGAGATTAGTCAACAATTTATCAGTCCGGGAAAAAGAAATTATTTCCCCTTTTGTGATTATATAATCCACAATTAGTGGTCATCCCGAAGATGTATTATAGAGTGAATTTGGAGAAATGGCTTGGGAAGGCCCTGGATTTAGCATTCAAGATTGATTATAAACAGTTCTCCTTGGGCCTTTTTCAATTTTACCTATTTGTTCAAATACAGGGAGCTCTCTGGGGCATGCAGTATTTGGAAAATTTGCAAAACTATATAGATATATAGATGTTTATGTATATATGTACATATGTGTATACATATACACATGTATATATTTATACATGTATGTGTATGTATGTATGTATGTATGTGCTACACAGACTAGGAGAATGGCAGAGCACAGAATTTTAGAGCTAACCCTTACAGGTTAGCTAATCCAACTCCCTCATTTTATAGGTAAGGAAATTTGTCCTGGAGAGGCAAAGACTTGGACACATAACTGGGCCTAGAGCTTAAGTCTCAGTTCTCAAACTTGTATATGAATATTTACAGGATACAGGCAGCTCTCACTTTTCTCCACTTCTCAATTCATTATTTCAGTGATTTATTTTTTGCTCAATTAACCCTCACATCTCACTTATTGCTATTTTTAGCCATCCCCAAAAGGGTTATCACTTCCCTCCAGGCCCTCCCCCTCCCCCCTACCAAAAAGAAGTAATGCAAGTATTATATAGGAGTCGGGATATATAGTCTTAGCAATTCAGTAAGAGAGACTAAGAGGCTCCTTTTTTTTTAAACAAATCTATGCTAATGACCAGGTAATTATATTTATAGCTTTCCAAAGAAGTATAAAGTGCTCTGATCCATATCAAAGAGGTGTTAAATAAACCTTACAGTAGGGAAGGACCGAAAAAAGAGACTTAATAGCACTTAAGGTTTCCAAGTTTCTAGCCTCAGGTCTGGTTTTGAATAAAATTAGACAGGACAAAACAAAGAAGAGGAAAGAAAAGTCAATTGTTACTTTAAAAAAGTACTTTTTAGTGGGAGAAACACAGACACCAAATTATCAAAAAGAAAAAAAAAATTGTTTTTAAGCTTCTAGGTGGTATAGGGGATAGAAAATCATCTTCTAGCTTCTACCATCAAGAATATCTAAATTCATAAAAGACACTAGTAGTGTAACTACGGAAAAGTCACTTGACTTGGATCAACCTCAGTTTCTCCATCTGTTAAACCAGAATAATAATAGCACTCTTCTCCTACAAGTTGTTAAATTGTTAGTATAGCTGTCAACATCCCTGCCGGTCGCACAGGCAACCAGGGTTCAATTCCCTGAAAGCTACTTCAGCTATGTGGCTCTGTGGATAGAGTGCCAAGATCAGAGTCAGGAAGATTCATCTTCATCAGTTCAAATCTGGCTTCAGACACTAGCTGTGTGACCCTAGACAAATTACTTAACTTACCTGTTTGCCTCAGTTTCCTCATCTGTAAAATGAGCTACAGAAGGAAATGGCAAATCACTCCAGTATCTTTGCCCAGAAAACCCTGAATGGGGTTATGAGGAGTCAGACATGACTGAAATGACTGAACAACATCTTACAAGTTGTGGTTAAAATCATATGAGATTATATGTACAGCCTTGAAAACTTTAAATCAACATATAAATGTCAGTCATTATTAATTCAGCAACATCCTTTAAGTTTGCCAGCCACCGAGCCATAAAAACTGAGAGTGTGTCAATCAACAAGCATTTATAAAGCACTCCGCAGGTTTCAGGTCCTATGCTGGAACGTTAGAGCTGGACAATATAATATCTAATAATACCTGTCACATTAAGTGACCTTGGATATTAACAGAAATTTTGATTATGTAAAATAACAAAGTTTTTCCACAAATAAAACCAATGCCATATAAAATTAGAAGAGAAGCAGGTAAATGGGGGAAAAATTTGCACAAGTTTCCCTGATTAATATCTCATTTCTAAGATTTATAGGCAATTAATAAAATTTTATAAGAATTAGAACCATTCTCCAAATGATAAATGGTGAAAAGATATGAATAGAGGTTTCAGCGAAAGAAATTCAAGTTAATAATAAGCATATGAAAAAATGTTCTAAATCATTAGTAATTAGAAATGCAAATTAAAACAACTCTCAAGTTCCATCCCACACATCATTTTGGCAAAATTGACCAAAAAAGGGGAAAAAAAAAGGAAAACAACATACTGGACCTGTGTGAAAATAGTTACATTAATGCACTGTTGGAAGTGTTGAACTGGTCCAGCCATTTTAGAAAGCAATTTAGAACTAAGCCCCCAAACCCATTAAACTGTGTGGTACCTTTGACCAAGTGATTTTTCTACTAGAAAAATTTGGGTTTATACCCCAAATAGATCAAAGAAAGAGGAAAAGGATGCCTGTGACCAAAAAATATTTACAGCAGCTCTTTCTGCAGTGACAAAGAATTGGAAATTAAGGGAGTCCCCATGAGTTGGACAATGGTATACAAGTACATATATACACACACACTATGTATATATATGCATGTATAATGTATATATGTACATGTGTAATGCTACAAAATAATAGAGAAGTTATGGTATATGTATGTGATGGAGTACTATTATGCCATAAGAAATGATGAAGGAACTGATTTCAGAAAAACTCAAATGAAGTGATAGAGAGCGAAGGGAGCAGATCCCCAAGAACAATTCATACAATACTGTCAAAACAAACAACTTTGAAAGAAGTAGGAATTCTGAACAACACAAAGACCAACTGAAATCACAGGACTCGAGATGACAACATGCTGCCCACCTCCTGTGAACAACACAAAGACCAACTGAAATCACAGGACTCGAGACGACAACATGCTGCCCACCTCCTGATAGAGAGGTGATGGACCCAGAGTGCACATTGAGATTTTTTTTTGAGGGTAGGAGGTTGGGGGGGGGGGGCGGGAAACGACGACATGGCCAATGAGGGGATTTGTTTTGTTTTACCATATTTTTAGCAAGAGTTTTTGTTTTTCTTGCTTACTTAAATACAGGAGGGGTGGGGAGAATCCAGATCGAAAAATAAAATAAAATTTAAGTTAAAATGTTAATAAGAACAACTCTCTCATTTTATATTATTGCACAGTAGAAAGCTCATTGGTTTTGAAGTCAAAGGGCCCAGGTTCAAATCCCACTTCTGCCACTTACTCTGTGGCACAATTTGGGTCGAGTTTATTCGCCCCTCTGGACTTCAATTACTTACTCCCCAAATGAGCAATACTTAAAGAAATTAATTCAGGGTATTCACTGGAAGGTCAAATACCGGAATTAAAGCTTAGATACTTTGACCACATAATGAGAAGGCAGGACTCACTGGAAAAAGACTCTGATGCTGGGAAAGATTTAAAGTAAAAGGAAAAGGGGACGATAAAAGATGAGATGGAGAGTGTGGTGGAAACAACGAACATGAACTTGGACAGACTTCAAGAGACTGTGGAGGACAGAAGGGCCTGGAATGCTATGGTCCATGAGGTCATGAAGAGTCAGACATGACTGAACAATAACGTAATGAGTACGTGGGGTGGGACAGTAAGGGGGCACAGTGGAAGGAGTGCAGCGCTTGGGAGTCAGGTACTCATTTTTCTGAGTTCAAATCTGGCCTCAGACACTTATTAGCTGCGTGATTCTAGGCAAGTCCCTTAACCTTGTCTGCCTCAGTTTCCTCATCTGTAAAATGAACTGGAGAAGGGAATGGCAAACCACTCCAGTATCTTTGCCAAGAAAACCCCAAATAGGGTCACAAACAGGAGGACATGACTGAACAACAACAAAAATAAGCAGACTGGACTAGATGACCTCTAATCAATTAATAATCAATAAATCTGTCTCCAGATCCTGTGATCTTATCTACCATTGCCTCCTGGAGTTTGTTACTGTTTTATTAGGAAAGCTATTGATTTTTTTTTAGGTTATTTTGTAGCCTGAAACCATTCCTCATAGGGAAGCTTAATATCCAATGTGATAAAAAGTATGGTTTTGTGATGAAAAAATTTTAAAATCTGTGTCAAAATCTTATGAATTCAATGACAAATCATGTAAAAGAAGCAATTACATAGCGAAGATATACTATACATTGAAAGTTTTTTTTTTTTAAGATATCAAAGTTTGTCAGGCCTATTGTATAAGTCAACAAATTTAATTATTTCACTCTGACCGAAGTAAATTCTCAGGGCATTGTGAATCTTGGCTTTGACCTCTACTGAGCTCACTGATGGAGTGGTTATTTTGTATGACCCTTCTGTATTCTGGATATTATTGACATTGCAATTCTGGATGAGTTGGCTGGGCCTAGGCCTCAATTCTCTTCTATAATCCCTGGTGTCTGCCTTTGTTCCTGGTGGTCCAATTCTGGCCTTGGTAACCCTTCCCTTTCTCCTCCTTGTAGATTTCTTAATCAGGAAACGGTTCCCTCCTGTTGTGGCCATTACTGGTCACAATTAGATGTTGGAGATCATGCCAGGTCTCCAGAAAGGATCCCCTGATTGTTGAGCTATCCTTGTCACCTGTGGTAGCTTCAAGAGCCCTAAGGTCCCTCCCTCTCTCTCTTCGTATTGAGGACTGGTTCTACGTCATGCTACTCCTAATAGGCCAGGGTCAAAATCCTGCTGGCTTCAGGTGTTGATCACCAAATCTTCCACCTCTCTTGGCAGATGTGATTAAACAGTCTCACAGTTTGGTCCCAGTGAGACTGGGCTTGGATGAGGACCTTCTGTCAAGTCCCTATTCAAAGCAGGGTTTTAGGGCCTGTGAAGACACAGTGAAGAAGAGTTTTGGCTTCAGAAGGTCATCCCTGACTCAGAGGGCTCCCAGGCTTCAGGCCGTTCACCTCAACGGATGCTGGCTCCAGGCCTCCTGGAGGATCCCTTTCCTAGTGCCTACAGTACAGGCTTCTAGCTGTCTTTTTGTATAGTATTGGACTGGATGGAGATTATTATTTAACTTTTCTCTTCTCGATCATCTGGTACTCTTTGAAATCTCTGCCAAGGTGTTTACTGAATACCAAGGCTCAGGTCCTTTCACGGTTGCCATCTTAACTGGACAGCCACAGCGAGGTTTCCAGCAAATCACTGCGGCAAATAGCTCTAAGGCCAATAATGAACTGTATGACCTTTGATAAGGCATTTTAGTTCTCACGTTGGTCCTCAGTTTCCTCATCTGTTAAATGAAGATGTTGGACCAGATGGCGACCAAGTTTCCTCCCATCTCTGATGTTATACAGGACAGTAGATTTGGAGGTGGAAGGGACCTTATGGGTCATCTAAACCAACCCCATCATTCTGCTAATGAAGAAACAGATCCAAAGAGGCTTAATCATTTGTTTAAGGTGACATAGGGAATAAAGAAAATAGGAGTGATTTGCTCCCCTTCTAGACTATAAGCTCCTTAAGGGCAGGGACCGTCTTTCGCTTCTTTTTGTATCTCCAGTGTTTAGCACAGTGCCTGGCACATAGCAGATACTTACTACATGCTAAATGGCACATTGCTTTCTATTGTGCCATCCTGACTCCCTTCCCAATGAAAAGTGTCAACACAAAACTTAGGGAGAATGCACGTAAATTCCAGACATCTGAGGAAAGGATGATACGAAATCAATAGATAGCGTACATACATGAAAATCAAATAGATTTTCTCAACAGGACCAAACATTAACAAACTATTATGTGTGGGACACCCCAATCTAGGGGCTGATTCAAGTGTAGGGGAAAAGACTTCATTCTTGTTATTGGCTTTTGGACCACATCTGTGATTTCACTGGTTGAAGGAGCTTCCGTCGACCAATGCCAACTGGCAACTTCTCTGTAATTTATAGTGTAGGAGATTTACCTGGGCACTGAGAGGTTAAGTTACTTGCCCAGCGTCTCACTGCCAGTATAAGTTAAAAGCAAGACTTGAACCTTTCTTGCCTGGAAGCCAGCCTTCTTTCACAGCATCTTTGTGACTAATAATTCAGCCAGCTGATAGTCTAATGAAGATGAAACCGAAGTGGTTTAACTCAATCCAACAAGGATTTCTTGCAGGCCTACAATCTACTCTCATAGGTGGTACAGTAGGGAGAGAGTGCCTGGGCCTGGAGTCAGGGAGACCTGAGGTCAAATCAAGCCTTAGACATTTACTAGCTGAGTGACCCTGGGGAACTCAGTTAACTTCTGTTTGCCTCCATTTTGTCAACTGTAAAAAAAAAACCTTGCAGGGTTATTGTAAGGATCGAATGAGATATTTGTAAAGAGCTCAGCCCAGTGCCTGCCACATGGTAGGCGCTCTATAAACGCTCATTCTCTTTTCCTCCTCTTCCTCTCCTATCTCTATTTAATTCTGTCAGTTGGATTAATGCAAATAGCCTCCTTTGTTGGACCACAGGAAATCTTCAAGGCTACTCACCCTACCCCACATGCTGTCATTTCCTATGGGTCATTTATGGACAACAGCAACAACAACAAAAGCCCACTGGTTTAAAAAAAATAGCAGCATTCATTAAAGGATAATAGATTTAGAATCAGAAATGAACTTCGAGGTTATGTATAGTCCAGCTCCTCATTTTACAGAAGAAAGAACTGAGGCCCAGAGAGGCATGGCAATTGTTTACTCTTTCTCTTTATCTCTCCATCTCTACCTCTCTGTCTCTCCCTAAGACTGGTTATTATTTCATCCAGGCTAGAAGTGTGATGGACACTCACAGTCAGACTTTCCTTCTGATGGGCTTGGAATCTCTGACCTACTCCATTTCTGACCCCGGCTGATTCACCTCTCCTTAGGCAGAGCTCACTCCCCAGGGCTCACTATATTAATGATGAACTTAGCGCAGACACCCTTTTGGCTTTGGTCCTAATGCAGCTCTGAGCTCTCAAGCTCAACCTACAAGAGACCTCAGTGGCAAGGATAACAGGCACATGACGCCTTTTTTGAAACCAAAATGTGTATTACTGGTTAAGCAACAGGGTGCCGCGGGGGTGGGGAACCTGCGGCCTTGAGGCCACGTGTAGCCTTTTGACTGAGTCCAAGTTTTGCAGTACAAATCTGTAAAGTTTGGATTCAGTCAAAGGGCAGCACCTGAGGACCTAGAGGGCCACATGTGGCCTCAAGGCCGCAGGTTCCACCCCTGGAAGTGTGGTAGGGTAAACCAAGAGAATCTAATAGTTTTCTGTTTTCAAGCACTGTGTTTTGTGTTCTAGGGACTAAAATAGAAAAGAATGGAAAAGCATTGATTAGGTGCTTACTGTGTGTCATATGTCGAGTTAAGCACTGGGGATACAAATATTAAGATGAAGACACTGCTCCCAAATTCACTTTCTAATTAGGGGAGACAACACATAAAGAGGGGATCAGTTTTATGGCAGATGGAAAAGTCAGGTGGTACTCAGCATCCAGCAAGCAGAGGAGATGATAAGGTTCCATGGATCTTGGGGGTAAATGGCAGGGCAGATGGTCTGTAACTAATGTTGGAAAGGGGTCATAGGCCCAAAAGGTGGGAGTAGAGTGGGGCTCTTATATACTAAAAGACCTGTGATACTGGAGTTATTGGTATAATTCAATTCAACAAATATTTATTTAATACCCAACTATGTGCAAGGGGAGAGGGAACACGGCAAAGAGGATAGAGCATTGGCTGTAGGGTCAGGAGGACCAGGTTCAAAGCCATTGTCTCAAATATAGGCTGTGTGACCAGGGATGACTCACTTAACCTCTTAGTACTACACAGAATTCACCAAGGCTCAGTTACAGGGAAGGATATGCAAGGAAGAATGGAAACCAATGAAAAAATTATAGGCTTAGATCAGGGCTGTCCAAAATGCGGCCAGCAGTGCAATTTTAGATGGCCCGCCTGTGGGTCTTAATTTTCACGAGTGAAAAAACAAAATAATAATTTGCATGGAATGCGTAATAGATTTTTTAATTCCATCACTAATAAACAATCTTGTTGATGTTAATCTTCTTCAGTGTTTTTAAGCTGTATTAGATATGGAACATATCGCACAGAATTTTCAATCAATCTGTGGGATGTGTTACGATGCAGACTAGTCAGAATGCACCTACCTTTATACTGCTGTGTTGTCGCTTCGTTGTTTTGTGTTTGCTTTCTCACCTTTGCCTGTTGTAACGATGATGCGCATTTCCCCACTTTCTATTAGTGTACTGTATTTTTTATCCCGGGTGTGGCCCTTGAATAATTATTTTATTTTAATGTGGCCCTAAGAGAACCTAAGGTTGGATAGCCCTGGCTTAGATGGCCACATGCAAACCAGGGGCTGGAAGTACAGAGAAAAAAATTAAGTAGTTCTTGCCCTCAAATAGCTTACATTCTCCTTATGTCTAAAAATCCTTCTCTGACTAAACCTTTCATAGCAGTTGATCCATAAAGACCTCCTGTTTTCACTGACTATCACGACCCCTCTCACTCCATCCTTGAGGCCAATGCAGAGAGAGTTGGAAAGGGAAAAGTTCCTACATGCCATTCTTTCATTTTATGTAGCTGCTAGCAGACTAGAGAAAGGAGCAAATCTGTCAATATTAACAAGTGAGGATGAACGTGTAATAGCTGCTGGTCATCTTGTACATTACTGTACAGACTTGTGCGAGAGAAACAAATTCTCACGTGAGACAAAGCTGAAGACACCAGAGTACGTGGGAGATAAATATTAATGTTAATTAGCAAACAGTAATTAGTGATGAAAAAGTTGGAGTAGCTGCTAGTCATCTTGTACATAATTATACAAACTTGCCTATGAGAGATACATTCTCACATGTGACAAAGATGCAGACACCAGAGTACAGGAGAGACAAATATTAACATTATTTAGTGATGATGAAGTTAGAATAGCTGCTGGACATTTTGTACAAGACTGTACAAACTTGTGCATGAGAAGCAAAGTCTCATGTGTGACAAAGATAAGGACATCTCAGCACATGAAAGATAAATATTAATATATTAATATTTGCTAAAATATGCATTAGTGATTATGAAGTTAGAATTGCTGTTGGCCATCTTGCATATAACTGTACAGACTTGTACATGAGAGATAAATTCTCATGTGTGACAAAGACGAGGAGACCAGAGCATGTGAGAGACAAATATTAATATTAATTAGAAAATATTAATTAGTTATAATGAAGTGAAATAGCTGCAAACTTGTACAGGAGAGACAAACTTTTATAGCTGCTGGTAACCTTGTATGTAATTGTACAAACTTGTACAGTAGAGACAAACTTTTATGTGTGACAAAGATGAGGTGACCAGAGTGTGTGAGAAACAAATCTTAATATTAATTAGTTATGATGAAGTCAAATAGCTGTTGGCCATCTTGCACATGACTGTATAAACATATCGGAGAAACAAACTCTCATGTGTGACAAAGATAAAGACACCACAGTACACGAGGGAAAATATGAATACTGTATTAGTATTTGCTAAATCTTAATTAACATGAAGTTAAGAGTAGATGCAGGCCAACTTCTACATAATTGTATAAATGTGTACACGAGAAGCAAACTCTCATATGGGACAAAGATGAGGACACCAGAGTTATGTCCTCTGCTGACCTTTGGGCTTGAAATATTCAGAAATGTACAGCATTAGCAGG
>CM053626.1:167597890-167613143 GCA_028646595.1 Phalanger gymnotis
CCCACTAGTATTCAGATCCTTGGTCTTCCAATTGTACAACCTCCAAAACTTTCTGGATGAAGCTCAAACCAACTAGTTTTTAATCTAGCATTTAGAAATTCATGGTTTGTTTTTTTTTTTTTAACCTATTAGAGCTGGCATTTTAGCCCAAAGTTGGATGGGTGAGAATTTTCAATTGCTCTTCTGGGAGATCTCATAAATAAATGTAACTAGATATTGGTTGAAGATCTATGTCTTCCGGCAGACGGGGATTGCCATCATTTAATTTACAGCACTCTTAGAGAACTTAGCTCTTCCCATTCTGAAGGAAGGAAAAAAGGAAGGGAAACCCTCATGAGAAGAGAAAGACCTAGAGGTGACAATGTTGGACTGGGAGACTTGGTGAGACAAAGGCAAAGCTGAGAGCCTGGGCAAGCAGTCTGGGGCGCCAGGTGTGCGACTACCACCAGTCACTACTGTAATGTAGCTGCCACAGTCACTGATGCCATCAGTCACTGAATGGGGTATGAAAGAGAGAGAGAGAGAGAGAGAGAGAGTGAGTTTGGTTTCGGAAAAAGAAAATGGAGCTGCCACTATTACCACCTATGCTAGGCACTGGTGAGCATGAAGAGGAAGGGGAAGGAACAACATTTATTAAACAACTGCTATGTACCAGATATTATGCTAAGGACTTTTACAACTATTATCTCATCAGATGAGGATAGAGTCCAGGGAAGCAGCAGCTGGGAGAGAACAAGCCATGGGAGTAGTGGCCATGGAAGTGGGATAGCACCACAGTGATAAGATAGTATCAGACTCTGGGTCAAGAGGTAGGTCAAAATAGATCCTAGTTTGCTAAACTCACCCAGAGGGGTAGATCCAAGATGGAGACTCCCACTTTTTTTTTCTCCTTACTATCCCTGTTACAGTACCTTTATGATCCAAAACTATCTCTTTTTCTTCAGTTTTTTTTTTTAAACTCCAATCATGGAGTCATTTAAGACTCATTAATACAAAGTGACTGACCATTTGAATTGCTTATTGGCATGTTTCATTGCTCAAATGATGCCAAAGAAGATAAATTCTTAGTCTCACTGCTAGGATCTTCCTCATTGGGGGCACAGAGTTGTATAGAAGAGAGATTTTATTGACTCATGTTTTCATTTTGTTTTTGTTTCTTTTGCAGGGCAATTGGGGTTAAATGACTTACCCAAGGTCACACAGCTAGTGCATGTGTCAAGTATCTGAGGCCGGATTTGAACTCAGGTCCTCCTGACTCCAGGGCCTGCGCTCTACTCGCTGTGCCACCTAGCTGCCCCATTGGCTCATGTTTTAGAACCTCCTACCACAGGGAACATATGGATCCAGATTCCCCTAGGCAAAGGAGTTAGCAGTTGGATATTAGAGAGATTAGGGTGTTGCTAGAGTTAGCTTTTCTAAGACAGTCACCTTAGGCACTTTCTCTTTCCCTTTAAAGGAAAATTAGTCCAACAAAGGGCAGAACTGAAGGAGATGACTAGGAAGAGAGTCATGCCCTCATAAGGTATTTGGGAAAGAGCAGCACCACCAAGCACCCGAGGCCCTCCACAAACTGGTACCAGCCTGCCTTTCTAACCTTGTTTCCAGCTATTCATCTTTTCAAATCTTCTGGCCAGGCTGGTAGACTCACACAGTCTTCTGAATCATACAGACTCTTTGCTTTTTCCTTTCTGTCTCTGCTTCTGTTTTTGTCATCTCACCTGCCAAGAACGCTCCCTTTCTACCTGGCCTAGGCCTCCTTGGTGTCTGCCCAAGCTCTACTTAATGGCTGTATTTTGGGCCCTCCTGACTTAGAGTGAATGTCAATCGTAACTCTTTGGTACAGCAACCCTGAGGGTCTTCCCTGCCCAGCTTGATTTTTTTTCCCTTTTTTTCTAATTAAAGGGACAATGCCTTGACTCTCTTCTTAAAGAGGCCTATTCACGGAATGGGCGTTACCTCACTCCAAGTGAGTACAGGAAAAGGCCTTAGCCTGGAAGGGCCAGGGTCTCCCATTGCATCCTGGGTCATCTCCAGTTGTCCTGGTGAATATCAGATCACTGGACCTAGATGGCTCTGGAGGAGAAAGTAAGGCTGGTGACCTTGCACAGCCCTCCCTCACTCAAATCAGTCAACTGCAAGTCATGTCATCATCTCCCTGAAGTCATGGTCCTCTTCAAAAACAAAGGACAAACACAACTATATAAGAGTGGGGCTAGCTAAGAGGGAATAATTAACTTTGCTTACCACCCATAAAAGCACCAATATGCATAAACCACTGCTAGACCTACACATTGATGCAACAGAAGACCAATGAAAACTATAGTTTCCTTGTGAAAAAGAACTTTGTCCAATATGCTATAGTGGCTCTAAGACCAAAAAAACGAGTACTGGGATTTTAAAAAAGCTAATTGTCCTTCGGATCCACACAAACTGTGGTATGGTAGGCATAGATCTGATCACGATATACTCTTCTTTTCTTCCTTTTTTTTTTTTTAAACCATGGTACTTTTCTAATGAGAAGGAAGGGAACCTAAAACAGATTTGTCTTTCCCCAGGAAGAAAGGGCAAGTGGTGGCTAAAACGCCAACACTGGAATCACTCAGGATGGGAGGCTAATTTATTTTTTTTTCTTTCTAATTTTTCCTTAGCATATATCACGTGACTGCTGCTGCTGAAACAGCTGAATGTTGGGACGAGGACTTCACAATTTTCTACTCTGGAATCATAGGATTTGGCACTTATCCAAGGCACCATGGCATAATGCCAGGATTCCTAATTTTTTCTCATGTTGTGGACTCTTTTTGCTGTCTGGTCAAACCTATGGATCCCTCTCCAGGATAATGTTTTTAAACGTATAAAATAAAATTCAGCATTATAAAGGAAACCACTAATTTTGAAATAAAGTTATTAAAACATGTGGGAACCCCCAGTCCCCCCAAAATCTCAAAAAGTGTCAGGGAAAAAAATGGGAAGAGTAGTGATGTTGGAAGTTAGGAGACATGGATAAATTTCCAGGCTCTGACATTAGTTGTGTGATCTTAGGTAAATAACTTGATCTCAGTTTCCTCAGCTGTAAAATAGGGATAATGATACCTGCCCTTCATTAGAAGAGCTGAGAATTATACTGAAGAACCTTAAAGCACAGTAGAAATGTGAATAATTATGAGTCAGGTTCTCCCAGAGGGCCATAAGATAAGCTGCATGTGCTGTGATACTGTTAAGTATTTGATATGGATGAGGTCATGTCATACCACAGCTTCAAACAAACAAACCCTTAACAGCATCTCAGTTACTACGGGCTAAAAGCCAAACTCCTTACCCCGGCATTCAAAGCCCTCCACGAACTGTTACCAGCCTGCCTTTCTAACCTTGTTTCCAGCTATTCATCTTTTCAGATCTTCTGGCCCAGCTGGTTGACTCACACCGTCTTCTGAATCACATAGACCCTTTGCTTTTTCCTTCCTGCCTCTGCTTCTGTCATATCACCCACTGAGAGGTCTCTCCCTTCCCTCTTACCTGTCCTAGGTCCCCTCTGGAGTCCAGCTGAAATCGCACCTCATGCATCCCTCCAAATAATCATTAATTAAGCAGCTACTGGGCATAAGGCACCAGGCTAGGTGTTGGTTGGGAAAGAATAAAAGTGATCACTGAGACATTATCTCTTTCAGGATGGAGCATGCAGTCTAGGACTTCTTCTAATAATAATTGTCATAAATTCTGGGATTTTAGACTGTTTTGCTAAGCCTGGGAGCAAGTATGAGGATCAACAGGTGAGCCAAGGTAAATTTTTGGCTTCATAGAAGGCAAAGGTTCCTAATGATTACACCTGCACCAAAGTGATATGAACATAAGCTCACTGCATGACTTCAAGCATAGGCTGCAAGAACATAGAGAGATACAAGGAGAGGTCTTAGATATATATTAGACTAAATGATCTCTGAGATCACTTCCAACTCTGAGACTTTGTGAATTAATCATGAACTACTTTTCTTGATGCCGGTGTGACAAGCTAGGTGGTACAATGGATAGAGAGCTGAGCCTGGCGTTACGAAGACCTGAATTCAAATGCAGTCTTGGACACTTACTAGCTGTGTGACCCTGAGCAAGTCATTTACCTCTATCTGTCTCAGTTTCCTCATCTGTCAAATGAAGGGGTTGGTCTAGAAAACCTTACAAGGTCCTCTCCAGCTCTAGATCTATGGTCCTATGAAAAATACTTTCCTCAGGTATTTCTCTCCCTACATCTAGGAGATGCTGAATTTCCTCTGTGGCAAAACTGGACATATGCAATGTAATGACAGGTGTGGAAATCAGAATATTAGAGGTGGAAAGGATTTTAAGGGAGAGAAACTAATCCCACCTCCTCATTTTACAGATGGGAAAACTGAGGCTCAGAGAGGGGAATGATTTGCCCAAGATCACACAGCCAGCAAACAACAGGATTGGGAATCTGAGTCTTTTTCTTCCAAATTCAAGGTTTTTTTTTACATTTCTACTTCGCTGTACTTCCTCCTCATTTAATAAAAATAACCACAAAAGGGGTAACTGAGTGAGTGGCACAGTGGATAGAGCACTGGGCTTGGAATCAAGAAAACTCATCTTCCTGAGTTCAAATCTGGCTTCAGATACTTGCTAGCTGTGTGACCCTGGGTAAGTCACTTGACCCTGTTTGCCTCCATTTCCTCACCCGTAAAATGATCTGGAGAAAGAAATGGCAAACCACTCCAGTATCTTTGCCAAAAAAACCCTAAATGCAGCCATGAAGAATCAGAAATGACCAAACAACAAAAAGAAGAACCAACCAAACCCCATTCCCACCCCCAACAACAAACTACAATCAGTGACCCAGGACACTGCCGGTATCCTTTCTACAGACACATCTTCTTCAAGTCTGATGCTTCGACAGTTCCCCTTTCTCCCGATGCCACTGAAATGAAGAGATCTCAGGGGAAAATGTCATCAGTGTTCTTGTGCTGTCTCCTGGATGAATTGGTAAGAAAGCCTGCCTAGAATTGTCAAAAAAAAATTTTTTTTTCTTCCCTATATTGTTCTCTCTATGAGCTACATCCTCTCTGACTGATCTAGTTCCAGGGAAGGCTATAAATGCATCATCCCTTCTAACAGCGCTGGAGCTCAAGATCTGCCATTCAAGGCATCATCCTGAACCTCCTACCCAGAACTTGGAGAGGTAGAGGCCACTGGGGAGGTAACCTTCACCAGAGGCTGTTATCTTTCATAGTTTTATATGCTGTCCTTGGGGGAACAGCAGCAGCTGTGTTCTTTCTTCACACAAGAGATATAATCGGTCATCTTATTATCTGAGATGTAAGGTGGGGGAAGAAAGGGGTGGGACAACAAGTTGAAACACATCACAAAACAGCTGGTTTACATTCGGAAAGACAGATGAAGTGGGGGTTCATCTCAAGGGGGGAAAAACAACAGAAGCAACACAAGAGACTGATTAATATGTCACCCCCTCCTCCCCAAGAAGCAATTGTACTAAAGGCAGTTGCTTGGGTTTGGATCCTGGTTCATTACTCAGGACTTCGATGTTGTCATTTGTAAAATGAGAGATGGACTCGATGTTCCCCATGGTTCCTTCCAGCTCTTACTGCTATGAGATTATAAATCTGATGACTTGGAAGAAACTGCAAAACCTGCCCACTCTCATCCACTTAGCAGGACAGAAAATAAAAACACTTTTAATGAGACTAGAAATATGGTTTGTGTAAAGCATTTTCTGCTGATGGATACAGTTAAGAAAGACAGAATATGCTGTTCTACTTTGCTTGGCTTTCTCGGGCAGCTAGGTGGCACAGTGGATAGAGTTTTAGATGCGGACTCTGGAAGGTCTGAATGTAAATACAGCCTCATACCAGTTATATGATCCTGGGCAAGTCACTTAACTTCTGTTTGTCCAGTAAAATGGGGATAATAAAGATACCTACCTACCTAGTGGTTGTGAGGATAAAATATTAATGTACACATTTTAAAGTGCTATATAAATGTGAGCCATTAAGGGCATAATAAAAAATAAATATAATAAATATATAATAATATAAATAAATAATAAATAATTTTTTTAAAAGAAGATTCTACTAATATACACACACACACAAAAGAACTCACTATAATTTTTTTACGGTCACACCCTTATTAATTATTAAGTGCCTGTGGTAGGCCAAGCAATATATTAGGTACTAAAGATAAAAAGATAAAAACAAAAGGCTGAGTCAGCTCTCAGGGAGCTTCCATTTTACTGGAAGCCACGTTTTGGACAAGATAGTGTGGCTGACATAGGCCTATCACCTCTGAGTCTCCTGGACATGCTTCGGATGCCAGGGACCAGTAGTGTGATCATATGCCATTTGCCCTGATCACACCGACCACTTGCCCCCTAACAGAAGTCAAAATTATGGGCTTTACAAATGGTTGTGGTGGATGCTGGGGCATTAGTTGAAATAGAGAGGCAAAACATTTTTGTGGCTCTGGCTGGGGCTATCCTTTCAGAGGTTCTCTCAAGGCAATAGCAGTACAGTATTCTGCTATGGGTTTTCAGATTCATTGCAACACCTAAACTCTACTCATTCAACTTGGTAGTAATTTGTTTCCAGACATGGGATCACTACCTCTGAACATGCCAAGACATATTTTAAAGTGTACCTGGAACTTGAGTGGCAAGGGATTAGGGAGCTGGAGTTTAATTATGGCCAATGTAAGAATCTACCTTCCAACCACATAACAAGTACCATTTGCTTATTCTTTCTTTATTGCGTTACTTTACTGCATCTGCGGCAGTTATTAAATCCTCACCCTCACCCCCCGTCCCCCATCCCCACCATGTGACTCGGGGGAAAGAGAGCAGATCTCTGATGCAAACAGTGAAGGACTGGGCTTTGTAGTTGGCAACATGCTGAGATTAACAGAGATAATGTCTTTGCCTGAGAGATCATATATTTTATTTCTGACTGTGATGCCCTGTGGGTGTGCATACCAAGATGAGAGTAGAACTTGGGGAGTGAGTGGCTCTTAGGAACAGGAGCTGGGGAGATTTGGTTACAAAAGCATTAGCTTTACAAAGTTAAAATATAGTGAAAAGATTTTATTTTAAGGTATTCACTTATCCCAATTTCCCCCAAGTATACTTCCCAGATCTGGGTTGGTGATGGCACAAGACAGACAGATAAGTTTCTGGTGGAAAATTACTGGTTCTAGTTACCTTCATGAAAAAAGTTGATTTGAAAATCTATAGTCTGGATGTTTCTGGAGATATTGTTACTTGTCTTGGGGAAAAGAGGAAAAAGAGATGAGAGAGCCCTTCAAATTCCTTCCTTCTGCCTGAGATGACAACATGTGGAAAGAAATGCCAATAAGTGAGTGACCCAGATAACCCAACCTTAGATTTGTAAGCACTTAGACATCTAAAAATGAATACATTCTAAACGTGGTTCGGCTTTTCCTACTCTTTGGTATTTGTAAAAACTAATCTGAAGAAAAAGAAACCCATAAAGTCAGATGTTTCAGAGAGAAAAGTAAATAACACTGGTTGACAAATGTTAGCTAATGACAGTAATGAAATAATTTTCTTTGTTAGATAACATAGACTCTAGAGTTACTTACTGTAAACTCCCATTCACATCTTTAGGTTGGGTTCCTAAAGGGCAGCTGGCAACTTCCCCATGTAGGGCTTGGGAGTAACCCTGAGGAGTAAGGGATGTCTTTCTAATGTCGCTGCTCATAAGCTCCCACCAGTGTGGTTCCCACATTATCGACTGATATCAACTAGCCAGTCAGAGCTAGATTAGCTTTAAGAAATGGTTATTTGCAAAGATGGCATAGTAATAACAGGTGGTACAAAACATCTCCCCAAATCAGGGGCACATTCCCCAATAAGTTCATACAAAGTCCAAAAGAAAGTGGGCTGAAGCTTAAAAAGCATATGAATATTTGGCACACCAGAACACACACACACACACACACACACACACACACACACACACACGGAAATATTCTGCGACCCTAAACTACTACCTAGCTATATTGCCCTAACACAACAGAAGCTGGACCTGATTCCTCCTCTCTCTTCCGTTGCACTTAAGATCATAGAAGCACAGATATAAGAACTAGAAATGACTTTAGAGATCATTTAATCCAAGGCATTCATTTTGTAGAAGAAACTAAAACCCAAATGGAGAAGTCATTTACATCAAGGTCATACGGCTAGCAAACGGAAGAGTCAGAGGTTGAAGTCAGGTCTTTTGACGGCTCTATACCTGGGCATGGTAAGGGATAGTTTCAGATAAACCAGAAATGGTTCACGTAACTAAAATAAATGATACAAAATAAAATGGCTGCATTTTCTTTACCATTTGAAACACTTTGGCTCTACATAGTTCTTGTAGGTGCAGAAATGGTACTCTACTCTTCTAGAGTAAAAACTGTATTTGATCCCTTCTAACTCCCATACACATGGTTCAACTGTTTTGACTTCCTTGTTCTGCCAACAGGAGTTCCATGGTTCTGGGTTTGAGATAAGGGATCTAGTTCTCCATTAAAAAACCCTAACCTTTTTTCAGAAGCTATTTCTGGAAACTGTCAGACCCATTTCCTTATTTTGTCATCTGTGTCTGTTTCGCCCATCTCAAATGTGTAACCTTGGCTTGGACTGGTAATATACAATTTGCAGTCTTTCTCATGGTTTGGACTGCAATGGGTGGAGTTCTGCAGGTGAGGAAATTGGAATATGGCTGCAGTAACCAGAATGGATTGAAAGGGAAGCAGCAGAAGTGGCAGAGCATCAGGGGATGGAGGTCACTTTGAATGGGGGCTGAGATAGGTTTTGAGGAGCTGAAAGCTTTTGCTCATACCTCTGCTTACTAAGCAAGAATCTGAGAAAAATCTGAGTGGCTGGTGAGAAACCTCTTTTCTCTCCTCCCCTCTTCCTTTCAGAAAGGATGGAAGCTCAAAAGAATCGCAGGTGCATGAAACAAGAACCTCCACCTCTCTCTACGACTTGAGAAAAGGGAGGCAGGAACAAAAGGAGAAGGAGGTGCCCAAAGGGAAGGTTCTATCCAAAGCCAAGCCCTATGGACAGAGATGCATATGGTCTGGAACAAATCAATCTGTTGGGGGGTAAAAAAGCATCCCCCAGCCAGACTGCTCCACAGAGGCAAGCATCCATTGGTCACATGTGCATGTCAGTTCAAAGCCTGGGTTTATTATAGTGCTTGAAGCCACTGCGCTAATGACATAGTACTTAGTTTTCTCCTTGCCTCTTTTTGTCTTTGTTTCTGAATGAACCTGAAAAACTGTCTTTTGCATCAGAAAATCCAGAATTCATCAAATGCTCTTCCCAATTCCAACCACCCTGTCCCCCTTTATTTTATTAGGAATGATGGGAAAGTTAGTGTTCAAGTTGACTAATTATATATGGTTAGTATCTTATTATTGGCTGATGAAGGAACTTGGGTGACCCACTCATAAATAATGCTCCAGTACTGAAGCTAAAACAGATGCATGGCTATTTTTGTTATTTAGCAAACGTCCAACCAATCACAATATATCTGGAATCAGGGACCCAGATTTGTCCTTGAGATGCAACACATGGACCTTGAAACTCTTATCTCAGTACCATTAAGGCAGATTTATGGTGTAATAAATAAATCTGTTGAAGAATTTCATTGCCACAGGAGGAAAGTGGCTCCCAATGGGGTTTAGGTTTTTCCTTATGTATTGGATAATAGTCAGTAAAAAAAAATTTAAATGCACAAAAGAAACCAGAAAAAGGATAGAAGGGGACACAAATAGAACAGTTTTGTTTACTACTATGTTAAATGTATGTCATTTATGTGTGTATATATACATTATATATATTCTATATATATAAAATTATATACAGAGGCTTAAGTTTCTTAAACATGTCTTCCTTGTTTTGTATATTGAAAAGTTTCTGTTTATTAGTGATTGTTAAGTTCAAAATTAAAAAAAGAAACATGTATATATACATACATATGTGTATATATATATATATATATATATAGAGAGAGAGAGAGAGAGAGAGAGAGAGAGAGAAATATATATAAATCTAACCCTATTTTGTCAAATGTTTAGTTATTTAAATGCAGGCGTCATTTCTGCAGCTGCTATCCTTAAATGAAATGGGAAGATACAGGGTGGAAAAGAAAGATAGGTTGGTATGAATCATTTCCTTGCAGTTCACAAAGTAACCCAAAGGAAGGGACTCATAATACCATCTATTTATCCTACACTCCACACCCAACCACATCTATCCTGTCCTAAATAGATGTACAATGTACAGAATGCTGGATTTCAGGTCATGAAGATCTAGGTTCAAATTCCGCCTATATGATCTTTCATAATTGCACAACTCTGGGCAAGTAACTTCCCCTCTGAGCCTCAGTTTCCACATCTGTGGGATGAGGGAAATAAAGCCTTGAGATCCTGCGTCCTACAGCCACCTGAAATGAGACTGTGTGTGGAAAGCCCTTTCATAAATTTAAAGCACTCCATAAATGCAATTTATCATTCCTATTATCCAGCTACATATTGATAAGGGCAGCTTGGTGGAACAATGAATAGAGTGATGGGCCAGGAATCAGGAAGACCTGAGTTCAAATTTGGCTTCAGACACACGCTGCGTGACCCTGGGCAAGTCACTTAACCCTGATTACCCCAGTTTCTTCGTCTTTAAAAATGAGCTGGAGAAGGAAACAGCAAGGCATTCCAGTATCTTTGCCAAGAAACCCTCAAAAGGGGTCATGAAGAGTCCAACAAGACTGAAAAACAACTAAACAAACATACTAATAGCCACTGAACTTGGCTTACTTATTAAGATCCTCCAAATCCAATCAACACAAATAAATGTAATATTTGACAAAGATGGAAAAATGTAAAAATAGGGAGAAATGTGAGCAGCTATATGTTCAGAAACAAGAAATGGGAGATGGCAAAGCCTTCTGGATTGTATTAGAAGGCTCTTGCTAGTATATTATGAATACTTTCTCTAAAAAGAAAAAAGAAAACTGGCAGACACTGGACATTGCAAGCACCAAGAAACACTGGAGAGAATGAAATAGATTTTAGCAGACACGAAAAGACTTGTCATTCATATGAGAGTTATCCCTGGGTCAGTTGTCTATATGCAATTGGACCATCAGAGCCAGGGTAAGAATTTGTAAAACAAACACCAGAATAATGAGAAAAAGATACATGTGAACAATAGAATTCTGAATTATGTAAACAAGTAACTAAAAACCAAAAATCTAAAACAGACAACAGATAGGACATTGAAAATGACTATAATAATTTCATGTCAAAGTTTTACCACTTAAAACATAAAAATGTTTTATAAATATTATGCCACTTTAATCTCACAACTGTCGGGGGTGGTATAGGGGAGGGAGAGTTGGATGCTATTATTATGACAATTTTCTAGATGAAAAAACCAAAGCAGACAGGAGTTAACTGACTTGCTGAGGGTCAGACAGCTAATAAATGGCTAAGGTTGGATTTGATCTCAGGTCTTCCTGACTCCTAAATCCAATGTTGTATCCACTGTGCCACCTAGTTGCCTCTAATAAGGAATAACGGTCACAACAAGGAGATGAAAGGAGTCCAGAAAGTACCTTAGTCCACAAACATATGACTTACTTGCCAAAGAGAGCTGAGTGCCAAAGGCAACAATGAGTTAGAACACAAACTTGTCTGTAAAATCTTATATAATAGATTACTATAACATACAATATTATTTATAGATATATTACTACATATTATATTATGATAATAGATCATTAATGAACAATATTGTTTCATAAAGCAGAGAGAAACAGTGGAGGATTGTAATGACAATTTTAGATTTGAAGATCTTTCCCATCCATTAATAGGCCATGTGATCTGCTTATGTCAAAGGAAGCCAAAGTCATATGTGGTGAGAGGAGCTTGCTGAGAGGAGAAGGAAAGTGTGTCACAGGAAATGCTCAGGGAGAGAGCAGATGTGTGCTGTGCTGTGAGTGATTGTTGGTGGCAAGGTCCCAGCAGGGGGGCCAATTGTTTTGAGATAGAGTGGTTCTCTGCTGCGATATTGTGTATTGAATTCTTTGCTGCTATGATGGATTGGGCTTATTGGTTTTGGGATCTGGTTCTCTGGTGTCTGAATAAATGGTTTACTTCTTCTACCTTCTATATGGAGAGTCTCTTATATTTTCTGACACAGAACCACATAGGCATTTTGACAATTACTGTCTGTATTGTGATTACTGCCTTGCTAATGCAAGGATAAAACCAGTTTAAGAAAAGTGTGGCAAGATAGCCTAGTAAGTAAAGTCATCCCAAAGGCCTTAAAGATGAAAAAGGAATAAGGACTTTTTATAGAAGAAAAATGGGCAAGATTTGCAAAAGCCATTTTAACAAACTGTTTTCTCTATCAAGGATACTGGAAGCACCACTTTTGATCCCTAACATCCCACTTGGGCCCTAATATCCCGTATGGACCATAATATCCCATTTGAATCCTTACATCCCACTAAGACCTTAACATATCCCTTGGTACAAACATCTCATTTGGACCTTACCATCTCACTTGGATTCTAATATCCTTCTTGGACTTTAACGTCGCCCACTTGGACAATAATATCCTATTTGACCTTAACATTACAAATCCTCATATAGAATCCTAGATATGGATGCTAAACAGAAAAAAGATGGTAAGTATATATATGGAAAAGATCTAGACTTCAGGCAATACAATTCTGAGAGCTTCAAAGGGCAAATAGACAAGTTTATATGAAGGAGGGAAAGATACCAAAGGTGTGTAAAAAAATCTCTGATCTTGTTAATACTAGGAAAAAAAAGTGACTGAGAAGGAGGGAAGTGAGGAAGATGAAGGTAACCAGAATCTATTAAATTCCTACTATGTGCCAGGCACTGTGTTAAGTGCTTTATGAATACCTCATTTGATGAGAATATCAATAACTATCAACCTATATGCCTAATGTCCCATGTTTACAAAATCTTTATGGGAGCCATCTATATATAAATCAGAGGAAGGAGGCTTTCACAAGCAATCTTCAACAGTGGATAACATATTTATCATCTTGCAATTAAATGAAAGTTGTAGAGAATATGAGAACTCATTGTGTTTATTGTTTGCTGGTTATCCATCCCCCCTCCCCCCACCAAAAGCATTCAATTTGACAAAACAACATACTGCCTAAGAGCTCTTTTACAAAAAGGTATCTTCCACCTGTACATCAAGATGATTCAGGATTTCTTGGAAAATATAAAAACAGAAATAACCCTATTCAATGGAATTAGGTAGAACATTAGGCAGGTATGGCACAAAATGGAGAGATACATGCTCAAATATGGTTTTGATGGAGAGATGCAACTCAGAGTAACAGTTTAGGGATTCTTTCTGAGGATCCTTCTCCAGAGAGATCTCTGGATATTTCTTGTTTATTGATGGGATTGTCCCAGATCTTTTCAGAGCTCCTCAAAGGAGTTTGGCCTGTCCATCCACACAAGAAAGACTAAACTGATGAAAAATGTCAGGTTTCAACATGCATTTCAATGGACGTCTTGTCCAAAGGCATATGGATCAGATAATATAGAGACACGGACAAAGAGCTGGGCCCAGAATTGAAAAGGAGAGGGCCGAATTGCTCTCAGAAAACTGCAAAGTACTTTTATTGACCCCCTGAACTTCCCATAAAAGCAAAGAGAAGGGAAGGCAACGAGTATTTATTACGTGCCAGGCACTGTGCTAAGTGTTCTACAAATATTACCTCAAAGACCCATGTTTTCACTACTAACATTTTATTGCTGTTGCTACACAGCAGTGAAATATGGAACATTTCTACTACAGATGAGGGGTAGAACCAAGATGGTAGAGTACAGTCTGGAACCCAAATGACCTCTCCTCACATTCTCTTCTAAACAACTTTAAAATAATGCCTGAAACCCAATTTTGGAGCAGCAGAGCCAACAAAAATTCATAGGGAGACATTTTTCCAGCTTAACAAGATCTTCAGAGAAGGTCTGAAACATTGGGGTGGGATCATGCCTGGAGCATGCCAGGGGCACCAGCAGTAGGCCTTAGAGGCAACTGCAACAACAGCAGTTTTGTGAGCTTTCAGTCCAGATATTCTGGGTCACAGTTCCAGGGTGGAGAGGAGTGCTTGTGATCAGTCACAAGGGAGCAGATTCCCAGACCTGGTAATAGTTCTAGGGCTAAGAAGAGCACTAGTACTTGTGACTGCAGGGGACCAGGAGCCCTTCCTGAGTAAAGACCAGAGCACAGACTAGGAGAGCAGTAACCATACCACCTTGGAAGCACCAAAAACTTGTAGACCCCTGGAATGAGCTGAGAAAACAGCAGCATGAAAAAACCTGAAGCTTGGCATAGTGCCTCCCCACCCCCAGGTGAGCAAAGTCCAAGTTTAACATAAATTTTAAAGTAAAAAAAATAGATTAAAAATTAGTACAAAAAAAAACAAAAAGAATTTTATCATAAAAAGTTACTACAGTGCCAGGAAAGACCAAAGACATAAACTTAGAAGAAGAGAACAATGTGAAAACAGCTACATACAAAGCGTCAAAGAAAAATACTAATTGGATCCAAGACTAATAATAATTCCTGGAAGAGTTAAGAAAAAGAGGTAAGGGTGATAAAGGAAAAATTAGGAAAAGAAATGAGAATGATATAAGAAAATTATGATTCTACACTAAGAGATCAAAGGGCTTGGAATTCGATATTCTGGAGGTCAATGGAGCTAGGATTAAAACCAAGAATCACCTACCCAGCAAAACTGAGTATCATACTCCAAGGCAAAATATGGATTTTCAATAAAATAGAGGACTTTCAATAAAATAGAGGACTTTCAAGCTTTCTCAGTGAAAAGACCAGAGCTGAATAGAAAATTTGACTTTCAAACACAAGAATCAAGAGAAGCATGAAAAGGTAATCAAGAAAAAGAACAAGAAAAGAAATTGCAAGGGACTTACTAAAGTTGAACTGTTTTGTTCACATTCCTACATGGAAAGATGATGTGTATGATTCATGAGACCTCAATATTTGGGTAGCTGAAGGGAATATGCATGTGTGTATATGTATGTGTATATGTGTATATATTTATGTACGTGTATGTAAATATGTTTATATGTGTGTATGTATATATATGCATATATATGTGTGTATATGTGTATATATATATACACACAGAGGGAGAGAGAGTGG
>CM053626.1:167613643-167640882 GCA_028646595.1 Phalanger gymnotis
GGAAATGGGGAGAAAATTTGTAATTCAAACGCCTGTGAAAATCAATGCTGAAAACCAAACATATTAAAAATAAATTTAAAAAAATTATGAAAAGAGAATTAACAGGTTAGTAAAAGCGGAAGCTAGATGGCACAGTGGATAAAGTGCCAGGCCTGAAGTCAGGAAGACTCATCTTCCTCAGTTTAAATCTGACCTCAGAAACTTACTAGCTTTGTAACTCTGGGCAAGTCACTCAACCCTGTTTGGCTCAGTTTTTTCATCTGTAAAATGAGCTAGAGAAGGAAATGGCAAATTACTCTAGTATCTTTGCCAAGAAAATCCCACATAGGATCATAAAAAATCAGATGCAACTAAAATGAGCAAACAACAATAAAAAGAAACACAAAAAATAGTGAAGAAAATAACGTCTTAAAAAAATTGGCTTAATGATAAAGTAGCATAAAAAAATCACTGAAGAAAAGAACTCCTTAAAGCAAAATAAGCCAAATGGAAAAGGAGGTACAAAAATTCACTAAAGAAAATAAATCCTTAAAAAGTAGAATTGGGCAAATGGAAGCTAATAACTCAATGAGACTTAAACAACAAAACAAAGTCATGAGAATGAAAATATAGAAGAAAATGTGAAATACCTCATTGAAAAAAACAACTGACCTGGAAAATAGATTGAGGAGACATAATTTAAGCATTACTAGACTACCTGAAAGCTATGATCAAAAAAAGAGTCTAGAAGTCATATTTCAAGAAATTATTAAGGACAACTGGCTCAATATCTTAGATCAAGGTGTGTGTGTGTGTGTGTGTGAGGGGGGGTTAAATAGCAATCGAAAGAATGTACTAATTGCCACCTAAAGTAAATCCAAAATGAAAACTACTAGGAATATTATAGCCAAATTCCAGAGCTCCCAGGTCAAGTAGAAAATATTGCAAGCAGCCAGAAAGAAAGAATTCGAATATTGTGGTCAGCATCATAAAAGATTTAGCAGCTTTCACATTAAAGAAGTAAAGGACTTGGAATATGATATTTCAGAAGGCAAAGCAGTGATAAAAACATAACATACCCAGCATAACTGAGTATAATCCATCAGAGGAAAAATGGATATTTAATGAAATAGAGAACTTACAAGCATTCCTAATGAAAATATCAGAGCTGAATAGAAATCTGACATTTAAACAGAAGTCTCCAGAGAAACATAAAAAGGTAAACATAAAAGAGCAGTCATAAGAGATTTAATAAAGTTAAACCATTTATATTCCTATATGGAAAGATGATACATTTAGCTCCTAAGAACTGTATCATTATTAGGGCAGTTAAAAGGAGTTGAAGTAGGCAGAGGGCACGAGTATGCAACAATTATGTTGGAATGACCTCAAAAAGAAAAAGGGTGAAAAAGAGGTTTGCAGTGGAAGAAGAGGGAAGGTAGAATGGAGAAAATTTTCTCACATAAAAGAGGCACGCAAGGAAGAGATTTTATAGTGGAGGGGAAAATGGGAGGGGGTAGTGGGCAACACGTGAACCTCACTCTCATCAGAATTGGATCAAAGAGGGAAGGATACACACACACACACACACACACACACACACACACACACACACACACAATTGGATATCTATCTTACCCAAGAGGAAAATAGGAGGGGAAAGGGATAATAAGAGATATGGAGGCAGGGGGAAGTGGAGATGATAAAAAGGAGGAAAGATTAAAGAGAGATAGTGGTTAGAAGCAAAACAGATTTTTGAGGGGAGGCAGGATAAAAAGAGAGAGTAAAGCATAAACAGAAGAAAATAGGATGGAAGGGAATATATAATTAGTAATCATAACTATGAATGTGAATGGTGTGAATATAAAAAAAATTTAGAGCAAGTTTCTCTGACAAATATATAAAGGAACTGAATAAAATTTATAAAATTTATATAAATAAAATAAAATTTATAAAATTTATAAAAATAAAAGCCATTCCTCAATTGATAAATGGTCAAGGGATGAACAGACAGTTTTCAGAATAAGAAATCAAAGCCATCTAAAGTCATATGAAAAAATGCTCTAAATCGCTATTGATTGGAGAAATTCAAATCAAAACAACTCTGAGGTACCATGTCACAACTATAAGATATGACAAATGCTAGAGGGGATGAGGGAAAATAAGTACATTAATGCTACTAATAGGTACAGTTATGAACTGGTCCAACCAATCTGGAGAACCATTTGGAACTATGCCCAAAGGGCTATAAAACTGGGCATACTCTTTGACCTAGCAATACCACTACTAGGTCTGTACCCAACAAGATCTAAGAAAAAGGGAAAGGACATATATATACAAAAATATTTATAGCAGCTCTTTCTTGGTAGCAAAGAACTGGAAATTGAGGGGATGCCCATCAATTGGGGAATGGCTGAACAAGTGGTAGCATATGATTGTCATGCAATACTATTGTGCTGTGAGAAATAATGAAGATGACTAAGAAAAAATGGCAAGACCTATATCAACTGATGCAAAGTGAAGTAAGAAGAACTGGGAGATCATTGTGCATAGCAACAGCAACATTGTAAAGATGTTCGACTGTGAAAGACTGATCACTATGATAATCCAAGACAATTCCAAAGGATTCAGTGATTGAATAAAATGCTCTCTACCTTCAGAGAAAGAAATGAGGAGCTCTGAGTGCAGATTAAATTATGATTTTCTCACTTTTTTTTGCTTTGTTTTGCAACATAGATAATATGGAAATATCTTTTGCATGATTTTACGTGTATAATTGATATTATCTTTGCCTTCTCAGTGGTTATGGAAAGGGAAATGGAGAGAGAGAATTTAGAACTCAAAATTTAAAAAGAAAAGAATATAAAATAAATAAAAATAAAATAAACTAGAAAAACTAAAGATGAATATCTCATAGCCAGAAACAGAGAGGTATATGGTAGGTGTGGGCAGACTATATCACATAATCAAGAAGAAATTCTGAAAATCATAAGTAAATGACTTCATCAAGGAAGTGTATGACAGGAAGAGAAGTTGAAACAGTCATGTAACAAAAGTGAGAGATGATTGGTGGAAGGAAATACGCATTTATATAGTGCCTTTTACATGCCAAACACTGTACTAAGCACTTTGCAATGATTATCTCATTTGATCCTTACAACAACCTTGGGAGTTAGGTACTATTATAATTCCCATTTTACAGATGAAGAAACTGAGGCAAACAGAGTTTAAGTCATTTGTCTAGGGTGACCCAGCTAGTGAATGTAGCCAGATTTGAACTCAGGTCCTCCTCACTCCAGGCCTACTTGCCCAATCCATTGCACCATTGAGGGGGGTAACTAGAATGCTCTATTGGTACCTCACAATGTTGGGAGAAAATAAGGAAGGCCTCTGGAATTGAGTGAACGAGACCCCACTGTGGCAAACTTTTCAGAGAACATGGACAGAAATTTCACATGGACGGGATAATGGAGAAAACTCCCACATCAGTGAGTTCACAGATCTATTTGGGTAATTGTAAATTGCTTAGCATAGAATCTGGCACACAGTAAGTGCTATATTAATGATAGCTATTCTTTTTTGAACGCTCTATTCTCCAAATGGTAGGGCATCTCAAATATATTAGGAGGGCAATTGCTTAAGGCGTGGGGCTAGGAGCTGTTTTGTAACCTCATTCTGTGATTACTGGTCCCTAGAGAGTTTCTGTAATTCATGGTCTGATTGCATTGCAGTGAAGTCGCTCTATAAATGAAGATAGGTGGGCCTTTTGACATGCTGAGAGGAACTCTGAATGCAGGAGCGGTACAGTAGAAAGAACATAAGGATCTGGAGTCAGGGGACTTGGGTGTGAATCTTCTAGAACTTATACCTAAGTGACCTTGGGCAAGTTTTGGTCTTACTTTCCTACCCAGAAAAATGAAGGGGCTGGACCAGCTGATCTAAAGGAAACCTAAATCTGTGATTCTGTGAACAGAGGACACACAATCCCCATTCTTTGAAAACTCTGAACTGTCTTCACGAGATCGTTTCAACGTAGGCTTCCCTGGAAACAGGGCGGACGCTAGGGGATGACCTGAATTTACCTAAATTATTTGAATGGTCTCATGATTTTATGCAAAAATCCTAAATAAGTAACTTTCATGAAAAATCCAAGAAGTCTGACTTCCAACACCAGCAAAGTCAGACTCAATTTCCTCTCTTTTGTTCTTATAGAAGCTGCCTATAGAGGCTTCTTCTAAGTTCATATTTACCTCTTAAAATCTTTCCATAGAAATATATCAGCTTATAGAAATTATATTGCATAGAAGCTTCTGCTGACATGTTTACATTTCTTCTCCCAATTATAAAGGTCTATTGCATGGGCACTGCTTATATAGAGCGTTATATATAAGTAAAAAATGAATAGGGTGTCCAAGTTATATCTTTACGCAGGTTGGCATTGTTGTTATAAAAATAAAAGCTTAGCATTTATATAGAGTTATATAGAACTTATTTGATCCTCACAACAGCTCTGAGTGGTAGGAACTATTATTATCCTAATTTTACAGGTGAGGAAACTGAGGTAAAAGGAGAAGTGACTTGTCCAGGGTCAAACAAAGCTCACAAGTGTCTGAGACCATATTTGAACTTATGTTTTCCTGACTCAAGGCCCAGAACTCTAACCATTGCTCCATCTGGTCACCGTAAACCTATGCAGGGTCCTTGGAAGTTAGGGATTTAACTTGGAGAGCTGGGGCCAAAGAGTCCAGAAGATGCAATTCCCGTGTCTCAGGGGTCTCTGTGTAATCCACGGTTTCATTGCATTGCATTGAAGGCAATGCCTTGGTAGGCATGGATGGGTTAATGGAGGAACTCCAAAATCAGTGAGATCACAGGTTTAATTAAAAAGTGTTAACCACAGTATCTGGCACATAGGAGCACTAAATAAATGTTAGCTAATATTATTTATCTATTCTATCAAAGGCAGGTGGGGACTCTCAAATATATTAGCTGACCACATATCTTGGTATTTCTCCATTTCTATTAGATGAGTAGATAGTCTCAAATTAACAAATATTTATTAAACAACTGCTACATGTACAATATTGATTCATTTTTAAAAATGGCTAAAAGATTTCTCAGGCCCCTCTGAGACAGCATCCACCTGTGCTTCAGTCCCCACCTGTTGCTTACCTCAGATTCCTTATAGTAGCGCTCAGGGATTTCATCGCAGGCAATATCGATAAAACAAACTTCTCGTTCTACATCTTTGGCTTCATTGTCAAAAATCTGAAAGAAGAGAAGCACATGTTCAAAAGTCAGTCAGACCAGGTGACGTCCTCCAAGAAGAAAGATGGCTAGCACCCACCAGTAAGTGCCTCAGGTAGGGTTACAAGCTCAGAGTTTCTCTGGTGGACCCTTCTGCCTCTCTACAGACATGCTGTGAAAACCACAAATGGCTCTTACCTAGATGTTAGTTTTTCTCACACCTGAGACACAGAACCTTCAATGAGTGAGAGATGAGAGGATGGGGGCCACGTTTAAGCACAATAGCAAGCGAACAAGCCCCTTCTAAGATACCTCAGTGTTTGGCAATTCATTTTCAGAGAGGACTTTGGAAATGGGAGAAGTTAGAAAGGGAAGAGCAGGAAATGGAGCCAAAAAAAAAAAAAAAACCAAACAAAAAACAAAAAACCCCAAACCCAATGAGATAGACTCAATCACAAGTGGAAAACAACCAGTCTTGACATTTAAAAGGCCATTTCCTTAACACACTATAGCTGGAAAATTGGTGCTAATATGGCCTGATGTTCAATCATCTTTGAATTTTAAACTCTCTTCTTGGTATTCCAAACCAAACCAACTATTCCTTTCCAAAAGCTGCACAGATAAAATTCTTGATAGCAATTAGCATCTTAAGTAGTGTCTACTCTATATCCTGTGTTTTCTTCTTACATTTTTTTTTCTGAGATTATTGCCTTCAGATTTGTAAACTGACCCTCTGGGTGAATGAGAGGTAGAAAGTACATTTCTTTAAAGTTGAAGACTGATTTCTGGAATGACTGGCACTTGAAATAAAATGCTTCAGGCCACTCCTGAAGCCAACATAGACGAAGCAGCCGGCTTGTTTTGCCTGTTCAATAGGAAGAGAGGGAAGTGTTTTTTCAAGTCTGACCATGAAATGAAACATAAGGCTACCAGTCTGCAAGTCTCTTGTAGATATACACAAAGAAACCACAGAGAGATTTGTGTTGTCAGTGAGATCATTATAAAACCAAGTGGGAGGCTTGACAATATTATGGATCACGAGAGAAGCTGAGGAGGCTTTTCATTTGGAAACTGAAAATAAAAGAAATTAAAATTCACAGGAGAGGCAGATTGAGTTAATATTGGGCCTGAAGTAGTAAAAACCTGAGTTCAAATTCTGCTCCTGACATTCCCAGTAGAGTGATTAGCAATGTAGTCAATGGATCAGATAAGTCATTTAACCTTTATCTTTCTCAGATAACCTAGGACTTATCTCAGAGTAAGTTTGATCTTCACTGAATATGAGACTAAATGAAGCATTTATTAATCGCTTACTAATCAGTCAAGTCAACTAGCATTTACTAAAGCCCCTACTATGGGTCAGCCACTGCGGCATGCACTGAGGACATAAATAGAAAAGTCAGATAGTTTCTGATCTCAAGGAGTTCATGTTCTAATAAGGAAGACAAGACATATGGAAGGTTTCAGCGCCAAGTCAGATGGAAAGGTCCCATGGTCCTTAGGGTGCAGTGGCAAAACAGATGGTAATGCCTCTTCTTTAATGTCATTCCCAGTGATAAAATCATAACAGCTTCTGATGTTGAATCATTTGACTTTGGTGAGAAGAACTTTCTTTCCCAGGACTTTAGTAGTTTTGGCTGTAGAACCAAGGAGTTGCTTCTCAGGATGATGACTCTGCACACTGGGCTGGAAGCATTGCTATTTCCAAGACTCGTGGGTTCAGGGTCATAGGCAGAAGGTTCCTGCTCTCAGACTTCCTACCCTACACTGAAGACATCATGGATTCTTCACATTAAATTCGCTGGACTGAAAATAATGGAAGGGAAAAATCAGAGGCAGAGACCACTGATGACAGCCTGACCCTACAATGATTCTTTCAGGAGGGGATACTTGCTGAAGGAAGAATGGAGAAATAAATGACACAAGCTCAAATAACCTCTCTAGGTGACAATCTGGGGAACAAAGAGAAGAATTCTAATTTGTTCATACAACATCAAGATGAGAATTCTCCCTCAGTGCTCATCAGTAGCTCCTAAAAGAACAAAGGAGCTGGGCCAAAACCAAAAGGAAGCTCAGCTGCAGATGTGTCTGGTGATGAAAGGAAAGTGTGATGCTATAAAGATCAATACTGCATCTACCAAACATTTAAGCAACAACTAATTCCAATACTATAGAAAGTATTTGGAGAAATAGGCAAAGAAAGAGTCCCGCCAAATTGCTTTTACAACAAAAATATGGTTTTGATACCTAAACCAGGCAGAGCAAAAACAGCGAAAGAAAACTATAAACCAATTTCCTTAATGAATATTGATACAAAAATTTTAAATAAAATACTAGCAAAGAGATTACAGCAACATATCACAGAGCTCATAAAGTATGACTGGGTGGGATTTATACCAGGAATACAGGGCTGGTTCAATAATAGGAAAGCTATCAGCATAATTGATTATAACAATAAGAAAACCAACAGAAATCATATGATTATCTCAAGAGACACAGAAAAAGCTTTTGACAAATACAGTACCCATTCCTATTAAAAACATAAGAAAGCACAGGAATAAAAAGGAACTTTCCTTAAAATGGTAAGTAGTATCTATCTAAAACCATCAGTAAGCACTCTCTGTAATGGGAAAACTAGAAGCCTTCTCAATAAGATGAGGTGAAGCAAAGATGCCCATTATCACTACTATTATTCAATATTGTTCTAGAAATGTAGCATTAACGGAAGCATTAATTCTGTAGCATTAATGGAAGAAAAAGAAACAGAGAGAATTAAGATAGGCAATGAGGAAACAAAACTATTATTCTTTGTGATGATATGATGTATACTTAGAGAATCCTAAAGAATCAACTAAAAAACTAGCAGAAACAATTAACAACTTCAGTAAAGTTGAAGGATTTAAATAAACCCAAATAAACCATCAGAATTTCTATATATTGCCAATCAAGGTCAGCAGCAAGAGATAAAAAGAGAAATTTCATTTAAAATAACTGTAAACAACATGTAAAATACTTGCTGCCAAGACAAACCTAGGAACAATGGGAACACAATTACACAACACTTTCCATACAAATAAAATATCAATTGGAAAAATATCTATTGCTTATGAGTAGACCAAGTGAATATAATAAAAATGACAATTCTACCTAAATTAACTTACTTATTCAGTGCCATACTAATCAAACTACCAAAAATTATTTTATAGAGCTAGAAAAAATAATAACAAAAGTCATCTGGAAGAACAGAAAGTTGAATATCAATGGAATTAGTAAAAAAAAAAAAGGTGAGGAAGGTGGTCTAGCCATATAATAAGTGTATTACAAAGGGGTAATAATCAAAACAAGCTGGTACTGGCTAAGAAAAAGAGTGGTGGGTCAGTAGAATATATTAGGTACACAATATACAGCAGAAAATGACCACAGTAATCTAATCTTTGATAAACCCAAAGATACAAGATTTTGGGACAAGAACTCACTATCTAACAAAAGCTGCTAGAAAAACTGGAAAACAGTATGTCAGAAACTAGGTATAGACCACCATCTTGCACTGCATACCAAGATATGGTCAAAATGGACAAATGATTTAGATATAAAGGTTGATACCAAAACAAATTGGGGGCATGGGATAGATTGCCTGCAAGGTCTATGGAAAATAGAAGAATTTATGAGCAAACAAGAGATAAAGAGCATTATGAAGTAGAAAATAGCAAATTTTGGCTACATTAAATTTTTAAAATGCAATCAAGATTAGAAGGAAAGCGGAAAGGTAGGAAACAATTTTTTACAGCAAGTATCTCTGATAAAGGCCTTATTTTTCAAATATGTGAGTCAATTTATAGGAAGACTAGTTGATAAACTGATAAATTTGATAAGTGACCAATTGATAAGTGGTCAAAGGATATGAATAGGCAATTTTCGGAAGAAGAAATCAAAGCTATCTATAGTCATATGAAAAAATACTCTAAATCACTACTGATTAGAGAAATGCAAATTAAAATAACTCTGAGGAACCTCCTCATACTAGTTAGGTTGGCTAATATGGCAGAAAAGGAAAATGATAAATGTAGGAGGGAATATGGGAAAATTGGGACACTAATGCACTGTTAGCAGAGTTGTGAATTAGTCTAACCATTCTGGAGAGCAATTTGAAACTATGCTTGAAGGGCTATAAAACTGTATAAAACTTTGATCCAGCAATTCCACTATTAGGTCTTTATCTCAAAGAGACTTGAAAAAAAAAAAGGAAAAAGGCCCATTTGTAAAAAATATATATATATTTATGGCAGCTCTTTTTCTGGTGGCAAAGAATTGGAAATTGAGGGGGTGCCCGTTGAGTGGGGAATGGCTGAACAAGTTATGGTATATGATTGTAATGGAATACTATTGTGCTACAAGAAATGATGAGCAGGATGTTTTCAGAAAGTCTGGAAAGACTTACAGGAACTGATGTAAAATGAAGTACACAGAACCAGGAAAACATCGTACACAGTAATAGCAAGATTTTAAGATGATCAATTATGAATGACTTAACTATTCTCAGCAATACAACCACCCAAGACAAATTCAAAATGACTCATAAGAAAAAAATGGTATCTACCTCAAAAGAAAGAACTGATGGAGTTTGAATGCAGATTGAAACATACTGTATTTCACTTTATTTTTTTCATGCTTTTTTTGGAGGAGGGAGGAGGGGTTTGTGTTTTCTGGTACAACATGACTAATATGGAAACATGTTTTGCATGATGGCTTATGTATAACCTATGCCAAATTGCTTACCTTCTTAGGCAGGAGTAAGAGGAGAGAGAGAGGAAGAGAATTTGCAACACGAAATTTAAAAAATGATAATGTTAAAAATTGTTTTTACATGTAATTGGGAAAAAATAAAATATTATTTTAAAAAAGATCACTACTATATAGGAACCTGGAATGTTGAATCAAGGTAAGCTGGATGTGGTCAAACAGGAGATGAAAAAATAAAACATCGACATCTTAGGTAAACTTAATTCAGGTGATCATTACATATGCTACTGTAGACAAGAATACTTTACAAGAAATGGAGTAGCCCTCATAGTTAATAAAAAGGTGAGAAAAGCGCTACTGGGGTATAATTTCAAAAAGGATTGAATGATAATTATTTGAATCCAAGAAAACCATTCAACCCCACAGTAATAGAAGTCTGCATTCCAGGTTGCTGTTGTGTTTGTCCTTCATATTTGAAGAGGACCAGAGCATCAGGGAAATGATGACATGACTTGCAGTTGACTTTGATTTGAGTGAGGGAGGGCTGTGCAAGGTCACCATCCTCACCATCTCCTCCAGAGCCATCTGGATCCAGTGACCTGATATTCATCAGGATGACTGGAGATGACCCAAGATGCCATGGGAGACCATAGCCCTTTTATGTTACAACCACCGATGCCAAAGAGGCCAAAGTTGATCAGTTCTGTGAAGACCTACAACATCTTCTAGAAATAACACCAAATCAGACTGATTATGTACTTTGCAGCCAAAGGTGGAGAAGCTCTATACAGGCAGACAACTAAAAAAAAACACTTAGGGCAGACCGTGACTCAGATCATGAGATCTTTATTACGAAATTTAGACTTAAAATGAAGAAAGTACAGAAAAAACATCAGACCACATAGGTATGACCTAAATAACATCCCTTATGAATACGAAGTGGAAGAGATGAATAGATTGAAGGGATTAGATCTGGTAGAAACACTGCCTGAAGAACTACGGACAAAAGTTTGCAACATTATACTGAGGCAGCAACAAAAAACATTCCAAAGAAAAGGAAGAGCAAGAAAGCAAAGCGGCTGTCTGATGAGGCTTTACAAATAGCTGAGGAAAGAAGGAAAATGAAAGGCAAAGGAGAAAGATATATATATATATATATATATATATATATATATATATATATATATATATATATATCCAAATGAATGCAAAATTACAGAGAATATCAAGGAGATATAAGGTTTTCTTAAACAAGCAATGCAAAGAATTAGAAGAAAACAATAGAATGAAAAAGACAAGAGATGTCCTCAAAAAAAAAAAGATCTCCTCAAGAAAATCAGAGATATCTTGGGACTGTTTCATGCAAAAATGGGAGCAATAAAAGACAAAAGTGGTATGGACTTAACAGAAGTAGAAGAAATTAAGAAGAGGTGGCAAGAATATACAGAAAAACTGTACAAGAAAAATCTTCACATCATTGACAACCATGATGGTGTGGTTACTGATGATCAACCATTTGTCACACATCATAAATGATCTCACACAGCTTCCCATCCACAAACTCAGGATGTTCAGTCAAGAAGATGAATTTCAATCTAGTTTTTCCCTTTGTAATTAAAAGGCATGCTTACCCTTTTCACTGAGAATTCATCAAATATGTGTCATCTATTGATGTCACCTTGCCCCAGCACAAAGCAAATAATGGTGAGACAAAGTCAGCATGTATAACTTTTTACCAAAACTCTTAAGTTTGGGGCTCCTATCATATTCTTTGGGATTTCAGACCAAGGCCTCAGATAACATGTTCCAACACAGCAGCATCTCACTAAGGCTCATTCCATTAAGCAGTGAATCTGCAAGTGACTTGAGAGTTGAGGATGAATTCATTCACCAAGGGGATGACGTTCTCTAGTCCAAAGTGAAGGCTAGAGTCGACGTGCGGCTTTGGAAGCATCCTTGACTCTTTCATGTGTGTATGTTCTGGGCAGGCGGCATTTCATTTTCGTGTTTGTCCTCCCAACACACAGCACAATGACCTGTATACAAATGGGGCTTCACAAATGCTTAGTGAATTGAATTCTGTCTCCCAAACTGTAAACTGGGGCAGCTTGATAGCTCAGTGGAGAGAGGACTGGGTCTGGACTCAGGGAGACCTGAGTTCAAATCCAGCTTCAGACACTTACTAGCTGAGTGAACTTGGGCAACTCACTTAACCTGTTTGCCTAGTTAGTATGTGGCTTAGTAGATAGAGTGCTGAGCCTGGAATCAGGAAGATCTGAGTTTAGATCTGGCCTCAGTCACTTAGTAGCTGTGTGACCCTGGCAAAGTCACTTAATATCCGTTTGCCTTAATACACTAGAGAAAGAAATGGCAGATCACTACAGTTATCTTTGCCAAGAGCACCCCATAGACAGTATGATCCACAGAGTCATGAAGAGTCAAACATGACTGAATAACCAATTGTAAGCTTCCCCAAATCAAAGGTCTCGTTTCCCCTTTTCTCTACCATTCCATAGCTATGGTTACTAATAATAGCTAGAATTTATATAGCACTTTAAGGTTTTCAAGGCCCTTCATATATGTTATCTTATGTCATCACGACAACCTTGTAAGGTAATTGCTACTATTATATCCATTTTATACATGAGGAAACTGAAGCAGAGAGAAGTTACATGTCTTACCCATGGTCTTACAACTAGTGAAGGTCTGCAAAGTATTTTATAGATAATACCTCATTTGGTCCTCACACTAACCCTGGGAGGTAGATATTACTATTATCACTATATAGATGGGAAAGCTTAGGCTCAGAGAAGTTAAATGATTGGCTCAAGGTCACACAGCTAGTAAATGTCTGAGGCAGGACCTGAACTCGGATCATTATGAATTCTGGTCCAAAACTCTATTCGCTATGCCACCTAGGTGCCTTTAGTTTAAAAGTAAGTGAAGAATGGTACAGCAAAGAAAGCTAATAGTGTTATGTGACTTTAGGTCTTTCTAGCCAGCACACACACCTTGGTGCCCTATTTGGCTCAACCCGTGCTATATACCTTATGCTTAACTTTCATAGAAACTGACCAATCTCCTCAGGGCAGGTAGAGCTTAGCAGAGGGTCTACACACTGTATTCCCATTTCCATCAAGAACTAATTCTTTAAGGAGAAGAAAAGCAGCCTCTCTCAATAATATGATAGGAACAGGTGGAAACATCAAATTGAAAGAAACAGTATAAAATGGCTGCTATCTCCCACACTCAGACTGGGCCTAATTTAGAATTATGCTCAAGCACACTAAGCCAAAAGGTCTAACCTTGTGATACAGGAGAACACTCCACAAAGAGTAAGTAATCATTTGCACATTCCAAATAGCTGCCAGAAGCCTGATTCAATCATCAGCTCCTTTCAGGTCTAGGAAGACACTTGCTGAGATAGTCTCCTGGAAAAAATGTATCACGTCATCACATAAACCTGAGGCTTTGACAAGAATCACACCTGGCACTGCAGTCTTGTACAGGTGCAGGCCCTTCAGACACTTGGGCAGAAATTCTCTCCTTCTGAGCTGTCATGAGGCTCAAATTTAGAAGAAAAGTCATTCTTTCCCTGTCTGCTTGTACAACACTAATTTTTCAGTCTTTGTATCTACATTGATTTATCTCTTTCTATTATCCATGGTTATCAGTCATCTGTCATTTATAGCTATCTTCTCCATTAATCATATCTCATCTATATATGCATCTCCATCATCAGCCTTAATCATCTATATCTGTCATCTCTGTCTATCATTTCTATTATCTATCATCTATTATCTGTATTTATCTCTATGTATCTATCCATCTCTATCATCTACATGTATTAATCATCTATCAACTATACCAATCTATTAACTATGGTTATTCTCTCTCTCTCTCTCTCTCTCTCCCCTCCTCTTCTTCCTCCTCCTCCTTCCCTCCCTCCCTCTATCTCTCCCCACTAGGCAATAGGGTGTGTGGAGAAAGGGGAGAAATCAGACCCTTTTCCTTTTTCCTCCACATCTTCCTTTTCTACTCCTCCCCCATCTATATGTGGTTTACCACTTTGTACGTTATCTGCTATGGATTTTTAGTTACATCCCCACTTCTCTGACCACCTCATAGCTTCTTGGTTGCCTCATCCCACCACTGGTCAGTTGGGTATGTGTTTAGGGAAAACAAAGTCATGAAACATGAGCCCGAACAGCAACATAACAATAGACATTTGTTGTTGCCATTGTTCATTCACTTTCGGTCATGCCTGACTGGGACCCCATTTGGGGTTTTCTTGGCAAACATACTAGAGTGGTTTGCCATTTCCTTCTCTGGCTCATTTTACAGATGAGGGAACTGAGGCAAACAGGGTTAAATGACTCTCCTTGCAGGGTCACAGGGTTTGTGGGTGCCTGAGGCCACATTTGAACTCAGTAAGATGAGTCTTCCTCGCTCCAGGCCCTCTGTGTATTGTGCCACCCAGCTGCCCTTAACAGACATTTTGATAGAGCTTTAAAGTTTACAGAGGGATTCACATACATCATCTCATTTAAGTGTCACAACAATCTTGTAAGACAGATGCTCTAGGATTATTATGACCATCATGTAGCTCATGGGGGCAAGAAGGCATCTTCAAGGTCACGGAGGTTAGATTAAGTGACTTGCCCATGGTCATGTATAACATAATTGTGGTGTCAAAGCTTCTGAAAGAACATCACCTTATACATTTCAAAGTTTTGTGGTTTTTAAATGATTTTGAGATTATCTGCTGTTTTGGAGGGTCTGGGTCATTGTTTTCTTCCATGACTGCAGACATTATAGTTGAAAGGTGATTAAAAACTTTTCTCTACTTCCAGCTCAGGCACTAATCGAGTTTGTGACCAAGGGAAACGTTCTGAGTTCCGTTCCCTCTAAAAACATCTACCCTAAGAAATCCACAAGACTTTGTGATAAGAACGGTGGTACAAATATGGGTGATGTGCTTGACCTCCTCTGGTGAATGATGCTATGCAGCCATCACACCTTCTTACAAGAAGCCCTTTCCCATCCCCATCAGTGCTAGTTCCTTCCTTCTATTGATTATCTCCAATTTTTCTCACCTCTATCTTGTTTGCATGCTGTCTCCCCCATTAGACTGAGGTTCCTTGAGAAAAAAAGGACTATTTTTGGCCTTTCTTTGTATCTCCAGCACTTGGTACAACACCTGGCACAAAGCGGGCACTTAATTCTGGTTATATAAGTTCATGAGATTTTAAAGGTACGTTTTAGGAAAACTTTCCAAACTAAAGCATCTATTCCCTGTGCCTTTTGAGAACGGTAGCAACAGACAGATGGTGCTAAGAAGGGATCAGGGAGCTAGATCAAGCTGCGGCCTGCATAAGTGGGCAGGGGAATATTTTTGTGAACTGCCTGTCTCTTTCGTCCTCTAGTTGATCACTCGGTCTATGCTTCAGGTTCAGAAAAAGACTAATGTCCCTCGGTGACCTCAGCGCTGCTGCTTTTAGAAAGAGGCTGGGTTTGAGTACAGAAGAGTGAAGCTCAAGTCCTTTTCAAGGTTTTCATCTGGAACTGCAAGCAGACAACTATATACGAACTGAAAAAGAATTCTTATTCTCAAGGAGTTTACTTTCTACTGGTAACATGATTAAAACACACAAATACGATGTGATTAAAGATCCCTTAGAGGGATCAGAAATAAGTTTCCAATGGGAGTTGGCATCTGAGTTGAGCCATAAGGAAAACAAAGAAAGTGAAGGCAAGAATGGAGGGCATTATAGGAATCCTGGAGAGCCTTTAGGCATCTCCAGGGATAGCAGTTAGGACATGAAAAAATGTTCTCTCCACATTTTTCTAGAGAATTTTCTCTTGATCTCTGCTTTGTCCTCATAAATGTTTACTACCACTCCCAAAGTCCTCACCCTTTACCCTCTACTAGCCACCGAGGAGGAGAGCAGGGCCACCTGAACCTGGCAGGGAAAAATATCCGAAGACACCCCCCCCCTCCATTCTCCACCCCCTCCTCCGTTCCACCGGCCCCTTAGATTCAGTCTTGAATCACCAACTGTGCTTTTGGACATTTCAAAATGGAAGTCCTAGAGACACCTTAAACTCTCCATGTTTAAAACGTTCCCCCTAAATCCTCACCTCTTAAAAAGTTCCCTATTTCTGTCAAAATCACTACCACTCTTCCAAATTCAGCACTATCCTGGACTCCTCACCCAGTCCTCCTCACTCCACATAACAGATCAGATGCCAAATCTTCACCATTTCGGGCTTTATAGCATCCCTTGCATCTGATCCCATCTCTTCATGGACACAGTCAAACCCACCTCAAGTCTCTCCCTACTCCAGTCCTTCTGACATACTGCTGCCAAAATAATTTTCCTTAAGCACAGATATGACCACATGACTCCCCTATTTCAACCAAATCCAGTGGTTTCCTATTGCCTCTAGGACATATCTGTTTGGCTTTTAAAGTCGTACACAACCTGATCCCAACCTATCTTCACTAGACATCACTCCACACTCTGCAATCCAGCCAAACTGGTCTTCTCTCTGTTTCTCATACACTATATGCCATATCCCATCTCTATGCCAGGAAGATACTCCCTTTCTTACATCTATCTCAGAGTCTCTCTCTTACTTTAAGATGGAGCCTTTCCTGATTCCCCCCAACTGCTAGTGCCCTCCCTATCAAACTGTCTCATATTTAACAATTTTGTACATACTTTGTATTCATTAACTTTATATTTATATCGTATATTCGACTATATGTTCTTGTCACTTTCATTAGAATATAAGCTCTTTTTGAGTAGAGTGGCATATAATAGGCACGTAAATGCAAAAATACTTTTGGTTAGATTTTCCTTGTAGTGAAGAAGCAAAATATTACAGTGCTCAACTTACAGGCCTTTAATAATGCAATTATAATAACTGTTGTTAGGGCAACTGGGTGGTGCAGGGAATAGAGTGTGGGGCCTGGATTCAGGAAGACTCATCTTTCTTGGTGCAAATCCAGCCTCAGAAAACTACTAGCTGTGTGATCCTGGGCAAGTCACTTAACCCTGTTTGCCTTATCTGTAAAATGAGCTGGAAAAGGAAATGGCAAACCACTCCAATATCTTTGCCAAGAAAACCTCAAATGGGGTCACGAAGAGTCAGACATGAATGAAAAATGACTGAATGAAACATAATAACTAGGCCATTAACAAAGCCATTAGATATTGATCACAAAATTAATTGTCTTTCTTCCAAATGACTAGAATACCACAGTATATTCAATAATATTATAGATACAAATAGCTCCTGTTTAAATAACTCTGCAATTTAGATTTCCAATCTGCAATACTTTTATCTCATCATGTAGTCCTGGAGGCTTTATGTGACTAATTGATTATGATTTTATACCATCAATGAATCTTTGACTTGTTTTATTTTTCTGTTAAACACTCTGTTCTTGAGTTGCAACTATAATGCAAGATGGCATAGCTGGAGATAATCACTAAGATTTCTTTAGAAGCCCCTTAGGTAGGAATAGTTAGTGCTTATAGAGCATTTTAGGGTGTGCAAAGTGCTGTGCATATGCAATTTCATTGGAGTCTCAAAATAGTCCTGTAAGGTAGGTGCTAGTTGTTAACCAGATTTTACAGATGGGGAAATTGAGATACAGAGCAATTAAGCGATTTGCCCAAGGTCATGTAGCTACAAAGGCCAATGTAGGATTTGAGCTTTGGTCTTTCTTACTCTATGTCCAGTGCTCTATCTACTTGGCCACCTAGATGTTTCAGTTATTAAAAACCCGAAGACTCTCTTGTGATAGTTGGAATCCTTGAGCAGAGAGGAGCAATTGCCCATCAAGGAACTTCTTGGCTATTGATTGTCAAATGAATAAATCTGTATTTCTATTAGATCCCAAACAGAACACAGTGTGACTCAGTTTATTTGCCTTGACAATATGGTGCTATGACTAGGAAGGACTGTTTCCACAAAAGGCTGGTTTTGTACAGACTTCTTCACTGAAACTCAGACACCAACAACAGAGAAAAGAGGCTTTTAAAATTTTTACAAGGTTTTGGTAAGGAAATTTCCACCCCCGCCTCCACTCAGATTTTGTTTGGGCTTATGCTGAGCTACAGGCAGAAAGGAGGTTCGATGGATAGAGTGCTCGGCTTAGAGTCAGCAGTTCAAATCTGGCCTCAGTCAGACACTTACTAGCTATATCACCCTTGGCAAGTCGCTTAACCCTGTTTGCCTCAGTTTCCTCAGAAAATGGCAAACTACTCCAGTATCTTTACCAAGAAAACCCCAAATGGGGTCACAAAGAGTCAGACATGGCTGAAAACAACTGAACATATTGACCTAACTTTTAAATGTTGGTTCTGTTAGAATTATTACTCTAGGTAAGAAGTTTTTATTATGGCAGAGTAGTGGGATTAGCACTAAAGTTTTAGGTGGAATCAGTGACTTTATCTCCAAATGAACTGAATTTTGATCTCAGTGGGTAAAGCTAGAGATCAGGGAATATATGAGTTTGTCTTCTCTGCTTCCTCATATCACCAATCCTGAATTAGTTGAGTTGAAAATGGTACAGCTCCTAAAAGTTCTTTACCCAGTTTATTTTCCCTATATGAAACGAGATCAATTGACTTAGGGAGTGGATGAAATTTTCCTGGCTGATGTGGGATTGAGTGTACCTTCCTGAAAAACCATGCCTAAGATACTCCTTTCTTTATTCTATAAGTCTTTTACCCAGGTAAAATTAAACTAATGTTATAATTAAACCAATGTTAGCTCTGCCAAATGCACTGTGAGGCTGGCATTGAGACCAATGCGTTTTAATGTCAAGAGTATTCATGGAAACTTATGATGCCATAGGCAATGAATCTTTCCGTTTTCCATTTCCTTAATTTTATAAGAGAAGGATACCTGGAATAAGACTGAGTGATTTGGGGTTAACTCTTCTCTACGAGTCATCCTGAGGGTGTAACAGAAGGTGGCGCTTACCAACTGAGCCAAACCACTACACCACTACCACCCCTCACACAGCCCAAGAGCCTTGGGAAGAGCAATACTTGCTAGACCACTGGCCTTGCTTCTAGATTGGCCCCCTGTAGCCATTGCATAGGAGGAGAATGAATCCTCTCATCCTTTCCACCATCACTATCACCACCACCACCACCAACCTCTGACCAACTGTCGCTGTTGAGAAAGTAAATTCAAGAGCTCTGGCAATAACTCATGCATGAGCGAAAGAGTGAAAAAGTATTTATTAAATGCTTACTAATGGGCAGTTAGGTGGTGCAGTGGATAAGAGAGATAGGCCTGGAGGGAGGAACACTCATCTTCCTGAGTTCAAATCTGGCCTCAGACAATTACTAGATGTGTGACCCTGAGCAAGTCACTTAACTCTGTTTGCTTTAGTTTCCTCGTCTATAAAATGAATTTGAGAAGGAAATGGCAAACCACACCAGTCCCTTTGCCAAGAAAACTCCAAATGGGGTCACAAAGATTCAGATATGACTGAAGATAAATGACTGAGTAACAACAACAAGGGCTTATTATGAGCAAAGCACCATGCTAAGTGCCAACCACAGGGGCAGGCAAGTTGGCCTACCTGAAACAGTGAGGGACGGACAGGAGATAGCATGGGCAAGGTGAGTCAAACCAACACTATCACCGTGACCTCCACCTCCTTCCCTCAGGTCCTGATGGAGATAGCCCAGAACCATAAGCCCAAGTGTTCCAAGAACAGCAGCTGCCTCCTGCCTCCCAGACCACCAGGCCTGCCTCTGCAGCCATCATCCAGGGGATTAACCTTGTGGTGAGGCACCCTGGCAACCATCTTTTGAAGTCAGGTCTTCCTTACTCCAAGGCCAGTGCTCAATCTACTCCGTCTCCTAGATGCCTCAGGAATTAAAAACCTTCAGACTCTCTTCCTTAGCTGGAATTCCTGAGTAGCAACAAGGAATCTACGCCCACAATGAAACTTCCCTGCTATTGTTTGATAAATAAATAAATCTATTAAACCTGACTTGAAACTACTGCTGCAAATGATGCATCCCGTAACTCTTAGCAGCCACAGATTCTGAAGACCCCAAAAAGAAAGTTCTTGTCACCGCAGTCCTTGGCACTGTCTAAATAGTTCAGCACCTGAAATAGATATGGTTTTGTCGCTAGAAATAACATTAAAGAAGACAGACTACTCTTTGTTCTGCTGTTACAATCTAAGAACCACAGGGCCTTTCCATATGACTTGCAGCTCATACCTCTATGTGTTAAGCTCCTCCCATTAGAATGTAAGCCTCCTAAGATCTGGGACTTTCTTGCTTTCCTATTTGCATCCCTAGCACTTAACATAGTGCTTTGCTCATAGTAAACACCTAATAAATGCTTCTTCATTCATTTTATTGTGAGATTCTTTTTATGAAATTTCTTCCAACAATATAAATGGCTTCCTTAAAGTCTTTCCCTCTTCTGTCTTTCTGAAATAGAAGCCTGTATAGATTTAAAGTATGAGTATCAGAAGGTTGAAGACTTTACTGGTCCCCAACAAAATACTCTTTTAAAAAATATTAATCTACTTATTTTTAGTTTACAACATTCACTTCCATAAGTTTTATGGAAGTCCTCTACCTCCCTGCCCAAGATAGCACCTGATATGGGCTCTACACATACATTTCTATTAAACACATTTTCACATTAGCCATGTTGTACAGAAGAATTAGAATGAATGGGAGAAACCATGAGAAAGAAAAACAAAACAAAAAAGAAAATAGTCTGCTTCACTCTGCATTCAGACTCCATAGTTCTTTCTCTGGATGCGGATGGCATTTTCCATCATGAGTCTTTTGGAATTGTTTTAGGTCCTTGCATTGCTGAGAAGGGCTAAGTCTATCAAAATCAGCCATCACAAACTGTGACTGTTACTGTGTACAATGTTCTCTTGGTTCTACTCACTTCACTCAGCATCACTTCATATAAGTCTTTCCAGGTTTTCCTGAAGTCTGTCTGCTCATCATTCCTTATAGCACAATAGTATTTCATTACATTCATACAACACAACTTGTTCAGCCATTCCCCAAATGATGGGCATCCCCTCAATTTCCAGTTCTTGGCTACCGCAAAAAGGGCTGCTATAAATATTTCAGTACATGTGGGTCCTTTTCTCATTTTTGTGATCTCTTTGGGATGCAGACCTAGTAGGGATATTGCTGGATCAAAAGATGTGCAGTTTTATGGCCCTTTGGGCACAGCTCCAAATTGCTCTCCAGAATGGTTGGATCAGTTCCCAACTCCACCAACATTGTATTAGTGTTCCAACCTTTCCACGTCTTCTCCAACATTTATCATTTTCTTGTTTTGTCATGTTAGCCAATCTGATAGATGTGATGTGGTACCTCAGAGTTGTTTTGATTTGCATTTCTCTAATCAATGGTGATTTAGAGCATTTTTTCATATGACTCTAGGTAGCTTTAATTTCTTCCTCTGAAAACTGCCTGTTTATATCATTGACCATTTATCAATTGAGGAATGACTTGTATTCTTGTAAATTTGACTCACACATTTTAGAAATGAGGCTTTTTATCAGAGAAACTGGTTGTAAAAATTCTTTCCCAGTTTTCTGCTTCCCTCCTAATCTTGGCTGCATTGCTTTGTTTGTACAAAAACTTTTAAATTTAACGTAATCTAAATTATCCATTGGTTATAAATTCCTCTATTCTCCATAAATCTAGGAGATAAACTATTCTTTGCTCCCTTGATTTGTCTATAGTATTAGACTTTATACCTAAATTGTGTACCCATTTGGACTTTATTTTGGTATACTGTGTCAGATGTTGGTCTACGCCCAGCGTCTGCCATACTATTTCCTAGTTTTCCCAGCAGTTTTTGTCAAATAATGAGTTCTTAAACCAGAAGCTAGGGTCTTTGGGTTTATTAAACAGTATATTGCTATAATCATTGACTACTGTGTCTTGTGTACCTAACCTATTCCACTGATCTACCCATCTATTTCTTAGCCAGTACCAAGTAGTTTTGATGATTGCTGCTCTGTAATACAATTTAAGATCTGATATGGCTAAGCCACCTTCCCAAGCATTTTTCATTAATTCCCTTGAAATTCTGGACCTTTTGTTCTTCCAGATGAATTTTGATATTATTTTTTCTAGCTCTGTAAAATAATTTTTGGTAGTTTGATTAGTATGGCACTGAATGAGTAAATTAATTTATGTAGAATTGTCATTTTTATTATATAAGCTCAGCCTACCCATGAGCAACTGATGTTTTTCCAACTATCTAGATCTGACTTTATTACTGTGAAAAGTGTTTTGTAACTGCGTTCAGATAGTTCCTAGGTTTGTTTTGGCAGGTAGACTCCCAAATATTTTATAATGTCTACAGTAGCTTTAAATGGAATTTCTCTTTCTATCTCTTGCTGTTGGGCTTTCTTAGTAATATACAGAAATGCCAATGATTTATGTGGGTTTATTTTATATCTTTCACCTTTGCTAAAGTTGTTTATTACTTCAAGTAGTTTTTAACTTGATTCTCTAGGATTCTTTAAGTATATCATCATATCATCTGCAAAGAGCGATAACTTAGTTTCTTCTTTGCCTATTCTAATTCCTTAAATTTCTTTTTCTTCTCTTATTGCCAAAGCTAACATTTCTAGTACCATATTGAATAACAGTGGTGATAATGGACAGCCTTGTTTTACCCCCAATTTACTGGAAATGCTTCTAGCTTATCCCCATTACATATAATGCTTACTGAAAGTTTTAGGTAGATACTGCTTATCATTTTAAGGAAGGCTCCATTTACTAAATAAATACTCTTACATGGTTTATGTTTGTAAACTATAATGTCAAGTTCCCCCTTCCCCCCAATCTATCCATCTTCTAAAATTCCCTAGTTCTGTTGAAGGTCCTGCCATACTTCCAGTCACCTTTGCTTACAACCTCACTGTCATCCTTAACATAGCATTCTGCCTTATTCCACATATCCAGTCAGCTGCCAAATCTTGTCATTCTACGTCCACAACATCTTTTGCATACAGCATCCTCTCTCCACTCACCACCCAAACTATCAATCTAGTTTAGGGCTTTATCACTTCTTGCCTGGACAATAGGGAAAGCCTAGTGATTGGACCTTCTGTATCAAGTCCCCCTTGTAGCTACCTAAGTTGTTTTCCACAAGTAACCACGCTACATCCCTACTCAGGAGACATAATAGATAGAGTGCTGAATCTGGAGTTATGGAGATATAAGTTCGAATTTGATCCCAGAGGTTTACTCTCTGTGTCACCCTGGGCAAGACACTTAATGACTACCTGCCTTTGCTAACTGTATCTATTATCTGATTGTTAACAGGAAGTACATTAGTGAGTTACAGTAATAGGAGCTTGGACTCCCATATGACTAGAACCTAAGACAGCTGCCCTATAGTTACTTACACTACAAATCTCTGAGCAATATAATTAACCCTTAAGTGAAGAAGGTTAAATTAGCTCTAATGAACTGGATCCTATTTTCAAGAAGAATGAGAACTTTTTCGGTAGGTAGCCCCTAAAGCTTCCAAAATACATGGTATTTAAACTTAATTTGAGCAGTTATTTTTATCTAACTTTTTTATCTTTTCTTTCTGTTCTGGCCAATCATAAGAAAAGAGAAAAACAACCCTCTCCAACTATGTATAAATATAAATTTCTTTAGAAGAAGCAAACATATTTAAATCAAAACCATGCATGATTTTTAAAATATGAAATTCCAAATTATATGGAAAAATTGAATTCATGCATTGAACTTCCTAGTGAAGTTTTATGGATGAATTTCACGAATTTGGTAAATTTGGGAATTAAGTCAGATAATTGTATCCAGCCTTACAATGAATGAATAAATGAATAAAAAGTATTTATTAAGTGAATACTATGCATTAAAGCTAGGGATAGAAAAAGAAAAGCAAGAAAATCCCTACCCTCAAGGGCTTACTTTCTAATGACAGAGAGATGACAAATAGTGAGAATCACTTTTCTCTTTCCTGATAATACGAGTTCCAGTGACCACAGAAGTAGAGATTCTAGAGTATAAAATCTCTCAAACCCAATACTACCTTTACTTAACTCCTATGTGATAGATACACATTCATGTCTTAAATGTGTTTCCCTATAATAGAAGTGGTAATTTTTATTGCTTTGACTTCAAGCAGACTATATATGTTATTATCAGAAGCTGTTTAAATTAATAAGTCTGTCATGGGAATAGTTAATCTACTGAACTAATTCTCATTTTGCTGATAATAATGTGCATGCTTATCCTTGAGCAAAAATCTCCCTAAACATGACAAAGGTATACTTTTTCAGGATAGGTATATGAAGAACTTCTTTTCTTATCTTTGCTTTCCTTTTCTTTGTCTTTAAAGGTCAAATTTATTAAGATTATTAGAAGATTAAGAGACTATGAATACTATACAGTTAATTTTGTTTACAGTGAGATACACAGAAACAGTCAGTGCAGATTTATTTGGCAGATATTTTTGTTCCATTGTTCCAAGAAAAGTTTGTGCTTTAAGACTTGGATGTAGGTTTCAAGATCATTCCCTCTTGAATGTCATAGTTGATAATGTTAATGTGTGCTTTTCTAAGTCAGCATGTGGCAGGTAGGGATGTACCGCTTTTCTCTCTTTCCTGATATTATGTGTTTAATAGCCCAATTCTATTTGAATTTGACAAGACTGGCCTAGAATACTAAGAGATGAAGCATCTTAATCTGACCCACACATCCACTATGTGTTTGAGGAGCGACCGTAACCCAGGCCTTCCTGACTCTCAGGTCAGTTTTCTTTTGTACTATGTCATGTTTTCTCTCATAAGTTATGTTATATTTCAGAAAATCTGCACTCTTTTAAAAGATGTAACTGTAAGAATGTAAGCTGCATATGTCACCTGGACAAAAATTATGAATGTTATAATCTGAAATGCCTCAGCTAGGGGTGGGGAACCTTGGCCTTGGGGGCTACATGTGGCCTTCTAGGTCCTTGGGGGTGGCCTCTTGACTGAGTCTAAGTTTTACAGAACAAATCCTTTTATTAAGGGAATTTGTTCCATGAAGTTTGGATTCAGTCAAAACTGGACCTAGAGGGCCACAGTGTGGCCTTGAGGTCACAGGTTCTATACCCCTGGTAAGCTAGAATTTCAAAACTGGAAGGCAAGCAGCGTTGAGAAACAAATAATCTTGTTTCTGTGTACCCCTCAATAGCGAAAAAGAACAATCCTGACATTTAAAGATGTCATTCATGTTATAATGTGAATTTAGTCTCATCAAATAATACTTATGTATCTATTTGGGAATGTGATGTCTGAGAAAAATCAAAGCCTAAACTAAATTTAAACTATGTATACCTTGCTATGCTAACACTTAATTCAGCTCTGATAAACAGTTAAAGAAAAATTTGGTAAGAAAAAAAAAAACCTTCCTCTGATTCTGAGAAGTATTTTTTTACACAATCAGAAAATGTTTTAAGCCAAAAAATAATTGAAATCAGATATATATATATATATATATAAAAACAGACATTTGCTGGTCATCTGATCATGATGATAAAAGAAACTGGCTCTTGGATTTTAAGATTCCAGATTGTGTCTAAAATGCTACCTTAGATTTTATAAATGTATAAATGTTGATGTGAGTTTGTCTGATTGATTTCCTTTTATACTAAAGATATCTGATTCTCTTTCTCTCCATAACAATGGGAAGACATAATTCTACAAAATGCGAGTTTGAGACTTGATTTGATCTCAAATTAATTCAGATCATAGCTCACATCTCTTATAAACAGTAGAGTTCACACATACAACCTTCTCCCCTCCCCACAAAAAAACAACCTGAGACAATTTGTATTTGCAAGAATGATGCCCCCCTTCCTCATTATGAACTCTATAGTATTCTCTTCCAAAACCCCAAGGGAGGGAACCCTAGGAGGGGTAGGAGTCGTGAATCTAACAAAATACATAGTACATTTATACTGTTAGTTTTGCTGCTGCTTTGTTCAAAATATCTCCTTTTCTAGGTTAAAAATATTTTTAAATGAACAGTGGGGACCTAAACTTGTCCATCAAGGTTCTGTACCTATAAGGAACTGTAACTCCTGCCAGAAAACTCTTTGTACAATGTGAAATATTATAAATTTTATTACTCATCCATGATGTCACTGTTTCATCTTCATGACTGTTCGTTTGCACCATCAATATTTATTTTGGCATGTGTAATGAAAAGATACAGTATGTGGATATGAAGAGATGTGTCAGCTGAAAGCTTAGAAAAGTAAGAAAGAGTGAGCCGGAAGCTTTCAGAAAGATCTAGTTTGAACTCACTGGGTGCAATCGATCAACATTTATTAAGCACCCACTATATTGCAGACACTGTGCCAAGCACTGGAGATTCAAAAAGAGGCAGAAGACAAGTCCCTGCCCTCAAGGGGTGCACAATCTACTGGTACAAAAGATGGATATTTTAATGATGATCATGTATTACATTGCAAATGCAAGCCAATACCTGCTAATACTAACATTTTAAAGGATATTTACACTCTGCTTTCATTGTAAGCATTAGAACTTGCTGTGTGAAGTAAATTCTCCTAGGATTTTAAATTTGACTGATCTGTTACATATGATCTCTCTCACTTGGATCCTAGGGGAAAGTTATTTATGGTGATGAATCAGCAACCCGTCATGTAAATGGAAATTGTTAGCAGACACCATGTGGAATGCTGAATACAAACATCTAAAATTTCAAATAGGTTTTACATGGAAGGATTGGATGACTATGAAAAAGTTAAAAGAGAAGGTCCTATGGTCCTATGAAGGTAATGACAAGACCATTTATTTCCTCATTTTTCTACTTTTGAAGAAGAAAGTGCAGATATCTGATTAGGTTATACTCCTTGTATAATGGGGTTCCAGTACATAGATTGGTTTCTTTACCTGGCCATCAAACAAAACAGAGACCCTTATTTTACAAGGAAATTTCAAAACTTTACAGACTTGACAGCATTTTCACTGCCCATTACACCCATTACCATTCTAAGTCTTTCTGAGCATTGGAATAATGAAATGAAATTCTTAAGAATCAAATGTGTGGGCCAAGATGGCGACTGGAAAGCAGTAACTGGCGTGAGCTCCCCTCCAAGTCCCTCCAAAAACCTATGAAAAAATGGCTCTGAACCAATTCTAGAACTACAGAACCCACAAAGGGGCAGAGCGAAGCAGGACTCCAGCCCAGGTC
>CM053626.1:167641382-167732246 GCA_028646595.1 Phalanger gymnotis
GTCGTGGAGGCGGGGCTGGAGCACGCCAGAGGCTTGGCTGCGAGGAGAGGCGAGAAACTACAGCTGAAAAAAGCCGAAGCAGAGCCGACCCCTGTGTGGACCTAGGAGTTTTAGCGAGGTCTTGAGGCCAGTGAATATGATTTATGCCATCTTATTTTTCTGTGGCCTCCTGGCTACTCTTGTGAGGCGGGCCTACTGGGTCTGGAGGCTTGTGTTCACAATACTGGAATGGGGAGGTTGGTTCGCTAATTTGTTGCTCTGGGCCCTGAATAAATTTTTTGATGCCTTCTGCTTGGAGAATTCTATATACCCAACAATTTCGAACCATTCAGATATTTATATGATCCTTTTTGAGATCATAAATTCGGCCTTCCTACTACATGGGTGATAGCTTGGACATGGAAAAATTATTCAGGTTATCACCTGAGAAGCTAAAACCTTGAACTTGTGAGAGGAACAAAAATATTAGGCAGATTGAGGCATCTATATACCTGGCATTTATGTAATGGTTTAAGGTTTACAAAGGGATTTCTAGCTATCTAGTCCTCATAACAACCTGGTAAGGCAGGTTTTATTATTTGCCCTTTTTTAAGAGATGAGGAAACTAAGGTCCATTAAAGAAAACTAAGAGAAAGTAAATGATTTACCCAGGGGCATACAGCAAAGATATATCTGAGGTAGGATTCAAATCCTAAGTCTTCCTCGTTCCAAGGCCACCATGCTATCCACTCTGTCATGCTGAAAATAGGGTTCCCAAAAGATAAAAGTGGGTGCTGCAAGAATATGTATTATTAACTTTGCTCTTGGGAAAGTTTTCTCCCCCTCTAAATTCACCAAACAAGAAAGAGTCCCTAGATATTTTAGAACTGTGTCTTCTATCCAGCTCATATCTGGCTTGGACTTCCATGTAAGACAAAGAGATGGGCACCAGACCAAAACTGTTCAACAATCACAGGAGATTGCATCTAATGTGTTTTCAAAAATAAATGTACAAAGGAAAACACTGTTATGTTGCCTTGGTATAGTTTATTTTGTTTCTTTCCTGTTCATGAATGTGCTTTTAATATATTACAAAACATGACTGAGGTGCTCTGGTCAAGATCCCTGGGTCTATGTTGATTAGACTTAACTCAGATATATTTATGAGGGGTGATAAAAAGGACATTAGCTTGTATTCACTCCTAGGAAGAGGTTACAATCCGGGAGAAAGAGTCCAGAAGGGAGCAATGTCACTAAAACATAAAGAGGTGAGAATATCCAGGAGAAGAGGGTGATCAACAGTGTCAGAGGTTGCAGAGTAGTCAAGAAGGAGGAGGACTGAGAAAAGGTCATTCGATTTGGCAATTAAGAGATATCTGGTAACTTTGGAGAGAACTGTTTTAGTTGAATGATGTTGGAAGTCAGACTGCAGAAGGTTTAAAAAGCTAGTTAGAGGTCAAGAGGTCAAGGCTTACTCAAGGAGTATAGCTGAAAATGGAGGGAGAGGTAGAGAACAACATCTAGTGGGGTAGTTGGATCAAGTGAAAGTTTTTTAAGGATGTAGGAGACATGTGTGTATTTATAGGCAGGAAGGAAGGAGTCAGGAGAGAGAGAAAGTGAAACAGAATATTAGAAAATGGGGATAAGATTAAAGTTATATGTATGTAGAGGGGTTTGACTTGGCAAGAAGAAGGCCCACATCTTCAACCAAGACAAGAGTGAAGGAGGAGAAAATGGCAGAAGATATTTGAGAGACGTGAGATGAGGAGGAGATGGCCTCAACTGTTTTAATGAACTATGAGGCAAAGTCTATGGCTCAGAGGATGGGTAGGGATTCAATGGAAAGCTTGAAGGGGAATTAAAAGTTGGAATAGGCAATAAGTACAAGGGGGAAAAAAGCAAATTGATTTAGGGAAATTTAAAAAGATTTCCTTGCTGCAGTGAGAGCTCAGTTAAGATTATATAACATAAATTTATAGTGAATCCAGCAAGCATGATTTCATGATTTTCTCCAGATCATTTGTAAAAGCCTTTGAATTGAAGTGGCCTTTTCGAGTGGCCCACTTGCAGCTTGTAAAGGTATACCACCCATCCAATGATGTGAGAGAACAGGAGACACTGAGAGTTTAAAATGAGCTAAAGAATCCAATTGCTGGAGTCTATTATGGAATCCAGCTAAGGAGTCTGGTCAGTGGGGTTGGTCAGAGGAGTAGAGAGTTGGACCTGGGATTCTGCTCAAAGTGGCAGGCCTCAGAGTTGACCTTGTGACTGGTTCTAGGTCTTTCTGAAAGTTCATGGCAGTGTTCAGACCAAGATTCTGGCTAAGCCTGAATTTGGAAGCAGTGGTGAATAAAATTAAGTAGTGAAGCAGCATCCATCGGAGACCACAAGACTGAGGTTGGCAAGTACAGAGTCAGCGCAAGCAACCCTGCAACATCTGACTATAAATTGTCCCTTCACTTGTGACTTCTATGGGAAATCCATCTTTCCATAAGCAATAAACATACAGAGAGAATATGCCCCAGGCTTATGCGTAAAATGTATTGCTACTATAATTACTACGTAATTTCAATAAATGTCTATTGTTTGAACTAATTGTGTCCTTTGGAGTTCAAGAGTAAACACATATAGCTTTTACAAGTGTGGACCTAGAAAGTATCTTGAACCCACTGTGGGTGGGTGAGGTGGAGCTACATTTTCTTTTCAGAATCTGATGAACATGAATTTTCCAAACTAAGTATTCACAGAGAGAACCGAGTTGGTCAAACTTTAATGATTCAGAGCGCTAAGTCTTGTTTGATCTTTGCATTTGATGTTTGTCCAGGAGTGAAACCTTGGGCTATTTTTGACTTCTTTTCTGATTCCCTACTCTACCCCCAAAAGTTATCATCATTTTCAAGTTATCACTTTTAGGTCCTACTGATGACTCTCATATGTATGTGTGTCTGTCTATCTATCTATCGACACACAAATATATATGTATATACACAGAGACATGTGTATGTGTATATGTATATCCATGCAGGTATGTGTGTACATATACACCTTATACACACAAACACATGCACACACATGCTCCTATTTCTAACATCTATACTTTTCATGCATATACATACGTACGTACACATATGTGTACATACATATCTCTTCCTTTAATCAGAGGTTCCCACAGTGGGCCCTGGGGGGCACTGGAATGATCCAGAGGGGTGGTAGTAGCCTTGGGTACAGTTGGGGGGTGTTGAATAAAAATAAGGGGGCAGTAAAAGCATAAGGAAAGAAAAGAAAGATAAGAACATTTTGAAAAACTCTACATACATGTTAATCTGTGGTGTAACAGAGTTAAAGTCATAGTGATTATGTTATTTTCCAAGTAAACACACAAAATGCAAGTTACAACCAATCAGTGGTCAAGTCCGCTGACAGGTCTTAACAAGCAAGTGTTGGCAGGTGAGTGTGTCATGCATTGTTGGGAAGTCCAGCATGCATTGGCATGGAATGTTTGTTTATAATACAATACCATATGGTTACATGAGCAATATGGCATCATCAAAATTTCAACGCAGGAAAAACCCCACAAATTTACAATGAATTATTAAATTTAAGATGCATCATTAAAAAAAATTTTGTATTTTTCTGAAATGACACAAATTTTTAAAAAACGGTTAAAGGGATAAAGAAAGTAGATTTCCAGCGAGGTGCTGAATAATTTTTTTTAAACGGGGAAGTAGGCCAAATAAATTATATTCTTACTGTTGACCTCCCTATTTTATATCCTTATTACCTTAGGGACAGGGATAGAGACAGGCACTGGACCTATGATTTTGTTATTATAGAGAACTCCCAGATGAAGGGGCTCCCTTTACCAATACACATTGGCACAATCTCTGTAACTTATGGTCTTAGAGGCTTTCCTATAGGCCCGGAGGCTAGATGACTTGCCCAGGGTCACATAGGTAGTGTATGTCAGAAGCATGGCTTAGAGTGGGTCTTTCTGACTTTGAGATTAGTTCTTTGTCTCAAGGATTTCTTTGCCTCTAGTTTCTCCCACTTCCAAATCATTTTATATATTGCTGCCATATTTATCTTCTGAAAGCAACTTAATGTCACTACCTTGATTAAAAAAAATGTCAATGCCCCTCTAGTATCTACAGAATAAAGTCCAAATTCTTCTTCGAAGCATTCAAGACTCTTCACAATCTTTCCTGTACCCCATTTATCCAATTTTGTCTCACACAGCTCACCCATGTAAATTTTTCAATCCAGACATGCCGGTCTTCTCATTGCCCTCCATAAATGCTACTGTAGAAGGAGTACCAGGTTTGAAGTCAGAAGACCTGACTGTATTCTGCTCCTTTCATTAGCTGTATCGCTATAGGCAAGTCATAAAGTTTCTGTTTGGGCCTTTTTCCTCATCCACAACATGAATAATTTAGGGAAGGACTAGCTAATTTCTGAGTTCCCTCCCAACACTAGGACTTAAAATATCTCTATCTCTTACTTAGTGATATGACCTTGGGTAAGGCATTCATTCAATATGCATTTACATAGTGCCAATTTGCTAGTTACTGTACTAGGCACCATGGATACACAGACAAAAATGAAACACAGCTTGCCTTCAAAAAGCTTACACTTTAAAGGGAGACAGTGAGGGGTGGAATAACACAAACAGATAAGCAAATGAAAAAATAAAATTGGGGGGCAGGGTGGGGTTGTGGTGGCACTTGAACTTAGCCTTGAAGGAAGTTAGGGATTCTACGAGAGGGAACTGAATGCATTCCAGGCCTGAGGGGAAAGAGTATAACTTGAACAAAGGCATAGATAGGAAAGGATGAATATTGTGTATGAGGAATAAGCAAATAAGTTAGTTTGGTGAGAACACATAGTACAGAGAGAAGAATAATGTGCAGTAATCCTAGAATGGTAGGACAAAGTCAGATAGTGACAAGTTTTAAATGCCAAATACAGGAATCTGTATTTTAATCTAGAGGCAATTAATTGGAGCTTCTTGAGCAGGGAAGTGATATAGTAAGCTTGCTGCTATAGAACTATCAATTTGACAACTATAGAGAAGAGAAATTTGAGAGGGGAGAGATTGGAGGGAGACTTCTTTTAGTCTCAGTTTACTCACCAGGGATGCAACGATAGTTCAACATAAAGAAAACAATGAACACAGTTCATCACATTAAAAATATAAACATCTTAACCAAACAATTATATTAACAAAGGAAGGGGTAGGGGGAATAAAATGGGAAGAAAGGGAATCCTCTGATGATAGATGATAATCATTTATATTAAATACAAAGTATAGTCATAAAAGGATCTCTTTTTAAAATGTTCCCCAAACCAAAACCTATCATTATGTGCAATGGAAAAATATTAGAAGCTTTCCTAATTAATACAGCGGTGTAAGGATGCCCCCCTTTCCCAATCACTGGACATTATTTTAGAAATGCTAGCAAGAGCAATGAGATAAGAGAAAGAAAATTCAAGTTTTAAGTATAGGGAAAGACCAAACTGCTTTCATTTGCTAATGACATGATGGTTTACTTAGAAAATCCTAGGGAATCAGGAAAGTGATTAATTGAGACAATTAATTATCTTCATATAAATTAACAGGTTATAAAATAAACCCACAAGCATTTTTACACAGCAATAACAAAATCCAGGAGGGAATAATGGAAAAGAAGTCCCGTTCAGAATGAGAAAAAGAAGCATAAAATATCTGGAACTCAATCTACCAAAGCACGCTCAATAGCTGTATATAATTACAAAATGTTCCTTAAGGAAGTAAAAAAAAAAAAACCTTAAATAACTGGGGTGATGTTATAAGAGCAATATCTACTCCATGCAGGGTAGGCTACTATTTCCTTAAAAGGTACTGAAACCCTCTTTTTCATTAAACTGGCAGAAGGGACTAAGATTTAGATTTTTGTTGATGTAACGTCCTAGTGGCCTAATAATAAATTCCATGGCACAAAGAGTCAAGGAGTATTCTCTTAGATTTCTAACCAGGTACACCAACACAGTCAACATGCTTTTTTTCTTCTTAAAGAACTGTGGTCCTCTGAACTCCAAATTCTTACAAATCCAAGTAATGACTACATAGAGACTGGGAAACTATGAGAAAGGGTTTTGCCAAAGGCTTAAAAATTGTCCTGCCTTTGAGTTTCACTATCTATGCCTTGGGAAAGTCAATTCACCCGGATCTGAGTTTCTTCATCTATCAAACAAGGGGGATGGATCAAATTGGGCCACTAAGGTTCTTTCCAGATTTAGATCTTTGATCCTCTGATCCAGGCACTGTCCAGGAGACATTCTCTTTGGGCTCTGTATAGAGAATACTATTAGGCACACATTAGAGACACTTAGGTTTTGGGAAAGGAAAATGGGAAGTTAGGACCTTGCTAGGGTTTCAATTCTTGCACTGTCTATTTTTTTTCCAACACTGGTAGCTGCAAAGAATTTCCTATGGCCACATCTCTCCTTTCTGAAACGGAGGATCCATGGCATGAAACTAGGCCAGGAGGAAGAAGAGCTTTGAGCCCAGACTCCACTACTTGTGAGGCTAGCCTCCTTTTATTGGCTCCATGTCACTCACTGGGATCGGCTCTATGCCAATTTAATATCTCGGTGGCTTGAGAGGAGGTTGTGTTAGTGGCGCCATTGTGATGTTCAGCTTAAAAAGCATATTGGTAGGGTATGATGGACAAGCAAAGAGGTCTGCATAGGGATCTTTCTTCTAGGTCTGGGCACATACCCATGTGCGTGTATGTGCTCATACAAACACATGCATAGTATATCATGTCTCCATACATCTTCTGGGAACTTCTGGAAAAGATGGCTACGTGTGATACATACTGAAAAGGATAAAAAAGATTGGGCCCCTGTCTCTGATATTTACTGAGGGACCTTGGGAAAGCCATTTGACTCATTTGAGCTTTAGCTGTCTTATCTGTAAAATGGGGATGATAACACTTTACCTACCTACATCATAGTGCAGTTGTGAGGAAAATATTGTGGAAAACCTTAAGAGTGTCATAAATGTGAGCTATTATTATTTGATCTAGGTATTTCCTTGTATACCTGATTGGCAGGAAAAAAGCCCTTAAGTGTTCCTATTGCTGGAATGGAAACCCTATGGTTACATGGGCTTTTTTTTTCTTCTTCAGGAAAATGTCACTTTGTATATTTGAAAGAAACCTTTTTTTTTTTTTCAGTGTTTGAAAAGAAAATTCCATTCTGGGTCTGTGTTTCTTCATTCTCTTGGAGACTTCATCAAGGAAAGAAAGAAACAAGCATTTATTAAGTGCCTACTATGTGTCAGGTACTTTGCAAATATATTATCTCCCTGGAACCACACAGCCACCCTGGAAGGTTGGTGCTGTTAATATCTTGACATATTCTGAGACAGAGGTTCAGCAAAAAGTCACACAAGGTAGTATCTGAGGCCAGATTTGAACTCAGGCCTTCCTGCTTCTAGTGCCAGGAGTCTATACACTGTGCCACATATCTGCTTTAACTCCTATAGCTTTAATTGTCATCTCTATACAGCTGCAATCATATAACTGCATAGTCAGCCTCATTCTCAACAGAGATGTCTCACATTACCAATGACACTTCGAAGCCATACACATATCAAACTCAACATGTGCAAAACACAACCTGTCATCTTCTCCTCCCCCCACTCCCACATCTCCACCCCCAACTCGAAACCTAGCTCCAAAATCTCCCTGATTTATAAATGAGGAAACTCAGGAAGATTAAGTGAGAGAGCTGGGAGGAGGCATCAGGCTTTCTGGCTTTTAAGTCCTCAGTTAGTTCCACAGCATAGAATTGCCTGCCTCTCTTTCCTTTTTTTCCTGCCACCTTTTTTTCCTTTCTTTTCACATGAGAAAAATATTTTTTTGTTATCTCTACTCCTAGTAACCAACCTCTGTCACATCCTCACTTTCTAGTCCCATTGAGCCCAGATGCCAGAATCAAAATGAAATCTGCAGTAGTCATAGCCTCATAGCTGATGCCATAAGGTGGCTGGAGTATATGGACTAGGAACCATCACTCTGGCAGTGATTAGAGTTCATATGGTCTCTTTACTGAAAGCTGATACAATTTACTTAACAAGAAGTTCATTTAAATTAAAAAAAAAAGACAACCCCCCCCCCCCACTGTTATTAAAGAGTATTATCACAAGTCACAATTTACAATGTTTTTTGCCCTAGAGTCTTAGTGGGAAATAGAAGTTACAATGTCTTTCTGAAGTCCTTTTTTGCAATTGGATTCAAAAGATGACAGAGGGACATATTATAACCTATATCAAATTGTTTATCGTCTTACGGAGGAGGGAGGGGAGGGAAAGAGGGACAATACTTAGAACTCAAAATTTTATTTCAAAAATGAATATTAAAAATTGTCTTTACCTGTAATTGGAAAAAATAAAATACTATTTAAAAGGAAAAAAGAAAAACAGCCAGTGGGGAACATCTGAAAAGGAAATGAGTAGGAAAGAGAAGAATAAATTTGGGTTCCATAGACTTGAGTTTTGGTCAGTCAATAAGCATATATTAAGCACCTCCTGTGTTCCAGGCACTTTGCTAAGAGCTGAGGATATGAGGAAAGGCAAAAGGCGGCTCTTGCCCTCACAATCTTTTGGGAGAGGCTGCCCTATGTAAAGATGACAGAGGTTCCTCTCTGCCCCTGTTCCTGTTGTGCTCCCCTCGGCTCTCTTTTTTTAATCTAAAAATGAAGATCCCACAAATCCCTGATTTAATTCTAAGGAAGCCAAGGAGAAGGCCACAGACTAGCTGAAGTTGCTCTTGTGGGCCCCCAAGTTCTCCTTTTGTAGAAACGAACGATGTGGAAGCAAAGGAGGCAAATAAGGCAACAGATCCTCTCTCCTGACTGTACTTTGCAAAGGGACCATTAGGTGGGGTGCTGCCCTCATCATCCACTTCAACATTGCTCACTCCTGACTCAGGAACCTATTAAACAGGAGCTGAAGGAAAGGTGGGGAGACTACTGAATTCTGCATTTGTGTCTATTTACAAATGAATCAATTGAGCTGTCTCAGCTAGGAACCTGCCCCAGGACTGCCACAGCCACGTGGCAATTAGCCATCACTTTTTAAAGGTGGCTGGCTGCAGCACTGGGGCATTCTTCACTTCTGGGCATAAAAAAATTAATTAACCCAGGGAATTCAGCTGAGTGGGCAAGAGGCATTCCTTTTATTTTAAAAGACAGATCCCTATTCTTAGAATAATGCACAGTGGAAAGCAGTCAAGAGGATCCAGAAAGACACTACCCCTAGTGATTGGAAAAGTATGTGGGTAAAGGAAACAATCAATCAATGCACAAGTATTTTTTAAGCACCTACTATGTTTCAGGAACTGGAGATATAAGTACAAAGAATGAAACAATCTCTCGTGGCAAAGACCTTAAATTCTAATCGAGGAGCCAAACAATAGATTTAAAATATGTACAACATAAATATAAAGTAAAAAAACACAAATATATATAAAGTAGTTAGATATAAGATAGTTTGGTAGGGAAGGCACCAGCCATTGGGAAAGGCTTTATGCAGAAGATGATGCCAGAGCTATATCTTAAAAGGAGAGAGACTATAGTTATCTCTTCCATATTGTAGGCGTTACAGGTGTGGCATCCCTGTGACCTGGGAAATCTGCAGAAAATATTTTGGCCTTCCCTTCATACCAGAGAAGTCTGATTTTTTTTTCTTTTATGGAGTATTTATAGTACGTTATTGTAAAATTTGGGTTAAGTATTTGGTCATAGGCTACATTACACAATACTATACATATGTTTTATGCATTTCTGAGTTTCTAAACTTTTTCTGTGTTATCTGTGGCTTCCACAAAACTCCCCCAAAATTCCCATTTAATTTCTTATGCCAACCTGTGATACATTCAATCCCAGATGGGGAAAATCACGATGTGGGAGGGATCAAGGTATAAGGTAGAGGTAAAGAAGGAGTATATCGCAGGCATGGGGTATATTCAAAGGCAAGAAGCAAGAAGATGGAGTGTGCTGAGTGAAGAATAGAGAAGGTCAATTTCTCTGGATCCTAGAGTGGACAAAGGAGAATAATTTCCACTGAGACTGAAAAGATGGGTTGGGGTCAGTGTTGGTGTAGGGTTTTAAAAGCTAAGCAGAGAAGTTTACATATTGCATTTCATCATAGATGCAAAAGGAAGCCACTGGAGTTGGATAAGTAAAGGAGTCGTGTAGTCTGGTCTGTGCTTAAGGAAAATGAGTTTGGCAATGAAGTGTAAGGACCAGAGGTGAGGAAAGATGAGGCAGGGAGCCATTTAAGGGGCTGTTAACAGTAACTAAGTGACAGGTGATGAAGTCTTGACCTAATGTGGTAATGATCTAAGTGGAAAGAAGGGATCAGATGTAAGATACAAAAGTAGAAATGGCAAGAATTGGTAATGGATTGTATATGTGGAGAGAGGGAGAGTGAGGATAATGCTGAGACTATGAATGTGAGACACTGGGAGGAGGGTGATACCTTCAACATAAATAGGGAAGTTTAGAAGAGGGGGAGGGTTTGGGAGAGGAAAGATAATGAATTCAGTTTTGACCATGATGAGTTTAACATATCAACAATCCCGCACTACCCACTGACCACTTCTGAGGATGCTGCGTGCCTTTGCAAACTCTTGTAAACTACAACTGAGGGGAAGAGGAAGGAGAAACAACTTTAAGTTCCTAAAAGCTACCCAATAAAACTACTTCTTTGCATTTTCCACTGTAATCAAATCATCCCTACCTTTGAAGTCTTTGTCTCAGCTTTGTAGGAGACAAAGCACACACGGTTGAAAAAATATTTATATACTGAGCATTTCTATTTGGACAAATACACATTGGTATTTTTAACCAGCGAATACTCTATTCCCCAAATACTTTATGGTACACATTTGAAGAGCAGGTACCAGGATTAAATATTCAATGTGGTAAGAGCAGATGTTCAGTACAAAATGAAATCCACAAAAGTAAAGAATTAGCCATATCCAAAATCCTACCTCATTCATTCAATTATTTTGTTTGGACCTGTTATTTCATCGATGTGGGGAACTACTGCTGTGAGGATCAGTAAATACCTGGTAAATTGAATTGAGGCCCTTCTTCCTAGGCTGGACTGGACCACCTCATGGTGATGTTTAAATGTTTTCCTTCTTTCCAACTGGTTGGGGTTACTTTTGTGGTTTGTAGAAAGTAACTGAAAACTGGAATCGATCCAATTGTCCTATATTACTTCCTATACGTAGCTGCTACTGTGCTGAGTGAGTGATTTTATGATAAGCTAACCCCACGCTCAAAGAAATAAAGCCTACTGTAGCACTTATGAATACTACTATGGTATGCCAAAGGTCAGTCTTTTTAATAATTTTTATATAATAATTTAATAATTTTTAATAACAATACTAATAGCAACATTTATATACCACTTAAAAGCTTACAAGCCATTTTATTTTATTATCTCACTTGAAGTCTCCAGAAGGCTAGAGATGAGAAGAAATATTTCTGAGGTCTATATCTCAAGTTAGGTCTCCAATTATTTGAACTATCTGAGCAACATAGTGACATGTAATCTCAGGTCAGCCAATGGAAAGGAAGAAAAGATGAACATTCTCCAAATGGCAAGTGAGGAGTTGGTGGCAATTCCTAGGGATCTTGAGAGGAAAGGCTACCAATAGGTTTCCATCAACTATCTGGGCAGCACTGAGGAGTGTGGTGTCAGACTGGCTGGTAAGGCTAATTGTGGGGAAGAGAAAGCTACCAGCACCCTTATCAGCCACAGGAATTATCATTATTGGGTGCCAACACTTTCCAAGCTAGTGGAGATAAAGGAGGGAAGGTAGCAACTCACCCTGAAGATGACTTCACAAGTTTTCTCTTTTTATATATAAAGTTTTGTTTTCAAGTCTCTGTCATGAATCTCTTGAATTCTTGCGGTCATGCATAAGAGGATATGCTAGCATTCATCAGCACTGAGTCTTTTAAATTTTCATTTCTTTTTTAATTTATAAGCATTTTTCTCACCTCCCCACCCCAACTTAAAAAAGAGAAATTACATCCCCGAAACCAATATAAGTAATCAAGAAGAACAATATAATCCATAGGAATATAGATGTAGAAGGAACTTTGAAGGACATAAAATTCAACCCTCTCATTTTACGGATAAAAAAATAGAGGCACAGAGGGGGAAGCAACTTGCCTGTGGTCAGAAAACCAGCATCTAAAGCACGATTTGAACCCATCTTTTCTTGTTTTCAAGACTAGCAGTAATTAATCAGAATTCTTGATTGGTTTAAAGTTGCATTTCTTTATAGCTCTGTCATCATTGTATAAACTTCTCAAGTTCTGCTTAATTCATTTTGCATCATCATTTTATATGTCTTACAGGTTTCTCTGGATACATCCTTTTCCCAATGATATTCCATTCCATTAATATACCATAATTTATTTAGCCTCTCTCCAATTGACCAATTTGTTTCTAGTTTTCTAGGTTTGTTTCAAGTTCGTTGCTCAAACAGAAAATGCTGCTATAAACAACATTTTCATCTCTTTTTTAACCTCTTTGGGGTATAAACCTAGTAGTGGTAGTGTTGGGTCAAATGGCATACACATTTTAGTGACTTTTTAAATTACATATAGCTTTCCAAAATGGTTGTCTAGTTGGTAGTTCCTCCAATGGTATATTAGTGTTCCTATCCCGCCACAATCTTTACAACAATTTGCATTTTCTGTTTTTGTCATCTTTGTCAAGATGCTGGGTATGAGGTAGAGCCTTAGAATTATTTTAATTTGCAATTCTTTTATTATTAGTATTTTGAAGCATTTTTTCATATGATTACTGTTAGTTTGCCTTTCTTCTTTTGAGTAAAGCCTGTTTTTATGGGTTGACAATTTATCTATTAAGGAACATTCATATACAGATAGAGAGACATATCTCTCTATCTATATATATTTGAGTTAGTTCTCTATATATTGTGGATGCCAGACTTTTATTAGAAAAATCTGCTGTAAAGATTCTTGGTTTCTTCCTCGGTAAAATGAAGAGGTTGGACTCCGAGGGATTGTAGGTATTTTATGGCTCTAAAACTAAGATTCTATGATTGTTCCCTGGTAACTGTTTGCCTTCTAATTCTAGCTACACTGCTTTTGTTTCTGCAAAACACTTTTCAATTTTATGTAAGCAAAACTTTCCCTTTTATAGCCTGTGAGCCTTTTTATCCTTTGTTTTGTCAAGAATTCTTTCCCCATCCATAGCTGTGAATGAAATTTCCATCCTAATTCTTCTAATTTGTTTCTATGTCCATTTATATGAGTCTGTGCTTCCATCCGGGGCTTATTGTAATATGTGGTATGAGATGTCTGCCTAAATTTAATTTCCACCAGAATGCTTTTTAGTTTTCCGGCAGTTTTTGTCAAAGAGTGACAATCCTTAGCCTCAGGAGTGAGCGCCTTTGGGTTTATTGAACACTACACCACTATGCTTCTATGACTCTGAATCTCGTGTAGCACAGATGCTTCACTGATCAATTTTTCTTCTTTTAACCAGGACCAATTAGTCTAATATATTTTGAGACCTCTCATCTCTGGACTTGGTTCCTTTCCACTTTTTTCCCCCATTATTTTCCTTGAGATTCTAAACCTTTTGCTCCTTCAAATGAATTTTGTTATTATTTTATCTCAGGGGTAGGCAACCTGTGGTGTTGAGGCCATATGTGGCCCTTTAGGTCCTCAAATGGGGCCCTCTGAGTGAATCCAAACTTCACAAAACAAATCCCCTTAATTAAAGGATTTGTTCTGTAAAAGTTGGATTCAGTCCAAAGGTTTCACTAAACAACCTAGAAGGCCACATGAGGCCTTAAGGCCGTAGATTCCCCACCCCTGAGTGAATAAAGTAAACCCTTGGTAGTAAATTAATTTTTATTATATTAGCATGGCACAACCATGCTAATATAAAAGTAAGTAAAAGTAATTAAAGTATACACACACACACACACACACATATACATATGATTTCTATGTAAGTCTTGGTAGGTGGACTCCCAAATGTCTTATATACTCTGTATTTATTATGAAGAGTTCATCTTTCTATTTCTTTTGCTGAGATTTATTGGTAATATAAAGAAAGAGTGATGCTTTTGGTTGATTTATATTCTGCCAATTTTCTAGAGTTATTAAATGTTTTGATTAGTTTTGTTGTTAGATCTGTAAGATTCTTTAGGTAAAGTACCATAACAGCTGCCAAAAAGTGAGGATTTAATTTCTTCTCTGCCTGTGTTTATTCTCATAATTTTCTTTTTATCTTATTGCCATTTATCTTTAACTTAATTTGCTTTATTGTATTTCTATTATACTTTACGCTTCCATTGCACTTTATTGTATTTCTGTTACACTTGTTTTACCCCTAATTTTATTGGAAAACCCACTAGTTTCTCCATTATAGATGACTTTGGCTCTTGGTTTTAAATAAATGCTGTTTACCACATAAAGGAAAGGACCAACCACTTCTATGCTTCTTAATGTTAAAAGGATGTCCTATTTTGTCAAAAGCCTTTCCTGCATGCATTGATAATTGCTTTTTAAATAATTTTTCTTATTAATATGGTCTGTTACGTTTAGTTTTCCCAACTCTGGAAATTTTTATTATTTTTAATTCTGTACATATAGGCATTTTATATTCTTGTCATTTAAGTTACTAGTTTTATTAATATAATTGAATCAAACATTTTTCTAACACCCTATTTTCTCTTCATGTGCTGTTCTATTTTGTTCATGATATTAGCTACTTGATTTTTCTATTTTTTTCAAAGCACTTATTTCAGTCATTAGTTGAATAGGTTTTTGTTCTAATTTTGTTCTTTTTTGATTTGCAGAATATTTACTTTTACATTTATTTGGGTTTTTAAAAACTTGTTGCTTCTGTTTTTTAAGTTGTATATTCAGTTCACTGATCTGTTCTTTCTTTTGTTGATGTTTAAAAGTCCTAAAGACTGCTTTGGTTGCATATCGAAAGTCTGAATATGTTTTCTCACTGTTTTAGTTTTGTATTCAGTGAAATTTTCTATTGTTTCTATGATTTGTTCTTTAAGGCATAGATTTTTCAGGACTAAATTTCTTAGTCCCCACTCAAGCCTGAATTCTTTATTTGAATGTCTTTTACTAAACATAATATTATTTCATCATCAGTGGTACCTTTAAGCATAATATAGTTTCGCTGTTTATCTCTTTTAATCATGTCTATTTTTACTGTTGCCTCATCTGAGATCATGATTACTGCCCCTGCTATTTTGAGTTCAGCTGAAACATAATAAATTCTGCTCTGAACCCTCATTTTAATTTTGTGCAAATCATTATGTTTCAAGTATGTTTCTTGTAAAGTACATAATGTTGGATTCTGTTTTCTAATTCATCTCACTGCCCTGCTCCATTTTATGGGTGAGTTCATGCCAGTCACAATTATGCTTATGACTGTCAATTGCTCATTTCTTGCCACCATGTACTCCTATCCTTTTCTCTCTCATCTCCTGCCACCCTTTTCCCTTTACAAAAAAGAAAATGGAAAAAGAGAAGTAATGTGGTCAAAAATGGAAATTGATAATTGAAATGGCCTACTTCCAATATTTTAACCTTTGTTTCTTCATCTAGCCCACTCCCTGGTTCTTACTTTTTTTTCCTTTTAAACCTCACCCCTACCTTATGAACCAATGTCTAAAGTTGAAATTTGTTTTCCTTCTGTTTATACTCACCTTCTTTTATGGCCTCACCCTGCTGGCCTATTTCCAAAGATGAGTTTGATATATTTTGACATTAAACTCATTGTATGTACGTGGGTTTCTGCGTGTGTTCAACTCTCCTTTATCTGGTTCAAATAAGAGTAAGGTTAATTGGATGCCCACTTTCCCTATCCCTCCCTCCATATTTATATATACTCTTCTTGTTACACATTGTAATCACATTAAACATAGTAAACTGCTCACCCATCTTCCCCATTTCTTCCATGTTTTCCTTTTGCTTTACCTTTTCCTTCCATTGTTAAAATCATCCAAATAGAATTAAACTATCACTATATTCTGTGTTTGTCTCTCTGAACTTCTGTTGTGACCTTTAAAAGATAGTGGAGGTCGGAAGGAACAATTGTTTCTTCCCCTCTAGTTATCATGTAGTCTCTTCCAATTGCTCAGATGTATTTACCTTTCTAGTTTTTCCTTAATGTTTACCATTTCGATTTAAAAGTTTCTGGTCAACTCTAATCTTTATATCACAAACACTTAAAGAGCCTTCTAGTTTATTAAAGGTTCAATTTTTTTTTCAATCTAGGATTAAACTTAGTGTCATATGGTAAACTATTCTTGGTTCCAAACCTCTGTCTTTTACCTTTTGGAATATCATGTTTCAAGATTTTCTCTATTTTGTTACAGTTCCAATATATTATTTTTAAAATACTGACTGCGGTTTCTTGGTATTTGAATTATTTGTAGTTTTTTTATGCCAAGATCCTCTAGATTTTGGCTAAGATATTCCTAAATATTTTCAATCTTTTCTTTTAGCAGATGACCAATGGACTCCTTTTATTTTCACTTTGCCTTTTGGCTAAAATACATATGGGTAGTTTTCTTTTATGAGATCCTGAAATATGGTATCTAGGTTTTTTATTTTGTTACAGTTTTCAGGGAGTCAATGATTCTCTTTTTATACTTCTTAAATCTGATCTATAAGTTAGTTGCATTTGAAAGAAAATGACATATTTCTTCTATTTAAATTTTTTTTTACTTTATTTTCATATTTCTTATGGTCTCCTACTGTCACAGAGTTCTATCTGGCCCACTGTATTTTATGTATTCCACTACTTGGGTAGATTTTCCACTTTCTCTTCTAAGCTACTTATTCTCAAAAAAAAATCCCTCCTGGTTACATATTTTACTTATACTTTCATTTTTTAATACATTGCTTCGTTTCTTCCATCCACTCTTAGAATCCTTTTACCCAAGCCATTTCTCCCCGCTTAGGCTTTGCTTGTACTTCTTATGGAGTTATATATATGTATAATGGAGTATATGTGTGTGTGTGCATACACATGTGTGCATGCACACACACACACATACAAGGACCATCCTTTTTGGCTTGTATTTGTATTCCCAGCACTTAGCACAAAGCTTCACACAAAGCGGCATTTAGTAAATGCTTGTTAACTTGACTTCTGCCCTTTTCTATACTCTTCTGTGGCATGGTCAGGCTCTATTTGATCCTGTTCCTGATTTCCAGTGGTCCTCTTGTTGGCTTCTCCCTTCCCTGTGTGTCTGTGGTCAGGCTTCAAACTACCTTGTGTGACCCTAGTGAGAGCTTCACACTTTAAGTACTCATGGAGTATATTTGGCTAGAGTTCAATGGGTTCCTGGCTCCCAAAGCATTCCAAGTCAGCACTGCAGGCTTCGGGTCTGCCTCCACTATCCCATTCCATAGTCACAGGATTGGAAAGATACAAGTCTATATACCTGAGATCATTCTGGCTTTCCCTCATTCCCAGGATTCTAGCTCTTTTTTGTAATCCTGAGCTGAAAGAAAGAATTGTCTGTTTCTCGTTGGATTTCTAGATTTCTTAACCTGATGCTCTTTTAAAAAATCTTTGGGAGAGAGCTGGGCTCTGCTATAAACTTGCCATCTTAACTGGAAGTCTTCCCTTATAATTTTTGGAATATTTTAAGTTTCATTTGAGCTTTAAGTATAGATGGTAAAAAATATTCTTCTTCTGAAGGATCAATGAGACTATTTGATTGGAGTGATTTGGTGAAATCAACTCTTGTGGAAGCTTTGCAAGGTCTATTTATTAATAACTTGATTAGCATGCCTAAATATAACACAGTTACTTCAATCATCAAACATTCATTAAAGGTCTATGTGCCAGGGAGAGGGCTAGGATGAAGACACAGAAACAAAAATGAAACAATCCTTGTGTATTCATGACCATCTGTCCAAAGACCAGTGCAGAAGAGGAAATATTCTGTTCTCAAAATTTTCAGATGATCTACGAAATGGCTGCAAACAGGTTAACAATCCCTTGATAAATAACAGAAGATAAGCGTGATTTGATGGTTTAATATTGTTCAAGTGTAACTGCTACCATCCTCCTCACTCTCCTACCTGGCCACGTCATGGTTTTCTTTGCTGGAGTATCATCTGTACCCTGACTACTATGTTCATGAGCTTTATCTTGGGCCCTCTGTTCTTCTCCTTTTACAATCTTTCTCTTGATTGTAAGCCATGGTCCAGGATCCCCCAATGCTCGTACAACCTGGGTCCCAATTTGAGGACTTGACCCCTTTGTTCATGGCCCCTACTCATATAATTCCAGAAAAGCCCTGAAAATGAAACTTAAGGATAAATTTGGTCAAAGATGTTCCAAAAATGAGTAGCATGGTTCCTGATCCTTCATAGGCACTCAAAATGAAACCTATTACTGGGTATAGGAGAGTTTTATTTTACTCCACTAAAAAATCATAAGATGCTAATGACGACTCACAGAGGCCCATGAACAAATACTATTCAAATGGCCCATCAGCTCCCCCCAGAAGTGAATTCAATTTCAAATTGCTCTCATAGCAACTCTCTTTAATCATTCCAGGGAGTCCCATTTTCCTACAGAATCCTATATAGTCTCCCTAGGACTTGTAGTAGCATTCTGTGATTTAGCACCCCTAGAAAGGTAAACATGTTTTGGAGCTTGCTACAATTAAACCCATTCTTGTGCAGAGACCAAGATACTAGGTTTGGCAGAGAACTTGAATCTTCTACTCGACTGATATCATCAGAGGAATTGCTCTCATTAGCTGATACTACTTGCACTCATTCCCCAATGATTAGCTTACCCTACCTCTATCCAACCCTCATCTCAATGATACTAAATCTCTGAAGGCCAAAGAAACTCCCCCACCCCAACTCTAGGTATCTGTTTCCTTATACCCACTCACCTTAACCGTGTCCTCCCCACCAATATATGACTCCATATCTGCCTCCCTCTTTCACTATGCCCTCTGGAATTCTAGCTCTATAATTAACTAACTACTATTCATTTTAGATTTAGAGCTGGAAGGGACCTTATTGGCTATCTCTAAATCAATGATCCTAGGAGCCAAGAACTCCATTTTCATTTATCCAATCAACACCCTTAATTATTCCATCTCTCCCTATCCTTTAATACCCCTATTCATCATCACTATGACCTCCAATCCCTCTATCCCTCAGTACTTTCTTAGGCCATTGGTTCTGGATACTCTCTTCCTTATACTGACCCTTTTGTGAACCAGTTTGACTCTAGACTATCCTCTTCGACTGAATCTTTTTTTTCCCTTGAGCTACTGGTAATTTTCTCTTGCCAAACTCCAACCATGGACTACTCCCATTTGCCACTTTCACTCCTATTTATGTGCTGCAGATTACAACTACAGGAAGCCTGCAAAGCTATGTGTAATTCACTAAAAATATGTTATCTACTCTCAATTGTGCCCTCACTACAGCAAGGCAATTTTTCTATTCATCCCTAAATGATTTCCTATTCCATTAACAACAGTGGCTGTTTCAAAACTTCTTTCTTAAATCCTCTCTCCTTTTCCTACTCCTTTTTCTTACCCCTAACCCCAGATCCAGTCTCACAGCAAAGGACCTTAGCTCATACTTCATTGAAAAAATTAAGCTCCCTGGATTTAAGCTCCCTCTTCTAGCCTTCTCTTCTTTTCACATTCAGCTCTTTCATTTACATTTCCAGACTCTGATGAAGAGGTGGTCCTTCTCCTTGCTAAAGACCCCATTAAATAAGGTTGGGTCAGCTCTCTGATCCAGGGGTGTGCTGAAACCAGTTCAAACCAGTTGTTAAATGTCCAGTGTGAACATTTATACCTCAAAAATTGGCAAATGCTAGAAATTTGGGCTTAATTTATATTTTTGCCGACTGACTAGACTTAAGAAAATGATGAAGAAAATGTTAACAATGCAGATTAAGTTAAAAATGTAATTAATGTGAAATTATGTTTAATATGAATGTATATATAGAGCCTATATCCGAATGCATGCTGCCTTGGGGAAGGGAAAGGGGAGGAAGGGGGAGAAAATTTAGAACTCAAAATCTTTATGGAAGTGAATACTGAAAACCAAAAATTAATTTTTTCTTTTAAAAAAGGTAGGACCACAAAATCATGCCATTCAGAATCACTGTTAAGAACCCGACTGCAAAATACAAGGAAACCATAGTCATATTTACATAGCCCAAACAACTGGCCAATTGGTTTGACTTTTTAATCAAAATGACTTGTTACATAGAAAGAATCAGTTCTTACATTTTCTACCTAATAATCAGTTGTGGGGCATTTATAACATACTGGGAGGTAAAGACATATTGTTCTGGCCAGAACACAGTAAAACAAGCCAGATTATTGGTTCAGGCTTTTTGTTGTTGTTATTATTGGTTAATTTTGGTTTTGTCATACACACACCCACTGGCACTTGTCCAGACAGAAAAAAAAAAATGTCATTCATATCTCCCCTCCCCCCTCCCTGACCAAGAGCTGGTTGTTAAACTTTTGTTAGCCCACCAGTGACCTGATTCCAACCTCTCCCTTTTTTTTTCTCTAGCAAATTGCTCCCACTATCATCACCTCTAATCTTCCAATTCTTCCTATCTCCTGGTTCCTTTTCTGCTGCCTACAAACATGGCAAAGTCTCCCCCATCCTTAAAAAACCGTTACTAGATCCACCACCCCTACAAGCTGTAGTCTTATATCTCTTCTCCCCTTTTCAGCTAAGCTCCCTGAAAACATTTTGTATACTTGGTGCTTACACTTCTACTTATCTCACTTTCTTCTAAATCCTTTGCAATCTGGCTTTTGACCTCATCAACTGAAACAGCTCTCTCCCAGATGACAAACAGATCTTCTAATTGCCAAATCTACAGGCCTCAGTCTTGATCCTTCTTGACTTCTCTAAGTCATATGATGCTATCGACCGCTTTTTCCTGCTGAATATTCTCTTCTGGATTTTCATGACATTGTTGTTTCTTGGAACTACTCTTATCTTCCTAACCACTCCTCAGACTTCTTTGCTGAGTCTTAACCAATGTCATGTTGAGTAACTGTGGGTCTAACTGAAAGCTCTGCCCTTAGCTCTCTATTTTCTCTATATGATCTCACTTAATGATCTCATCTGCTCTTAGTGTTCAATGATCATCTCTATGCAGATGGCTCCAAGATCTTTATGTCCAGCCCTAGTCTCTCTTTTGAGCTTAAGTCTCATATCTTCAACAGTCTATTGTACATTTAAAACAAGATGTCCAGTTGGCATCTCAAAATCAACATGTCCAAAAAAGAATGCATTATCTATTCCCCCAAAACTTCGCTGCTAATGCCAAGGGCACCCCTAGTCACCCAATCACCTGGGTTCACAACCTTGGTGCTTTCTTGGACTTGTTACTTTTCCTTATCCTATATATACGACCAATTGCTAAATCTTGTCATTTATGTCTGTACAACATATCTTCTATATATCACATTCTCTCGATTCAAATAGCCACAGCTCTAGTTCAGGCCCTAATCACTTCTCACCTAAACTAGGGTCATGACCTCTTAATTGGTCGCTCTGACTCAAGTCTCTCTCACTCCAGTTTCTCCTCCATAAAGCTACCAAACTGATTTTCTCAAAGCGTGGGTCTGACCATGTCACCCTCTACTAAATAAACTCCAAAGGCTTCTTATTCCTTCTAGGATCCAAGATAAACTCCTCACAACCTGGCCCCTTTCTATCCATCTAATTTTCTTACTTGTCACTCACTGCCACTCATTCTACAATCTAATCATACCGACCTATGTACTGTTCCTATACAACCTTTCATCTACTGTGCCAGTTCCTTCTTGGAGGCTTCCCTCATGCCTGGGATGCTTCTCTTTCTTCACCTCTGACTCTTTAGAATATCTACCTTCAGCTCTTTTTGTAGTGGCTAAGGACTGGAAATTGAGAGGATACCTTTCACTTGGAGAATGGGTAAACAAGGTGTAGTATATGACCGTGATGGAATATTATTGTGCTGTAAGAAATGACAGGCAGGATGATTTCAGAAAAACCTGGAAAGACTTACATGAACTGATGCAAAGTGAAAGGAACAGAACAAGAAGAACATCGTAAACAGCAACAACAATACTGTACGACGAAAAACTGTGAACAACTTAGCTATTCTCAGCAATACAATGATACAAGACAATCCCAAAGGCCTCATGATGAAACATGTTATCTGCCTCCAAAAAAGAAGTGATCCTATCTGGACACAGACTGAAGCATCCTATTTTTCTCTTTCTTTCATTCATTCTTTTTTTTTTTTAAATTCGAGTCTTCCTATGGAAATGTTTTACATGATTGTACATCTATTGTATACCAATATCAGATTATTTGGGGGTGGGGAGGGGAAGGAAGGATAGAATCTGGAACTCAAAACTTTTTTTAAAATGTTAAAAAATTGTTTTAACATGTAATTGGGGAAAAATATTATATATATATTTTTAAAAAGAATAGCTGGCTTCTTGCAAGATTCAGTTCCAATGCTACTTTCTGCAGAAGGCATTTGCCACAAAGGTTACCTTGTTTTTACTCTATGTGTCTTGTATTGAAGGGCTATTATATGGAAGGGAGATTACTCTTTTTTTTTCTTTTTTGAAGGCAACGGGGGTTGACTTGCCCAGGGTCATATAGCTAGTATCTAAGGCCAGATTTGAACTCGGGTCCTCCTGACTCCAGGACCAGTGCTTTATCTACTGAGCCACCAAGCTGCCTGAAGAGAGATTAGTCTTACTCTGTTTGGTTCCATACACTACATCTTCTTTCTCCTAGAAAGGAGACAGATTAACCCCCAAAACCCTGAGGCCATGCATCCTATTGTCATCTGAACTCCTCTACTCTATATGACCTCGCTGTCGAAGAACAGAATCCATGCAGAATGCTTGGAGAAGAAAATCATGTACTCTAACTATGTAGGAACTTTTAAAATTGATTACTTTCCAGAACAAATCTTTGATGTTAAGAAGAATCTTAGGCCATAAGGCCTAAGACCAAAGTATGAATTCCTAAATTTTTCTACATTAACCCAGAGCTGATTTTAGTATCTTTGTGTTGTAGACAAGTATCCATCACTCTGACGGAGAGTTCATAGATATAACAGATATAACAGAAAAGTTAAGTTTTTTAAAATAGGAAAAATAAATCATGTTAAAATGAATAGGAAATTATTTTTAAAAATCGTTTAAATAATAGAAGTACATTTTCCCCCTACAGTAATCAGGTTTTTTTTTTATAGAAGTAGGAAAAGGCTAAACATTTGAGAATAATAAATTCTGAATGAATGAATACATAAGTGTAAGAAACAGAAGTACAGAGGCATTTATTGGTTGGAGCGAGGAATAAATACAGGAAAGAGAGAGTTTGAGCCCTATATAACAAAGCAATCTGAATTCTAGCTTTTTTGTTTGTTTGTTTTTTCTCCTCCTAGATTTATGGTGAAAGCATACTGACAGGTAATTATACGCACCTGAGGCTTGAATATCATAAAAGGCTTGATAGTGGCTATTATTATCCTCCCAAAGGACATAAGAAATTGTTGAGGGAGAGGTATGCTAAAAGGCACAAAATTCATTGCAATTGGTCTTGAGATCATCCTTTTGATATTAAGCCAAGTTATAGCCATTTGTGAGAATTCATCAAAAACAGTAAAAGGAAATTAAGTTAGAAATAAGGACCCAACAACATAGTAAGGTTACTAATGAAAATTGTTGAACCCCTTTCTATACAGATGATCTAAAGTCATTTGTAGTCAATCTGCAAGACTTATTTTGCCCAGTGTTTCTATTTAGTCAGTTTAATTCCTTCTACTTCATGTGATTCTCCCCACTATTTCTCCTCCTCCTTCTGTAAATGAGATGTTCATTTATTTTTGTGTTTGGAAGCTGACTGCATTTTGATGGAAGTGTTAAAGGAATGTAACCTAGAAGCATGGGCTTCTGTGAACAGAATCTCTCTTTGAGAGCTTATCTACTCAAAGTGAAAAACTAAAAAGAAGGCAAATTCAGTTCTATATGATTCCTGGAAGCCTCTTTCACGTGAGCAAAGATGACACTGACATGGGTCGTGTATCAATTCCATTTAAAAAAATAATGAAACAGGGCAATTCTGTAGTCTAAATGTCACAGAAAGGGAGGGAAAGGACTCAAAATGTTTTCTGCAGAACTACAGAAGGAAAATCACACTAGCCTTGGCTCTATCATTAACTGGTATGTGAATGATCTTGGGAAAATCATGTAATGACGTTAAGGTAAAAGATCTCTTGTTTGCCAAATGGTGATAATACCATCATAGCTCCAATTTATTCTGCATGTCTTGTTTGTACATAGTTGTCTTCATGTTGCCTTCCCCATTAAGGCTGTGAGCAACTTGATAGCAGGGGCTGGTTTTTTTTTAATTGTCTTTATATCTCCAGCACTAAGCACAGAGCCTAGAACAGAGTATGTATTGAATAAATACTTCTTAAATGATTAACATTAAAAATAAAAATGTTTTAGAAAAAATAGCAAAAAATACTTTAAAAACACAATACCTCTTATAGGTTATTCCCTCAATTCACATTTGCACAAGCAGGTTGAGTGTTCAGAAGGGTAACTGTTACTCCAAGTTCCAGGATAGCTATTCCTAATATTGTAGTTCCTAAGCCCCCACTAGGGTTCTTCCTATTAATGATTAATAGGCTTAGCTTTTAGCAAAGATATTTGCTAATATGAAAATCAGCAAAAATAATCGGTACAAAACTAAAAACAAAATAAAACCACAAATACCCCAAACCCCCAAAGCCTGGAGTGTTCTCTCATAAATACACAAAGATTCAATGGAAGGGTGAATTGAACTTTTAAGTACAATGGTAGTGAAACATGTATTTAGTGGACATATGTAGAGAGGAATAACTCACAATTCCTGGTATCGAAAATCCTTTTTTTTTTTTTGAGTTCTCCTGAAGTTTCCCATCGGTGTAGTTCTCTATTGGGCAGACCACTCAACAAAAACTACAAAGATGTATTCCTCTCTTGAGACTAGCACTTCTCTCTACCAAAAGTCGTCTTGCATCCTGAAGCTGCCTCTTTCCTCAGGAGTCTTTCTACATCTGCCTTTCTTTAGTGTGTCTGAATTAAAACCAGGCGGGGAACACCAGTCCATGATCCAAGGAAACGGCTTCTTTTGGCAAGTTCGTTCAGGCACAAGCAAAAGGTATTATAAAAGTATGTCTTTGCTTGTCATTGGAGCATGAGCTTTGCTGAGTATGGAGAGGATCATCACCAGCTTGGACACAGGGATATGAATTTGTTGCAGAGCAACGCTTGAAGACAAACCACTAAGTTGTAAAGGGGTTGTGACCTATTAGTGGAGGGAGTGTCCAAATGGATGAAATTACAGATGCTTACAGTATCTCGGTAATAAGAGCTATCTTCAAATGTAGAGGAAGGCTGTCCTAAGAACATAACATTGTCTTCTATGCCAGAGTTCTGATCTTCATGACACAAAGAAAGGCTTTCTTCCCAACTCCATGGGGACATGGTACTAATATTCAATCTCTAATCAAGAACACCATAAACAGTAAAGGAAACACTCTAAAGGCACCAAGCAAGACCAACTCTCCACTATCCCTAAAATTAACAGAATTAAATTTATATCTGAATAGGGATCCTTACTTTCTAATCTTAAAATAGACAGTGATGTGGTTCATTTTTCCTAATTATGTCTTCAACAGTTTGGCAGGACAAACAGAAAGACAATGGTGATAGACGTTCTTTGCAAGCCTTCCATCCTAGCGAATGCTCAGAGGAAATCAGAGGAAATCACGGACTTTGCCGGCAGCTGCTTAGAACAGTATAAGGTTAAAAATAGGATTGTAAAAGATGAAGGCTACTGCAAGCCTATCTAAAAATAAATAAGTACTCTCTGTAATCCTCAATTATAGGTCATTTAAGGAAAAAATAATCAAGTTCAGAGACCACTAAACAGGGATGCCTAAAGTTCTCGTGGGTATCCCAGCTTTATAAATTAATTTTGATATAGTTTGAAATATGTAATATATATTAAAGTACATTCCCATAACCATCAGCTGTAATGTCATTCTGTAACCCCTTGGAATTGCTAAGTTTGAAAATTACTACAAGAGCAAATCTTCAATAAATATGATTGACATAAACTATTTGTCATATAGAGAACCACATGAAAATTATTTGTAACCAAGAAAAGAGGTTGTTGGGGCAATTTTTTTTAAGATCAGAGGTATTTAGTGAATTCCATCCAAATAAAATACCATATTTCCTCGTGTGTAAGACACTCCCATCTATAAGATGCACCTTAATTTTGGGACCTGAAATTTGAAAAAAATATATATATTACATAAAGTTATTGAACAAGTTTTATTCATCTGCTCATAGCTTTCAGGAATCTTTTGGGCAAGTCTGGTGCAAGTATGCATTATTAGTCCATTCCGTTTCATGAACCTGAAGCATCAATTGTGTCCTCCTTTGAAATCAGTAACTTCTTTTTCATCAGCAATTCTTCTTGCCTCATGCTGAACCATCTTTGTGGACACGGGAATTCCAACTGCCCTCTGCTCTTCAATCCATATCTTCAATTGTCTCTCTAAATCAGGCTATTTTGCTGACTTGCCTCTCATGGCCTTCTTCTGCCGTGGCATTTTCAGTAGGGTTTCTGCTTCCTGTAGCAAGTCTCGGATTGTTTTCTCAGTTGAAGGAGGATCAAACTTATATTCGGCAGCACGATTTCCATTCACTTTTGCAAACTGGATCACTTTTAACTTGAACTCAGCACTGTACAAAAATCTTTTCTGAGCCATTTCTAGGCAGAACATGGCAAAATGTAACCTAATATACCCGTAACAAATTCGAAACAAAGAGTGCAAAGACAACAAGCATGAAAAAGTGGGAAATGCAAGTAAAAAAATCTACAAGTACTGTACAAGACACACTCAGTTTTTAGACCCCAAATTTTTCGAAAAAAGATGTGTCTTATACATGGGGGAATACAGTAACACACATAAAGTACTTTGTTGACATTAAAGTGCTATGTAAGTTCTAACTTTTAAAGGCCTGTAGACAGGGGAAAGGGGGTAGAGGTAGGGATGGGGGTGAAGAGAATGAGAAGGATGGAGAGAATTCCTACAAGCCATTCCCTAATTAATACTCCTTTGTAGATGCCCAGCTTTGTTACCTGGAAAATCAAGCACAGCTCCATGACCAAAAATTAATTCAGGGCTTAAATAAATTTAAAGTTAATAATCAAAAGGTGGTGGGGGGAGGAAAACCATAAAAGCTCATTTACAGTAGTATAGGGTCCAAGATGTTAGTTCAAACCTAATTTCTGTCAAACTGATTTCCAGTTTTCAGAGTAGTTCTTGCCAAACAGAGAGTTCTTTCAAGAATAAATCTGTGTAATAACAATAATAATACAATTTAACATTTATATAGCATTTTAAGTTTGTAAAGCACTTTGCAAACCTTAAAATGTTATATAAATTCTGGCTTTTAAAGTCCTTTGGACGGGGGAAAGGGAGAGGGAATGAGAATGGTGGGGATATCTTTACAAATACCATCTCATTGGACCAGAGCTAATCTGCGAGGCAGGCACCTGTACATGCCATTCCCATTTTACAGAAGAAGGTGAGGCTCAGAGAGGTTAAGTGCTTTGTCCATGGTCCTGAAGCCAGAAGGTGTTAACAGGGTGTATTCAGAATCAAGTCTCTTATGATTCCAAATCTTTCTAGCACATTATGGTGACTGCCACTTTTTCAAAAGGACAAACTACTCAGAATCCAGAATTTCAGTCTTACCCAGAGTAGCAACAGTGAAAATCCATTCACAGCATTATCAACAGTTAGAATGAAATTTCTGAATCAAAAACAGAACTCCACAGGAGGTTATTCATTAGTCAGATGCAACCAAAAGAGAATTCAACACTTTATTCCAACCTAGGCAGTCCAGGAAACCAAATAAATTCCAAATGCTTCTATTAAGAGAATCAACAAAAAAGCGATGCAAGAAAGACTAACACTGCAGAGGCTCCCTATTACTCCTAAGGTAAACCATAAACATCTTTCTTTAGCTTTTAAAGCCCTTCAAAATTTGGGCCCGAGGTATCTCTCATCTCATTACACTCTGTAATCCAATCAAACTTGCTTTTTTCTCTTTTCCTGACATGATATTCCATCTCCACTCTTGGTGCATTTGCATTAACTATCTCCCATGCCAAGAATGTCCTCCCTCCTCATCTCCACTTGAGAGAATACCTCTTTTCCTTTAAGAGGCAACTCAAATACTTCCTTCTACATGAAGCTTCTCCTGATGTCCCCCAACTGCCAATGCCCTTGCTCTCAAACTACCTCGTAGTTATCTACTTTGTATTTATTCTCTCTCTACTAATTTAGGACATACTTATATATAAACTTGTCTCCCTCTTTAACATGCAACTCCTTGTGAACAGGGATTATTACGTTCTTTGTATTTATATCCCCAGTGGCATAGTGCAGTGCCTGGCACATAGTAGATGTTTAATAAATGTTTATTAGATTGAATATCTCCCCTGCTTAGCACAGTGTCTGTCACAGAGTAGGTGCTTAATAAATGTTCATTGGCTTGGCTGTCCTCAGTGCTTACTACATAGTAGATAATTAATAAATACTTGACTGAAAAACAGTAAAGAATGGACTACTTCAGCTGTCTTATGAATAATATTTACTGTTTATTCATCAATAATGTCCTAATGAAATAAATATGATTTGAAAATATGATTAATATAAACAATTTGTGCATTCAAAAGTCCTTTAATTTGAGGAGTTTAAACAAACTCATTGTAAACAGCCCATTTAGGATATATAGAGGAAATACATGATCACTAGAGAATGACTCGCTCATCAATTCTGAAATTTATAAGTTGGCTTTAATTAACACTTGAAAATTTACTTTTACAAGGGGATATGTTGTATTTAAGGAAGGAAATAGAGATGAAGGTGCCAACTCTCAGACCAATCCAAAACCAATAATTAGGCAACAGCAGCTTCCATGATGATAAACTTTTCCCAAACAAGTAACCACTCAATTTTAAATGCCCCTTGGCAGTAATAAGCACCAGCCCTCAAAAATTTAGATTCACGACCTTAGACAAATAATAGTGCTTAATGTTAGCATAAAGCCTTCCTTCTTAGGACTAATCGTGCCCTTAAAAAAACTCATATTAATATTTACATAAGATAAATGACTCTACATTTTAAAAGACTTTCCCATTATGCACTAGTTAACATAACTGTCTCTTTTGCAAGTTCCTTTGTCATAATTGTTATATTAGTCTTTTTTTGTAAGAGTCAAGTAGATATTTATATCTAGTCACTACCGTAACTACATTTAATTTCACTACTAATAATGAGACATGAAGAGCTAAATATAAAACTTAATTTACTCCTATGCTACTTGAAGGATGAAATAAAAGGATGAAAATATTTTTACATTTTTCCAGCCAGTAATCAATAGAATCACCACTAGTTTCCTTTAATATAATTATTGCTTTTTATCATCCTCATCATCAATTTCATTAAATCATAGGCAGCTGGAAGAAGGACAAGATTTCAGATAGCGGTAAAAAGAAAGGCACGAGTATTGGGGAAGTCTAGATTAGCTAAAACTACTCTTACATTATTATTAGGCAAATAATATATTCCTCACAGTTACGACATGTTCTGAATTGAAATTGATGAAGCCATCCATCCTGCCTAACTGGGAGCTGAAAGAAAGTAAAGGAAACTTAGCATGTCTAGGTATGTAATCTGGTGCTTCTAACTAAAAGTAGTATTAGATGTAGGAAAAAGACTATACCTTTGGCTTTTAGAAGTAGGGTCTATCAAAGGGTGATGAAATAGAAGGAAGATAATGAACAGTAACATTTTGGATTTTGTTGGACATTTTAACTGATGAGAATGCAAAATAAACATTTCCTCCTAAAATAGCCAAAAAGACCCATCTGGTCATATTGACTATGTATCGCTTTGTTGTCCCTGTGCTTCCATTCAACAGGAGTGCCACATGGATGATGAAAACTACAGGAATGTGGACATGGAGGGAGAAGGCAGGAGGGGAAGAGGGTGGAAAAAACCCACAACACGTGAGAAGTAAGTAACATCAAGGATCATAGAGCCATAGACATAGAGCAGGAAGAGACCTTGAAGGTAGTCTTCTAGTCTAGGACCCTCATTTTATAATTATACAGGCCCAGAAGTTAAGTGACTTGTCCAAGGTCTCACAGGTATTGAGAAGAAGAGGCAAGATTTCAACCCAGTTCTTCTGACTCTAAATCCAGCATACTTTCCACAGCACCACCATGTTAAAGGAAAAGGGCATTTGAAAAATATTGCACACATACATTGGCCCAATGAATAAACTCACTTTGTACCAGTGAAAACATTTTAAAGGGCCTTCTTCCCATGTTTGCTTAACCCAGGGCATGTTCTGAGATAGAGAAATACTTTCTTTGAAGATAACAAAGTCTCTGCCTATTGCAATAAAAACTTAATATTCAGAAGGCATTGTTTTTTCACAGCCTGTGAGGGCATTCATTATTCCTGCTTTCAGGAAGTTCATAATTAAAGGCAGGGGTCCTCAACCTTTTTATTTGTAAGCCAGAGTTACTGATCATATTTTCCCCCTTTTCCTTATAAATTAAATTGTTTTTAATTAACAGAATCTATTTCTTTCTTTCCTGCCCCATTACCCTAATTTTTTAAAAAAGAGAGAAACAAAAAATCCTTGTAATATGCACAGTCAAACAAAATAAATTCCCTCTTTGGCTATGTTCAAAAACCGTATTTGTTCCATTCTGCACCCTAGTCTATCACCTCCCTGTCAGAAGGTAGATGGCATGCTTGATCACCAGTCTTCTGGAATCATAGACGGTCACTGCATAGATATTCATGGTTACTTCCTCAAAATCCACTTGAGTTCCTATGAACAGCTGGAGGAAAAGGCACCCCAGAATGAACATACTGGTCTCAGCAGGGGAATGAACATGCTGGTCTCAGCTGGGAAAGGCACCCCAGAATGAACACCCTGGTCTGAGCACACTGGTCTGAGTTGGGAATCACTCAGCAAACACTGGAGAATGGACAAGTGTTTAGGAATACAAGAAAACAGCTGAGACTAAAGATTCAAAAGAAAAAAAGCCCAAGTCAAAACCTTAGTTTCTAAGCAGATAAATGAATGGATCAGAAAGACAGAAGGAAGAATGAATAAAGCTTCAAAGAGAGGCCGGATCTCGCTGATGTGAGAGTAAATGAAACAAAACGACCTAAGAAAAAGAATCCTGCAGGCTCCCCAGAGATTATGGAAGAATAATTACAATCTCCAGAATGATTCAAAATAGAAATAAAACTTTGCTAAGTAGAAAATAGGAATGAAATTTGGTTGGAAATCAGAGCTCTCTAAGCAGAATTTAAAAACACAATGAAACCAAAATTAAACATGAGTAAGTTCCTCCATCCAGACTATGGGTATATAAGAAGCCAGTTGGAAGGCTGTAGGAGATGTGATTGGAACACTATTTGGATTCCTGTAGTCAGCATGATTTCTGGTAAACAGGGCCTGAAATCAGCAAGATCTTAGCCTATCTTACTGGAGCTACAGCAGGGGATAATCACATCACTCAGTAGGTGATTATAAGTAGATGAGGGAATTGAGACACCAAATCTATATACTTCAGGGGGCTCTAAGATGACTGAAATCAGAGTATACTTTCTGAAATCCACTTGGAGTCCTGCTATCAGGGCTACATCCGGGGACGAAGCTATCCCTACCTAAAACTACTGTATATGGAGGAGACAGGGATGGGAGACCAGGAGTTTAAAACAGAGAGGAGGCATTGAATCAGAGGATGGCCCTGGTACCAGGTCTGGACATATCTCCCTGTCTCAGATGAGGATGAGGAATAAGGCATGAAGGGGGATTAGGAACTTGCCAACCCATCCAGAATGGGAGCCCAATAGCAGTAGTGGTATCTAGACTGCAGTGGGAATAAAACCTGGGTCTAGTCACCAATCCAGAGGGTGAAGGAAGAGAGAGAACCTGACCCTTGCACCAAATCTCAGCAAGGAACAGAAGCTGACATGAGATGTAAGAGAATATAAAATTCCTGATCTAATGAAGAAATATTGTCAAGAGAAGCCCAAAGGGTAAACCCAAAAGAATCAAAGTGTCAAATATTTATTAAGCCCTTACTATTTATAAGGCATTGTGCTAGGCATTAGGCATACAAACAAAGGCAAGAAACCAGGTCCTAGGAGACACAAAATATATGTCATTGCACCAAAGATAAATACGGAGAATTTATACAAACACTTACATAAATAGATACACATAGAGTAGATGGAAGAGAGCCTTAGAGGGATGGGAACCCATGGCCTCAAGGCCACATGTGGTCCTCTAGGTCCTCAAGTGTGGCCCTTTGACTGAATTGAAACTTCCTTTCTAGGAAGGAGATATACACATGAGTTCTCATAAAGGTAAAAACAAGAAGACTTAGTAACTGATTGAATACATGGATATGCAAGAAATTTAAAAGAGAGTCAACACATAATAATTACAAGTTCACCCCCAGGGAAAGGAAAAAAAATAAAAAGAATGGTTTGACCAGAAGGACTCCAAGATTAGATGGAAGAAAGGAAGCAGGAAATTTTTTTAAAATGAAATTATGGCTTCTGAGGAATACATTAGGAGATAAAAATATTAGATCATTAGGTGAAAAACCTTATCCAAAGAATAGGCTGTCTACAAAAACATGCTAAAAATAACAAGAATTAATGATTCTATTAGAAAACAAGAAATGTTTGAAAAAAAAGTGGGAGGAAAGAGTCAAAACCAAAAAAAATCAGAAGAAAATGTAAGTGACCTATTAACAAAAACAAGATACCTGGAAAACAGTTTGAGGAGATAGAATTTAAGAATTATAGGACTAAGTAAGAAAGATTATCAAACAGAAAACTTGGATGACATATTTCAAGAAGTCATACAACAGAACTGTCTAGAACTATTACACCAAGAAAGAAAAATTAAAGTCGAATCCACAAGTCACCACTGTAAAGAAAAATTAAATTGAAAATACCCAGAAATGTCATAGCCAATGTCTAGAATGTCCAGGTTTAAAACAACAATAACAACAACTCCAAGCCAAAAATAAAGAGCATAGATCAATTATTTCTAATGAATATTGATGCAAAAATGTTGAATAAAAGATTAGCCAAAAGGCCATCACTTATTAAAAGGATTATAGACAATGGCCAGACTATATATATACTAAGAATAGGGCTTGTTCAACATTAGCAAAATTATAAATATAATAGATCATATTACTTTTAAAAACAATAAAAGCCATGGAATTACTATTAAGATTTGCAATAAAAGATTTTGGAAAAACAATATAATGTAAACATTAAAAATATTGTACAAGTTAGGAATAAATTTACTTCTTAACATGATAAACAGTTTCCATCTAAAAGCAAGGGCCAACATTTTATGTCATGGAAAAATACTACAAGCCTTGCTAAGAAGATCAGGGACAAAGCAAAGAGGACCATTATTATTTAATATGGTTCTAGAAATGCTAACTATTACAATAATACAAGCTTATGCCACTGGAGGAATAAACATAGGCAAAGAAGAAAAAGTTTTTGCTATTTGCAGATAAGATGGTTTACATCGAGAACTCTAGAGATTCATTTGCGAACTAACTAAAACAATAATTTTGCTAAAGCAACAGAATATAAAATAAAATCACAAAAATAATTAGCATATTACTAATAAAATCCAAAGAAAGTGATAGAAAAATAAATTCAACTGAAAATAATTACAGGTTGTATAAAATCCTAGGGAATCTATCTACTAAAACACTTTGAGGACTTATAAGAATATAGTCTTTATAGAAATAAAGGAAGACCAAAGAACAAAAGAAAAAGCAATTGCCCATATTTGGGCCATATTAATATAATAAAATGAAAATACTATTTATATTAAAGTGTTTGAGAAATCCAAGGACAAAAACTACTAGGGTAATAAGTCACTATGGAGAACTAGGAGGAACAGTAGATAGAGCAGCAGGCCTGTAGTGAAGAAGACTTGGATTAAAATCCTGTATGACCTTGGGGAAGTCATTTAAACCTTGTTTGACTCAGTTTCCTAATCTGTAAAATGAAGATGATGATAGCTCCTACTTCCAATCACAGTGCTTGGCACATAGTAAGCACTATATAAATGTTAGCTATTATCATTTGACAAAAACTTGTGGAAGAACTATAAAGTAGACTGGAAGAAATTATTATTTAGGCTAGCATCTCACACATAAACTACAATAAGCCACCAATGGAAGGATCAAAAATAAATTAAAGGAGAAGTAAAGAAACTGTTTACAACTCTGGATAAGACAAGAATTCTTAACTAAAGAAAGAGCAGTTGATCACAGAAAATACAACAGATAATTTTAATTATATGAAATTGAAAAGCTTTCACAAAACAAAATCTAAGCTGTTATAATTAAAAGGGAACGATACCTAGGGGAAAAACTTTGCTGGAAATTGCTTTGATAAAGCACTTATAAAGATTGTATGAACTGGAATATCATGGATAAACATAAACATTTCCATCTACAAAGGCCAGATAATGAAGAACTTATTCCTTTAAATGTGCATTAAGTTTTACACGATAGTATCAAAATTGCTTTGCTTGTCTATGTTCTCTCCCTCGGTTTGGCCCATCTGTTTGTGTATTTTTAAATGTTTTATTTATGCTCTTTTTTTTCTATCACTATTGCTAAACGAACTTTCGAGTGACTTGTTTATCTTCCCCCCCTCCAAAAAAAAACTGCATTTTATCAATCTATTTGATGTCTTTTTTGTTTTCAACTCTGTTTATCTCTTCTTTGATTTTTAAAATTTCTATTTTGGCATTTGGTTTGAATTTTTAAAAAATTTGTGGTACTTAATAGTTGTTTAGTTTCAAATCCATTTCACTTATCTGTTCTTTTTTTTGTTCATGAAAATGTTTAGGGGAATAAAATTTCCTCCAAAGACTGCTCTCAAAAGTTTCAGTAAATTTACATAATAGTCAATTTCTTTGATTAAATTATTTATTGTTTCTATAATTTGTTCTTCAAGCTACTAATTATTAGTATTAAATATATATTTTAGTTAAGTACAGCCCGACTAGGAAATACCAATTATTAATATTACTTATGGGCAGCTAAGTGGTGCAGTGAATAGAGTGCTAGGCCTGGAGTCCGGAAGACTCATCTTTCTGAGTTCAAATCTGGCCTCAGACACTTACTGGCTGTGTGACACTGGGCAAGTCATTTAACCCTGTCTGCCTCAGTTTGCTCATCTATAAAATGAGATGGGGAAAGAAATGGCAAACCACTCCAGCATCTTTGCCAAGAAAACCACCAATGGGGTCACAGAGTTGGATGCAACTAAAAAAGACTAAACTGTGTTCAGGCTCCCATGAAGGAGCTTAAGAGGAAAACAGAGATGTAGGATTACTTCCTTGGGGATTTTCAGCCATACAGCTTGGGTTCCAGCCCAGCCTGTGCCTGATCAACCCAAAGAGGCCCTCTCAAAGTTCTGGCCCTTTTCTTAGTGAAGTTACCACTGCCTGTATTTGTGCTCTCCAGTTCCACATGCTTCCTACAGGTTCCCCTTCTTCAGTTCCAGGCATCCTCTATTTGATCCACCAGAAACTGGGTTCTTCTTTGAGTCTGTCTCCTTGACTCAACAAAATGACTTCTAACGGTCACCCAGAGGAATGAATTACCACTCTTTACCCTACTGAGCTGCTTCCTTTCTGATTCACTCAAGAGCCTCATTCATGCCTCATAAAGGGATCACTTCTGGTGTGGCCACATTTTACAGTTAGTGTAACAGCTCATTATTTGGTCCTTTTTCTGTGAGAAGCATATTGCAACCTTTTCAACTTAGACACATCATCAAATTTTGCTGAAACAGTAAGATTCTCCAAAAGGTAGGACTCATTCATTAGATTATGAGCTTTGTGCACACAGTATAAGTACCATCAATCTTGAGAAAATATAATATTTTACACTCTGAATTCTTAAATTCTAAACCTATCAAACACCAAATAAAACCGGAATTTCCATATACACTATTATTTTATTAGAATCCTTACCAACTGTGATTAAAAAACTATCAAGGATGTCAGAGACAGAAAGGTCCCACATATACAACAAAATTTACTGGAGATAGTAAAACAGTAGAAACTTCTTTTGGGGAATGGCTAGATGAACTGTGATATATAAATATATGAACTGATGAAGAGCAAAAAAAGTAGAATCTCGAGAAGAACACATAGAGCTAATATATTCATTTAAATGAAAAGCAGCACCGAAAGACATCCATATACTAGGCACAGAGTAGGTACTTGATAAATGTTGTTCACTGACTGATCGAAATGATATTATGTGAAATCACCCATCTTGGTTTATTTTCCTGGTAGAGTTGGGTAGACTATAGGTTGCATGTGTAGTCAGATATGACATTGGATAATGTTTTCTTTAATTATTTTGGTTTTTATATACAAGAGAGGGTTCTAGGGAAGTGATAGTGGAGTAAAAGCATCCATAAGCATTTTATTAAAGGAAAGCTGACCTTCCATTCCCCTATTCCCTGATAGGTTGGCTAATCTGTCTCAAATAACTGATGGGGTCAGGCACAGAACCCACGAGTCCTGGATCCCAATGCCTTCATCTCTCCCCCAGGAAAACATCCCTCCCTCTAACTCTCAAGAGCTTTCTAAAAAGGCAATGGCACACAAGCCTAAAGAAAGTTGTTAGAAATGAAAAGAAACAAAATCACCACCAGGGAATTAATCACTCTAGCAAAAAAAAACACTAAAGAAGGTAATTATATAGACAAATCCTGTTCCAAAGGCCAGGGCCTAAGGACAGAACCTCTCGGGCTACAAAAAAGTAAAAATTGCATGTGATCTTGACTCTGGTCCTGCCCTGTTTCTCGCTGCATTGCATTCAGCGTCTGCTCAATCGGGATGTATTCATGTGATTTTCAAAGACCCTTCCAGGAGTTAACATGTATACAGGCAGGTCAGAAAAAATAAATACTCACACTGTTGTTGCTTCCTTTGTTGTCCTCATACTTGGTTTCTATATGAATGGAGAATTTTGGCAAAAATGAGCACTGCAAAAGAAAAAATTTCCATTAGTTAAAGGCCACCATCCATCCACATGTTTAATATATCATATTGGCTACTGACCTAACTATCTGGTCTACAGCAAGAGCAATAAGATAAACAAATAGTAGTCAAAATTCAAGGCATCTACAATACAATGACCCACCCCAATTTCAAAGAACTCATGATTAAACATGCTGTCCAACTTCAGATAGAGAAATGATGAACTAAAGTACATACTGAAGCACATTTTTTTCTCCTTGTTTTTTTTTGGGGGTGGGGTGGGAGAAGGGACATAGTTAATGAGGAAATTTATTTGGTATGACTATACATATTTGTAATTTTTGTTTTCCTTGTATTTTGTTTTCCTTGCTTTCTTATTGGTTGGGGGAGGGGTAGGAGAAGGGTACTGAAAAAAAAAGGATTAAAAAAAAGTAAAAAAAAAAAAAACCCACCATTGAAATTTTAGAAATGAGGTTTTCTTATGATTAGAAAAGAAATAACTTTATGATCTAGACTGTCTGAGCATCCCATGAAACTATATGGAGAATAAGCTGTAATTCATTGTAAAATGAGGGTTAAAAAAAACCAAACCCCAAAAACCAAATTCAAGGCATCTAGTCTCTTCCCCTCCAAAATATTATAGATAAAGAAACTAAAGTCCAAACAGTTATAGTGACTGGCTCACGATCACACAGATAGTAAGAAGAAGATCTAGGGTTCAAGCCCAGATCTTCTGTGCAAAGTATGAGAGAGATGTGTCAAACTCTGCAGCTTCTGGGAAAGGTCCAACTTTAAGATCAGTGACCTCATTTGAGCTGAGCATAGAAAGAGCTACTAACTCAAGGCTAACACTTGAGACAATTCGTGAGAAGAGCCAGAACTTTTTATCTGGGGCAAATACATTTTCCAAATCAAATATGCTTTGGTATATTCACGTTCCATTTCATTTTATTTTATTTTATCTTTTACAGGTTTAACTATAGAAAATGGAAGTTATTCCTCAGCTGTCTACCCTTGGATGGCAACTTCTGGAGCCCTCCAGCCACAGATCCAGTTCTAGACATGGAGTTTAATTAATCGCTTGGGTAAAATGTCATCTCCTTAATATGCCGAATTGACAAGAGGCAACTTGTTTACGTACATTTTCAGGATGATCTTAGGCAATTTCATTCATCTTATTCCACAGACTTCAGGAGCTAAGGTACCTTGAGAACAATTTCTTGACTCACTTTGGTAAAGCCTCTCTCCAGCTGGCACTGAGCCTAGCCTTAACTCTCTGGGTCAACGAAGTGACGATTCTTTACCAAAGATGTGCCTGCAGTTTTCTCAAGGGGAAAAAATGCCCTTAGAAAATGCTGCAGACACAAGAGAAGGTAGGAAAGAATGGGAATAATTAAAATCCTAAGAAGCTGGGACAATTTTAAGTAAAAGTAGGTGAGGCATCTTAAGTGGCTCCCAATGTCTGAGAGGACATCAGCTTCACCTCTATTACTCATTTCTAAGGGATTATCACCTCATTCTCTCCCCAACGATGATGTCAGTGTCCTCAGACATGCTATTAATATTCTTCCTGATACCACATGCATGTGCATATTTCTGCATTCATCTCCCTTAATCTAAGTAAAATAAACTGTGCCAAAGAAAACATGAAAACAATTAATCCTAATAATTGTGTTTATGAAGAATGAATGATACATTGCAATTATCCATTAACCTCTTCTTTGTTGCCTCCTGCCAAATGTGTCACACATCTAAGGTGGTTCTCAGCAGCTTCTTAGCTTAGCTTACACACTACTTCATGGAATTTTGAAGTAAAAGACAGGAAATGACTTCTTGGGTCACTGAACAAAATAGGGCATCTCAGAGTACCATAGTGATGCTTTACTGTTAGAGGAACTCAGGTAGTTGCACCTGTTGAGAAACCTTGTTAAAAGCTTTTAGAGAGATGGTATTTTCTTATCTATAGTTTGTGCCAGAGAGGCTGCATAGAACAGTGGATAAAGGGCCAGCGCTGGAGGCAGGAAGAACTGGTCAAATCTCATTTATACTAGCTGAGGCCTGGCCCTGAGAAGTTAAGGGAATTGCTTGTGGTAACAAAAGGGCCAGGCCTCTATTCAGAGATTCTCCAAGTTAGTGGAACCAGGCCTAGACTGTGCTCCAAGAAGCCAACATTACTCTTGTGCCATGGCGAGCCACTACAATAAGATTTCAGAGGAGATGGAATTAAAGAAATAAAAAAAATACAGACTCCCTGTCTAAGAAGAGTCTTGAATTTTCAGATATCTATATACCTCTCTTCCCTTTTGTGGCTAAATTCCTTGAGAAGGTCATCTACATTTAGTGTCTTTCCTTCCTTTCTCTTCACTCTCTTAACTCTGCGATCTGACTTCTAACCTCATCACTCCACTGAAACCGCTCTCTCCAAAGTTACCAATGATCTCGATTCCCAAATCTAATGACCTCTTCTCAATCCTCATCTTTCCTGAGCTCTCTGCTGCCTTCGATACTATCAATCACCCTCTTCTCCAGGATATTCTCTTCTCTCTAGGTTTTTGTGACACCACTCTCTCCCGTTTCTTCTCCTATCTGTCTGACTGTCCACTCTCCTTAACCGGGATTTTCATTCTGGTCATGCCCAATAACTGCTGGTATCTCTCAAGGCTTTGTCCTGTACCTTCTCCCCCTCCCCCACCTCCACTAAACTATTTTATTGGTGATCTTGTCAGGGATGTCTCCCAAGGCTTTGTCCTAGACCTTCTTCTCTCCTCTCTCTACACTATTTTGGCTGATGATCTCACCAGCTTCCACAGACTCAATTACCATCTCTGTGCAAATGATTTGTCAAGTTTCAGTTATCCAGTCCAGCCCTCTCTTAACCTCCAGTCTCACATGTCCAACTGCCTCTTGGACATCTCAAACTGGAAGCAGAAATTGTAAGCTCAACATGTCCAAAACTGAATTCATTATCTTTTCCCTCAAGCCCTCCCCTCTTCCTAACTTGCCTATTCCTGTCAAGGGATGCAGCAGGAAGCTATTCTTTGTCTCAGTTCTTACGTAGCGTTAATCACTGAATGGGTGTTCTCTTAGTCAAACTGAGAGAGACCTGGGAAAGATCTTAGCTTAAAAAGGCCAACGTCTCCTTCTGCATCCAGGGCCATCTCCAGTTGTCCTGGTGAATATCTGGCCATTGGACTCAGATGGCTCTGGAGGAGAAAGTGAAGCTGGTGACTTTGCACAGCCCTCCTTCACTTAAATCAAATTCACTTGCATGTCATGGCATCACCTCCCTGACATCATGATCTTCTTCAAGAAGAAAAGACAAACGACAATTGTCAAGGGTGCCACAGTACTTCCAGGACCCCAGGCTGACAAACTAGGTGTACACCAACATCCAATCAGTAGCCAACTCCTATCTTTTATTCCTCTTCTAACATCTCTCATATATAGGCCCTCTTCTTTCCTCTGACACCATCCCTAACCTTAGTTGCACCCTCATTACTTCTTACTTAGACTACAGCAATAGTTTTCTGTTTGACCTCCCTGCTTCAAGTCTCTTTCTACTCCAACCTATTCTCTATTATCAATCAATGATCTTTCTAAAGTGCAGGTCTTATGATATTACACCCTGACTGCCAACTCAATAAATTCTACTGGTTCCCCATTTCTTCTAGGATCAAATCTAAAATACATAAAATCTTGTGTTTTACTTTTAAAGCCCTTCATAACCTGGCCGGTTGCTACCTTTCCAGTCTTCTTAGGCCTTATTCCCTTCTACATATTCCATGATCCAGAGACACTAGCCTCCTCACTGGTCCTTATTTCTTGACACTGAATTTGCACTGGCATGCCTGGCCCTGTCATCACCTCCTGACTTTCTCCAAGTCTCGGCTAAAACTCCATTTAATTCTAGGAACCTTTCTTGGTCTTTCCTTAATGCTAGCACTTTCTCTATAAGACTATCTTCAACTTGCTTTGTCTGTCTTGTTTTCACATAATTGTTTGTGTGTTATCTCCTTCATTAGACTGTGAGCTCCTTGGAAACAGGGACTGTTTTCTAGGCCTTTCTTCCTTAGCGCCTAGCACAATGCTTGGCACACGGTAGGTGCTTAATGAACATTTACAGATTTGGCTGGTTTGGTTTTTTTTTGACCACAGTAACTCAAAGACCATCTGATAAGAATGATGGGCTGTGAAATGTCATGGGCTGGGCTTCCTTATCATAAAATGAGGGGGTTGGATTAGAAGTTCCCTTCCAGTTCTAAATTTATAACCCTGTGAATGGAGAAATCCAGTCTATTGGCTGACAAGTTGTTTCGTACGTGTTTGCAAGGTGGTGTTGAGGGAGTACAGTATGACTCTTAGCAGCACCAGCTGTAGGCATTAGCAGGAATGACAGGCAAGGAAGCCCGACTGGTTCTTTCCAGGGCACTGGGATAATGGCCAAGTCACAGAACAGATTCTAGGCTCCTTCAGACTTGCTTACTCTGACTCACCAACCTGCTCTGCTGGCAGAGGAAATTTGTACAATATGACATGTGCCAGGAGACAATCCTTCTGCTTTTCTCTGTTTTCTAAATGACTGTATTTCTTTATTATGTAAGGACACTCCTTACTCATTCCCTTTACCTGTCCTCCCAGCTTTCCGCCGGCCAATACTGCACGAGGAAACCTGAGAACTCTGGGAATTGTGTGGCTTTTTTCTCTTTAGGAGCCTAAGATTTTCATTCAGCCTCACTAGAGAAACTGAGGAACAATTTTAGTTAAGTGACAGTCTAGCAAAATGAGTGGCAGAGTACACCTTCATTCTTCTCCCAGCTCTGACTTCACCATCACACTCCTTTGGCCTTCTTAACCACAAAGATCAATCTATCCCCATCTCCTCCTCCTCTAAAGAGGTGCTCAGGCTAACCAGGCTTACTCCTTTACCCCTCCAGATGGTTCTACCATCTCCCTCTATTTTCCCTTTTCAGCTCCCTTTTATATGCTGTTTTCACTCATTAAAATATAAACTCTATGAGGGCAGGGACTATATATATTTTTTTGATTACATTTGAATTCCTAGAGCTAAATACATTGTTTAGTCATTCAGTCTGGTCAGACTATTTGTGATCCCATGGACCATAGCAGGCCAATATTGTCCATGTGGTTTTCTTGGCAAAGGATATTAGAGTAGTTTGCCATTTCCTTCTCCGGTGGCTTAAGGCAAAGAGGTTAAGTGGCATGCCCAGGGTCACACAGCTAGTTTCATATCTAAGGACACACAGTAAGCACTTAGTCAAATCAATAAACATGTATTAAGAGCCTACAAGGTACCAGGCACAATGCTAAGAGATGGGGATATAAAAAGAGGCAAAAGAGAGTCCTTATCCTCAAAGAGATTACTATCTAATGGTGAAGACAAGCAAACAAATACATACAAATCAAGCTATATATAGGACAAATCAGAAATAATTAAAAGAGGCAAAGCATTGGAATTGTAGAAGGTCAGATTTTAATAAATACGTGTTGACTCTGACTAGGCTAATCTGTTGTCTCACCAAATGTAGCGTATATGTTCCATAACAAATAGGTATGTCTAAGAAGCAAGGTAAAAGCCACAGGAAGAGGCTGGGGTGAGAGTGGTTCTGTTTTCTCTAGAGCCCTAGGATGGGATGGATAAGTGACTCTGGGCTGATTTGAGAGTTTCTCTGGCACAAACATAGAACTCTACCCTATACTGGATGAATTTCAGGTGTAAAATCCTCTTTTTAACTCAGAAGCTTTCTTATCTTTCCGACTCAAAGACCAGCTGAGCAGGAAAGTAAAGGGAAAAAAATCTACTTTTCACCTTGTCAGCTCTGGGTGTTTTGTCCTTTGGGACAAGGCCACACAGAAAACAAAGAGAAAGGGTGGAAGATCCTATTACCATATCTTGATCTTATTCAACACTGAGCAGTGAACAGAGAGAATTCTTAATAAATATTGGTTGAATTGAGTTCTCTTAACTCTCTAAGTATATAAAAAGCAGAACTTTATAACCTTTTCATTAATTTCTGTTGCCATCTGTTGCCCTACCAGCCAAGCTCTTTTCTATCTAGCAGCTAAGCAAGATGGCTTCTCTAATCCACAGAATAAGGCCAATGAACTTGAGCAAAACCCCACTGTAACCTTATCTTATGAAATCCCTGACACCCAAAACTGAGTGTGCAGAGAGATGGCTCTCGCTCAAAAAAGATGTGTCTTTCGAGGTGTGTGTTTGTGTGTTGCGGGGGTGGAGGTGGAGGAAAAGGGGGGTGGCAAGATTTGTTGTAGAAAAGAACAATGCCAGGAAAAGGCAAGAGAGAGAGAGATGCCTGGAACTCTCTGAGAATAATTACCCTACCTAAACTCCTGAATCCTCAGTTTCAGTTTCGGGAAATGAAAGCAGCCTATGCAAAACCAGCAAAGGCCCAGTTGAATTTTTCAATTCACTACAGACCATCCTTGGGAAAATGAAAGGCCTATTTTTAGCACAATGATTGATTAGCGTTGCCATGGCAATAAGGAACACTTACAAGAACGCAATTAAATGTAAGCAAGCTAAAGTCTTAAAGTGACAGGGTCAAAAGCATATAGATCTCATGACTTTCAAGATAATGCCAAAAGCAATTTTGCGGAGACTGTGTGTCTGAAGCCAGAAAGGCAGTGATGATAACTGGTAAAGATTACAGGACACTGAAGGGACATTAGGAGACCTACCTATTCAATACTTTAAATTAGAGGAAGCGCCAGAGTCGCTAAGCACTGTAGAGTTTAACAGTCTAATAGAAAGACATCTGAAGAATGATTATCACTCACCATCATTAGCAGCTAGGGTATGACCTGGAGTCAAGAAGATCTGAGTTCAAATGTGACCTAAGATACTTACTGGCTGTGTGACCCTGGGAAAGTCACTTAACTTCTGCTTGCCTCAGTTTCCTATAAAATGGGGATAACAACAGCGCATACCTTGCAAGGTTGTTGTGAGGATCAAATGAGACCTTAGTAAGCACCATATAAACGCTGCCTATTGTTAGCTATTATTTCCAGCAGCTGAAGGGTCTAGAATCAGAACACCGGAGTTCAAATCTGGCCTCAGATACTTTCTAGTTGTGTGACCTTCAGCAAGACGTAACCTCTGTCTCAGTTTCCTCAACTGTAAAATAGTAATATCCCCCTACTTCTTGGGCTTGTTGTGAGGATCGAATGAGATAATATTTATAAAGTATTTAGCATAATAGCACATAGTAGGTGCTTAATAAGTGCTTTTCTCTTTCCTTTCCTCTTAATGATACGATAGTAGGACTTCTAAAGGATGATTATCATTCCCCATCAGCAGCAGCTAGGTGGCCAGTAGATGGAATACTAGACTTGGAATCGAAAGGAACTGAGTTCAAATCCTAACTTAGATACTTCCTAGCTATGTGTCCTTAGTCCCTAAACCTGCTTCTGCCTCAGTTTTATCCTCTGTCAAATGTGGGTAATAAAAGGATCTCCTTCTGAGGGTTGTCATGAGGACCAAACCAAAGAGTATTTGTAAAGTACTTTGCAAAATGTAAAGCACTATAAAAATGCTAGCTGTTATTAATTTTAGCGCCATCCAAAATATTTATTGATCTCTCATAATGTCCTATAATAGCCTAGTTAAAGGTAGCTGATTGAACATGTCCTTCCTCCTTAGGCAGCCACTTATAACTGAACGAATCTACAAACTTCAAAGGCTCTCTCTCTCTCTGTCTCTCATAGCCCCTTCCCCATGCTCCCTTCAGTTAGCACCACTCCTTTCCAGTCTAATTTTTAAAACACAGAAATAATTAAATTATTTATTAATTTATTTTAGTTATTGATTTATTAATATTATTATTAAATAATTTTAAAATCAAGAGTTCTAAACCATTTTTTGTCATAGTTCCATTTAACCATCTGGTGAACCTTACAGATTCCTTTCTCAGAATAATGTTTTTAAGTGAATGGAATAAAAAAAAATTATAAAAAGAAACCAAGTATATTTAAAGAAAAACATAATTTTTTTTCTCATCCAAGTTCACAGACCCCCTGAAATCTATCCATGAACCCCCTGAGTGTCCGTGGACCTCAGGACCCTACTTTAAATCAAATGGGTAAGAGTCCCACCCAACTCTTCCACATGACCATAGTTAAGTCACTTAAATTGCTCTGGGTCTGAGGCACCTCATTTGTAAAATAAGGATCTTAGACACAAGGCCTCTTCCAGCTATAATTCTATGAACTTACAATTTCAAACTTTGGTTTTGCAAAATCCATGAGCATCCACTGTTATTTCAAAAGATGACACTAGATTCTAAAGAAGCAGAGCAAAGCAAAACAAAAATAAAACCTCTTCATGTTAATTTACCTTAATTTAAGTAATATATTCTAGGCAGCACTTTACAGAGAAGTACGGGGGCGAGGATGTTGTGAAATTTAACAAAAAGAGTGTTACAATTATCAAAAGGTTGGGAATTACTTCTTTAAACTGTTAACGAGAAAGCTGCCAAACGGCTCATATTGCTATTCATCTCATTTAATTATCATCTATCAGAGCTGAAAGCAACCTTGGAGCCCACCTAGTCCAGAGGTTCCTAACCTGGAGTCCACAACCCTTTGTTGGGTCCATGGGTAGATTTCAGGAGGTCTGTGAACTTGGATAGGAAAAAAAAAAATTACATCTTTATTTTCACTAACTGCATCTTCTTCAATGATATAAAAAGCACTAGACAGGGTCATAGGATTCACCAGGTTCCTAAAGGGGACTGTGATACATGAAAAAGATTAAGAACCCCTGATCTAGTCCAACCTCTCTCTCTCTCTCTTTTTTTTTTTCACAGTAGACGAAACCACGGCTGAAGTGACTTCTCCTACGTCTCCCACGTCACCAGGGAATTAAAGTGACTTCCCTAATGTTGAACATTGAGCAAATGGCAAAGCTAGGACTAAAACCCAGGCACCCCGACTCTTGACTTTTCCTTGCCTCCTTCGTAAGGATCATTTTCTCTTGGTCAACAGATCTGACCTCCATGCCAAGAAGTTAGCCTGATAGTAACCTTCTAGTCATGAGTGTTTCAGAAGTGGCTGATCTCTAGCACCCTAACCCAACTAATTCTTCCAGAGCCTGAAAAACCACATGGCATCTGCTAAAGGGCCTTGGAACCCCAGACATTGTGTACATGCATGCATGCATACATACACACATGCATGCATGCATGAGTATGAGTAAAGGGAGAAGCTGGCTCAATAAATATGAAATACTTAAAGCCTTTTTCATATTTTTTAATCAGGATTCTCCCTTTTGCCTTTAGATGAAACTCAGTGCTACCATCCTAGTCCCATTTGGCCCTCTGAAACATTATTTCCACATTACCAATAAGTTTCAAACGCTCAAAAGACTGGTTAGTCCCTGTAATGGAGAGCCCACAAAGTTAACAGTGTTATTCTGGTACTAAATTTCAAAAAAAGAATTATGATATTAAGTGTACTTCAAGGTCACAATGGGACTTTTTTGTTTGAGATGAAATCATCAATGATAATCAGATTTTCAAATGCCTCAACCTTTTCCACTGTCATGAGATTTGCTTGTGGTATATCTCACTGTGCCAGTGGAGAGAGAGGCGGGGAAAGGTTGAGCTTTGTGCCCTCTATGTGAAGGACTTGGAAAAGAAAGGTTTAGGGAAGGGAGGCAGGGAGGTTGGGAAGTCCCAGCAAAAATTCTTCTGGGAAATTAGGCACTTGAGCTGCTAAAGAAAATGTGCTGAAAGAATCAAGAGTTATTCGATTTTGGGAAAGACTTACTGTGATGAACAGTGAGTAAGAGTGCTAGACAGGAAATAAGGAAGACTGGAATTCAAATATCACCTCATGTACTTCCTAGCTGTGTGACCCCTGAGAATATCACTTTAACCTCTCTCAGCCTCAGTTTCCTCATCTATAAAATGGGGATAATAACATCACTTACCTTCACAAGGTTATTGTGATATTAAATGAAGTAATATTTCTAAAGCACTTTGTAAAACTTAAAGTGTTACATGAATATTAGCTTTTATAGTGTTGGTACAGCAAGCTAGGTCACTGGATAAAGCTCTGCACCTGGAGTCAGAAAGATCTGAGTTCAAACCCAACCTCACTTTACTTAAATGCTGTGTGACCATGGGAAAAATCACTTAACTGCTGATTGCCTCGGTTTCCTCAGGTATAAAATGGAGATTATAATAGGCAGTCAGCTGGTGCAAAGGATAAGAGTGCCCAGCCTGAAGTCAGGAAGACTCATCTTCCTGAGTTCAAATCTGGCCTCAGACACTTATTAGCTATGTGACCCTGGGCAAGTCATTTAAGCTTGTTTGCCTTAGTATCCTCATCTGTAAAATGAGCTAGAGAAGGAAACGGCAAACCACTCCAGTATCTCTGCAAAGAAAAAACCCAAATGGGGTCACAAAGATCAGATCCAACTGAAACAAGCAAACAACAGCAATAGCAACTGACCTCCTGGGGTTGTTGTGAGGATTAAATGAGATAATAATGGTAAAGAGCTCGGCACAGTGCCTGGGCACACAGTAAGTGCTATATAAATGTTAGTTACAACGATGATGATGATTGATGATGACAATGATGTTGAAGCTAGTTTATTTTTTTTACATGTGAAGTCATGCAAAACGTATTTCCATATTAGCCGTGTTGCAAAAAGAAAACATAGACCAAAAAAAAGAAGAAAAATAAACAAAGCAAAAAAGTATGCTTCAATCTGCATTCAGAGTTCATCAATTCTCTCTCTGCTGAGGCTAGTTTAAAGAGAGGCAATGTACGACTAGACTGCATAGAGCATTTTCCCAATTCAGTTTTTATCTTTCTCCTCCAATAGAAACCCTGTCCCAGAGAAAGGGAAAAAGCGATTTGTTTCCCTTTCAGAATCCCTAAATTTAAATGTCAGTTCCTAAAAGATATATAAGACAACAATCCTAAGTCTCAAACTCAAAAAGCATGTGTATGCGTGGACAAGAGAGACTGGATCAGACCTCCATTTTTTTTTTACTGGACTCAGATTGGGTCAGGATTTTATTGGGCTCTCTAAATATAACATTATAAGAAATATATATATATATATATGTATAGGTATATACATATATATATATAGATAGATAGATAGATATATAGATATATATGTACAGGAGGTAGAAAAAAATTGAGCCATGGCAAGGTAACTGAAAAGGAATGACAGAGAGAACAGGGCAGAGTGAGAAGAATAAACAAAGTGGGGGGAAAAGTGAAAAAGAAGTAAAGAAAGGGCAAGGTGGATGAAATTATGTGTGTACACACAAATCACAGGCAGAGAATGAGGTCACAAAGGCAAAAGTTACCACAAATTTAACAGAGAGAAAAGGAAGGGGATGGGAATTGTGAAGAGAGGAGAGTACTAGAAGCAGAAAATAAACAGAAAAAAATAGCTGTTTGTGCATCAGTAAACAGTGAGATGAATGTCAACTACTAAGCTGCCTCTCACCAGCTTGAACCCAACAAGGATGCTTCTGGTCACTCATTAAATCATTCCCTGATGGAAGCTCTTCTTGTTCTCTGACATGCTGGGCAACAGCAGTTTATTGGATAAGGAAGGACAAGAGGGGCAAGGGAGCAGGATGCATGAATGAAAGTACGTTGTTTTCTTACTGGGAGGTAGTTTGCTGCTAGTGCCTAGTCTATTAAAACCAAGAGCAGACATAGAAAACAGGCTCATACAGAATCCCACTCAGTTTGTCAAAGACAAAAACAAGCTGAGGATGCTTGTGAATTCTGACAACTATACAAGGCAGGGCCGGAGGCCAATTTAAAGAGACAGAACAACCATTGTCAAATGCAAAAGAAGCTCTTCCAGAAAGGAAGGCTTCATTCCAGGTCACTTTCTTTCCTAGTTAGGATAAACTGAAGGAACCACCCTCTTAATCCAATTAGACCAATTAATTCATTTAAAAAATAAACTAGACCAGAAATATCTTCTAACAATGATTATATCAAATTAGTTTTTAAATTGTGAATTCGCACAAAGCAGAAAATCTTGTAACAATTAAACACATGACATGTTCTATGATTGTTGTTATTCAGTCTTGCCCAGCTCTTAGTGACCCCATGGACCAGAGTATACCAGGCCCTTTTATCCTCTATTATCTCTAAAAGTTTGTCCAAGTTCATGTTCGTTGTTGCCATGATACTCTTATCTCATCCCCTGCTGTCTATGATTAGAAACATCTATAAGACGTTTCACTTTTACAAAATTTATGAGTCAGTACAATTTTGCAATCATTGGCAGTTGTTTGCACCTTAGAGTATTCGTGATTATCTGCACATTTTTTTTTACTGTCTTCCTTTTCTATTTTCTCTTCTCTCTTCTTTACCATCCCTCCCTTCAAAAAAAATAAATAAATCTACCCCCATCAATCACTTCTGTTCATAGAATTGCAAATTTGCTGCCTTAAGTAAATAACAAAAGTTAATTTGGATTTCCTTTGGTGCAAATGGAAAACAGAGAAAGAAAGGGAGATCTTTTGCTCTAATCGTCAATCAATCCAAAAACATTTATTTTATCCCCAAGAAACATTTCCTTAAACACTTTTCTCTGACTGATCTATTTTCAAGTAAGTGTGAGCTATTTGCATTTAAAATCCTAAATAATTTTTAAACGATCTTTAAAGTTAAGGAAATACTTTTTTCTCTGTTCTCCTAACTTAAAAATGGCTAAGTTTTCTTGGAAGTACAAATAAAGGCTTCAGACATGCCAAAGTAAAGTAAAATGGGAAAATTTGAATAAAGACCTTGCCAAAGCTAATACTTCCATAAAAGTTCACTGGATTATTACCAGATGGAGGAGGAGGTAAGCCATCCATCAAGTATCAATAGGCTAAAAAGTGTACATCTATGAATAAGATGAGTTATGATTGGACAACTGACTGGTCTTCTAAACAAATCAGAATGGAAGGGCTCACTGTCATCTGGGTATGTTTGTCTGTCTAATTTAGTAAAGTTACCTGAGTCTCTCATATAATGAAGAAAGAACAACAGAAGAAAACACATCAACAGAGTTTATTGTAACATCAAATTGTGGTATGGTGATACTAAAAACACTTCAAAGGACAGATTTCTCATAAAAGCTTTCCTAGGTAACAGTGAGCAACCTTCTTATGGAGGCCTCTTCATAGCTCACTGCTATTAACCATAAATAAATGTTTAGAGAAGGAGTTCTTAACTTGGGGCTGGTGAAATTCTTTTTCTGATACTCTGACCATTGTATTTCAATATCATTGGTTTCCTTTGCAATCTTGTATATTTTTTTGTTGTTCAGTGGTTTCAGTTGTGTCCAACTCTTTGCGACCGTATTTGGGATTTTCTTGGCAAAGATACTGGAGGTTCTTTCTCTAGCTCATTTCTACAGAAGACAAAACAGGCAATCAGGGTTAAGTGACTTGCCAAGAGTCACTAGCTAGTAAGCTAGCGTCTGAGGCCAGATTTGAACTCACACGGATGAGTTTTCTTAAACCCAGGCCTGGCACTCTATCCACCGCATGAACTAGCTGCCCCTATTTTTATTTTACGCTTTGAAAAAACATTCTTCTTGGCAAAGAATTGGAAATTGAGGGGATGCCCATCAATTGAGGAATGACTGAACAAGTTGTGGTATATGAATGTAATGGAATACTCTTGTGCTATAAGAAATGATGACCAGGCAGACTTCAGGAAAACCTGGAAAGACTTACATGAACTGATGCTGAGTGAAGTAAGCAGAACCAGAACATTGTACACAGTAGCAGCAACATTGTGTGAGGATCAACTATGATAGACTTAGCTCTTTTCAGCAATACAATAATCTAAGACAATTCCAAAAGACTCATGATAGAAAATGCTATCCATATCCAGAGAAAGAACTACGGAGTCTGAAGGCAGATCAAAGCATACTATTGGCTCTTTTCTGTTTTTTTTTCTTTCTTGCGGTTTTTCCCTTTTATTCTGATTCTTGTTCTGCAATATGACTAACGTTTAATACAACTATACACGTGCAACCTATATTAGATTGCTTGCCATATTTGGAAGGAAGGAGGGAGGGAGAAAAAAGCTTGGAACTCAAAATCTTATAAAAGTGAATGTTGAAAACTATCTTTACATGTAATCAGAAAAAATAAAATACTATTAAATGGACTTCTATAAATTAATTAAAAAAATGAAATGAGCCGCACCAGGAGAACAATTGATTCAGTGACAACAATACTGTAAAAACAGGCAACTTTGAAAGTTATAGTAACTATGATCAATATAATGACAATTGATGATTGCACAGGATCAATGATGAAACATTCTATCCATTACAGAAAGGGCACATAATGAGATACATATATTTTTATGTATAGCCATTGGGGGAATTCGTTTTGCCTGACTAGAGTATGCTCATTTGTTACAAAAATTTTTCTTTTCTATTTTTTTAAAGAAATGGAGAGTGGGTGAAGGGAAAGAAAATAGATTTCTGTTTATTTTTTTTAATAGAGAGGTAGGAGGGGAATCCTACAGATGTTAAATGTCAAATGCATTTTCAGACAAAAGTGTATTATTAATTTTATTTAACTGTCTTACCTTATTTCAAGAGAATTCTCAAGAAGTGGGAGTAATCTATAGATGTATGTAATTTAAAAAAGAAGATACAACAATAAAACAGAAAGAGTCCAAAAAAAAAAGAAAAGAAAAAAGAAAGTATAGCTCTTCCATGTGATCTGGATGCCTAAAGCTCTTAGAGCATTATGGAAGTTCCTATCCCTACCCATTACCCTTGAGGGGATTCAGGTTGGTAAGAAATGTCCTCAGGATAGAGAAGAGCATTTACAATATATTTATTGTAATAGGATTGTTTCTGTATCTTATGACAAGGCATTTGACTTTGCCATCTGCCTCTCTCTAAATGTCTCTTGATCTTACCATAAAGTCAGCCTTAGGCCCCAGCAGAGTTTGCCTTGATTTTCTGCCCTCTATCTTTTGCCTAACTTAAGGGTTAAATAAAAACCTCGGAATTGGAGGAGTCTTTAGACCTCTTTGTTGTAAGGCCCAGAAAAACAATGACTGTTGTGATTCATTTTATAGTGCCTTGTTTTTTATTTTTATGGCCTTTGTAATGACTATATACAGATACATATTTGCCTCTTGGAATTCTGTGAATGCAAGCACTACCTTAAGTTTGGAGAATGTAAATGAACTGAAATCGTTTGGTAGAAAAATATATAACTTGAGTGCACACATTTGAACACAAGTATATTAATAATTTAGACCTTTCTTCCCTTATAAAGAATTTTATATTTTAGAAGTTTTTTACATGTTCTCCTATAAAATCTGAATTACCATTGAAATATAGCCTCTCAAGAAAAAAAGTAATAAGCAACTCCATAAAAGGCCCTGGATCCTTATTTGAGAGAACCACTCAGGGCCTTCCTCCCAGCTTAATAAATGCTTATTGACTGCTGAGTGCTGAGTGACAATGACCAGAAAATTTAGCAGAATCCCTGGGAGGATTCACGTACAGATTAATTGGCTACTATCCTGTTTATCTATATACTTTAAATTGGTTATTTGTTCTTTTGCTTTTAAACCTGAAAGGAGATAAGAAGGTCTTCCCTTATTTTCCGAATTATAACTTCACAGGTTATGTCTACCTGGGCCCAAATGGCCCCTGGGATAATAAGTAATATCCTCCACATCTCTGTTACGAGCCAACCCTCAATAAATTTAGAAACATCGCCAACGATATCTTCTAATATTACATTCTATAAGCTCCTTGAGGGCAGAGACCATTCCATTTTTATCTTCATATTCCCAACAACCTCATAATGTTTGGCACGCAGAAGGGGCTTAATAAATCCTTACAAATTGATGGACTGATTCCAATTCCATCTCCTCATTCCCCTGAATTAATTATTGCTCTCAAAGGTCTCTAAGCTTAGATCCAGAAATGGAGATAACAGATATCTTGCTAGCCACTAAAGGACATTCTAGAACCTCCAAAAGGAAGGAGAACTTCTAACACATATAAGAGATGAGATTTTTTTCTGTTTAGAACAGGAACGCAGAGAAGATATTTTTCGAGCTGCTATATGACCACTCCAATATTGTTGCAAATATAAAAGACAGCAGCATCTCATCCATCTCCAGCCAACTACAAAGAACATCCTTAAATAAATGACATGTATCTTGTATGTGGGCTTTCTCTTCTTTTCCCTTCTCTAGTGAGTCACTGAGTTAACACTTGTTTGGAGATGCTTTAGTTGTCAAATACAGGAATTCACAAAGAGGATTCTTAGTTGCAGTGAGTAACCCTAATGTACCTCTCATTCTAGATAGGAATCTCTCTTCAACATTCCTGATGGGTTGTCAACTGCCTCTGTGTTCTCTCCATCCATAATTTATCTTTTATTATACTTAACTGTCCAATACTAAGACTACCTGAACAATGATCATCATTCGGGCACAGAGACTATGATACCCTAGAAAGGTCAAGTAACCCTTCAGTGTTCTAAGCAACTTTAAAGACTGTCAAGTGGAAAAGAAGGTACTGACCATCAATGTTAGAGGGAGTTTGATCACCTAAGAATTCTCAGTACCAGTGAAATAACAGATCTGATCTCTTTCCTTATCCTTAACTATACACGTTATATCTCCCCACCAGAAGGCAACTCATCTTGCCTTACACATAATTTTTTTTTAACTGAACCAGAACTGAATGAGCATTATTACCCAGCCTCAAGGAGACAAACTCAAGCCCAAACAGATAAAGTCTAGAGACCTTATCTAGAGATCTTGAGAATAAAATCATCCAAACAGTCTTAAATTAGGCTCTGAATATAACAGCTTCAATTAGTCTTCCAATACAAAACAGGCAAGTCAGATCTACTATTTTGTCAGAATGATTCCTCTCATCCAGAGAGTTATCCATGGTGTTAGACCGTTCTCCTCGGATGTATATCTGATCCTCTAGATAAGAGCCACTTGGCTCTGTGCCTGATGGACTGTCTCCAATTCAAACTTTGTTATCTTCCATTGCCTATGATGCTATACACCCTCCCCTAACTCATTTCCTATCTGAAAGAAATTACCACTTGTGCCTGCTCCCTACCCTGGCCATGTCCCAAACCAGAAGTTTAGTTCCTAGCATGTTTCCAACATGGTGGTCTTTTGTTCCTGGCTCTAGTTGCTTCATTTCTGGGGAAGCAAACTTCCCTAACTGCAAATGCATCACATGCCTCCTTGGATATGCAATGTTCTTTGTGGAGTGGAGGTCATATTTCATGTCTTACCATATGACTCCTACGATGATTCATTTACGCCCTGAAGAATAACAAAAAGTCTTATTAGCTTGGTGAACACAATCATAAAGTTAGCCAAGATTTCCTCTAGCTCCCTTTAAAGTATAATCACAGTGCTTCTATACTGATGGTGAATGGTAATAGCAAGCACCAATGAACAATATAATCTTAGATTTGTAAAGAGTCTCAAGAAATCAACCAGGCACATCTGTGCAATTAGACTGGAAGCTTGAGAGCAGGGACTGTCTTTGGACTTTCTTTGTATCCTCAGTGCACAGCAGAGTTCCTGGAACAATAGGTGTGTAATAACAGATCCAGTAATAACTGGATAAAAGCATTTGGATGCAATAGCTTGTTAGTGTCAGGGCTACTCCTGACCATCATTGGCTGCACACAATGCTTGGCCTTGAAGGTCCTCTATTCCAAGCCTCTCATTTTACAGATGAGGAAACAGAGTTCTTAGAGAGGTTAAGTTACTTGCTCAGAGACTGAGACAGGATTAGAACTCAGGTCAACTTGACTATAAGTTTCTATCTACTACACCATGCTGCCACTCATAGCAACTACTGTTGCTGCCATGTGCCCTCTTGCTCCTAAAAGAGATTAACTCATCCAAAGCCTGGATCCAGACAAGACGTTGGGGGTTGGATAACCTAACAATTAGCTCCATGCAAAAAAACAAACTCTGTTCCTGAAATGTGCTCCCAATTTGACCAACTCTTTCATATATTTGCATCATTGGCCAATAACATCACTGTTACTAAAGTATGAGTAACTCAGAACAACTCTCATCATTACTACTGGAAAACTGATATCAAAGAAAAGAACTGATAAACAGAAAACTGCATGTTTGTATTCTTTGAGTATGTATCAATTAGGGAATGACTTGTATTCTTAATGATTTGGTGTGTTTAGAATGGGTTTACATATACACACATATGCACGCATATGTACATGTATGTATATGTATATAAACATACATACACACACACATATATATTTGTGTCTAATGGTAGCCTTATCTATGGCACAGGGGAGGGGAGAAAAAAGGAGGAAGAGAAGAAAGTTACATGATAATTTTATTATATATTTAAAAGGAATAACAGGTTGCACATAACAGATCAACAGTTTCATGTACAATCTTTTTTTCCCTATTCTATTATGTTATGGAAACACTTCTTTTATTTAAATTCATAATAAAATTAATTTTTTTAAAAAAATTGAACCTTTCTTCTTGTTAATGTGCCAATATTAGGTGGTGGTAGGCAATGGGGTAATGACTACCCACTATTATAGACAGTGGTGAGGGGGTAGATGGATATGTGTAATAGTTAACATATATCCAAGCTTCATTAATTCTACCCTTGGTAGACACATTCTTCACTGTGGTTCAATCCATTCTGAGGTTCTCATTAAACAGTAATGTTTCACTGTAAATGATCAATTTCACCAGGTTTTCTCTACCACCTCCTCCCTCTAAATAATTAAAGTGCTGAATAATATAGTCCAGCCCACCAATGACTTCACTTCTTGAGTAACGCTGTTCACTATTTGGCTTCTTTCACTTATACAATATTCAGAATTATTTTGGCACTTTATGGTAAGAGTGATAGGGATTGGACCAGAGATTTCACTGATATGGGGAACTCCCTAGTGATGAAACTTTCTGTACTAACACAGGTCAGCATTGCCTCTTCAAATTATGGTTTTGGAGAGTTTCTTAGGCACAGAAAGTTTCAGCATCTTACCTAGGGTCAAAATAGCCATTGTCTTGTCAGTGGCGGGACTCAAATCCAGGTCTACCTGTTCTCTATCTGCTATGCCTTACTGACTCTTGAATATCTGATGATAGCTTATTTCATGTAATTGTCTCTTCTGAGGATTCTTTATTAAAAGCTCATCTGGTGGGTGGAAAGTGATGGCAGTGATTGTAGGAGTTGGATATGTGCCAATTTTCTAGGTTATTTCTAGATCTACTTATCATTCTTTCATTTTTTTCATAGAAGCTCAACAGATAAAGAGAGATCAATATTTTCTTATGGCTGTACAGTTGTCTGAGTACATTTAATTATGTCCATATTTAAGAGCTGATTTTTAATCCTTGAAATACCACACCACCAACCACAATCCCTCTTTGCTCCTTTCTTAATTTACAAGATTCAAGAAGAAATGAAGGCCTTTCATTAGGTTGGTTATCTTTTCCCAGGGGGAAAAACATCACTGGGTCACTCATTCTTTTAATATTAATTGTCTATTGGCCGCTTTGAACTGGATGTCCCATCTCAAACTCATGTCCAAAACAGAACTCATCGTCTTTCCCCCCGAACCCACTCTTCCTAACTTCCAGTTATCAAGGTTTACAATCTCAGTGTTATCCACAACTCATCACTCTAATCCCCCCAAATACTATCTCCACATCTCTCCTATAGGTCTGCTTCTCTATACCTGCGCAACGAGCACCCAAGCTCAACACTTTTCACTTGGACCACTAAAGAAAGCTTCCCAGTTGGTCTCCCTGACTCAAGGTGCTTCCTATACAGTTGCCAAAGTGATTTTCTTAAAGCGCAAGTCTGACTCACTCCCTTCACTTGATAAACTCCAACGGCTCCTTTTTACCACTGGGTTCAAAGATAAATTTCTCTGTACGGCATTTAAATCCTTCCACAATTTGGCCCTTTCCTACCTTTATAGCATCACACGTTATCCTCCTCACATCTTCCCACGGACTACATGGCCCATGCATACTGAGCTACTCGCCGTTCCTTACTCATGATGCTCATCTCCTATCTCTGGCTCTTCACTGTCCCCTGTGCCTAGAATGATCTCTGTCCTCATCTCCATCTCTTAAAATTCCTGTTTTCCTTCCAGACTCACCTCAAGATCTGCCTTTTACAGGAGGGTCTTTCCCAGTGTCCCAGATACTAGTACTTTACCCAATATGGTTACCTCATATCTACTATGCATGTATCTTGTAATACAAAACACACACACACACACACACTCCTATATAGTCTTGTTCATCAGAATTCAAACTCCTTGAATGTATTTTTTCCCCTTTGTGGCCTCAGTGCTTAGCAAAGCACTTGGCATAAGCGCTAGGTAAGAGCTTAGTAAATGATAAAACAAACAATAATTAATTTAATTTAATAAATTTCATAAATAATAATTTCTAGACATTAATAACATAAATAACGAGATCTTAATAAAGAATAAAAAAGAAAAGGTAAGAGCTTAATTAAAGCTTGATGATTAATTGATTCTGGTCAATCTCTAACCCACGATTTTTCCTGAAGAGATTTTTAGCACCATTAATCACATCCTTCTGTTTTGGGAAGAAAATAATATTTCTACAAAATGTTCTACAGTGAGAGAACATGATTTTAGTTTTTTATGTAACTGTTTGAAAGTGCAGACCCCAAGAGAGCTCCTAAACTAAAAGCTCTCCAAGTCAGAATTCCTCTCAAATGGTGGCAGACCTACCAGGAAGGGCAAGAATTGGACCAAAGGCATGAACAAAATCACAATTTTTACTAAGCGGCTATGTGCCAGATACTGTATGTACCAAATGCTAAAGATATAAGGACAAACAATGAATCAATCCCTATTCTCAAGGAACACACACACACACACACACACACACACACACACATAAATATTGTTGTTCAGTCATTATCAGTCATGTCCAACTCTTGTGAGTTTTCTTGGCAAAGATAATGGAGTGGTTTGCCATTTCCTTCTCCAGCTCATTTTACAGATGAGGAAACTGAGGTAAACAGGGTTAAATGAATTGCCTAGGGTCACACAGTAGTAAGTGTCTGAGGCCAGACTTGAATTTAGGAAGACGAGTCTTCCTTACTTCAGGTTTCCCACTCTACCTACAGCATCACCTAGATGCCCATATGTAAAATATATGAAGAATAAATAGAAAGCATTCTCTCTGGGTTATGTCCACCCTCCACCCCCAATTAGAATTTGTATTTATGGGTTGAGTCTCCAGAGGGCAGCTCTTATCTCGCACATTAAAGGTACCCTTGCTGGGTTTTGTTGTTGTTCAGTTGTGTTTGATGGCTGTTGTTTTTTTAAGAGGCAATGGGGTAAAGTGACTTACTGGCTCAGGGTCACAAAGCTAGTAAGTGCCTGAGGTCAGATCTGAACTAATTTTTTCCTGACTCCATGCCTGGTGCTCTACCCACTGTTCTACCTAGCTACCCTGCTGGTACCCACTCCAAAAACTATAGATCACAAGTACCCCTGGGTGCTTTCCGTTAACAGTCAACCAGTATATACAATTAGCTCTTAGCAAAATGTATTTACTAAGAGGCATAGTGAAATCTTGAATATTCTTTTCCACAAATACACAAAGCATCTGTGAGAAGAGTGGGTAGCAATTTAGAGCTCGATGGTAATGAGGGGCACACACATACACACAAACACAAACACACACACACACACACACACACACACACACACACACACACACACACATTAGGAACAATATGTGCCCGAAGCAACTTAGAAGTCTGGCCCTGCAGGGCCTCGATGTCCTTTCACTCTTCACAGAGTTCTCACACTGTCCCTGCTGGGGGTGCAGTGTCTGTGCTGGATATGTTATTCAGCTGAGTTCCCAGGGTTGGCTCCTGTGCACGGTTCTACTATGGGCTGAAAAGCCTAGTTCTTGAGTCCATAACAGGATCTCTTCTTTGCCAACAGAGGTTCAGCTCCCTGAAGCTGCTTCCAGCCTCAAGGGACTGCCTTTCTGTATCTCTCTCTGTCTAAAAAGTGTCTCTCTTGCTACACCTGTGCCTTCAACTGACACTCTCAAACTCACTTTCCAATTACAGGATGAGGAGTCTCCTTCTAGGAGTGTCTCCAATACTAGACACCATTGCATAGGAGACAAGGAGAAAAAAAATCCCCTCCTCCCCCTTCACCGCAGTATTTGAACTCCTCAAGGTTGGTCCCAGACTGTATCTTTTAAGGGTCACCAGTAGTTATGGCCTATCTTTCTTTGTCTAATGGTATTGTTCCCTTCTGACTCAATCAGGTGTGTTCGTGACTTAATGAGAGGGGTAAACTTAAAGAGGGAAGGGACTAGAAGTGGGAGAGGTTACTGTATACAATGTTCTCTTGGTTCTGCTCATTTCACTCTTCATCATTTCTTGCCAGTCTTTCCATGCCTTTCTAAGATTATTGAACTCATCAGCACAGTAGTATTCTATCACAATGACACACCATAGCAAGTTGTACAGGGTAGATTTGCAGTATCACGTGCAATTATCTTTTTTATTGTACTATGTTATGGAAATGTTTGTTTTAGTCTATGAACCGAAAATAAAATAAATTTTTTAAAAAACAAGAAAGAAGTGAGGGAAGGAGGGAAGGATAGGATAGGAGTTACCAGGGAAGGACTTCTACAGAAGGTAGGATTTAAGCAGAATCATGAAGGAAGCTAGGCAAATAAGTGGAGGTGAGGAAGGAATGGGGGGCAGCATGGGGGACAGCCAGTACAAATGCAGTCAGTTTGAAAAAAAGAATGTTAAAATTGTTTTTACATATAATTGGAGGAAAAAAATAAAGTATTAAATTGAAGAAAATAAAAACAAATGTACAGTCAGAGATAAAGGGTTATATTTGAGGAACAGCAACTAGGCAAATAGAACTGAATCACAGAATATTTGTAGAGGAGCAAAGTATAAGACAACTGAAAAGAAAAAAGATGATAAGTTATGAAAGATCTAAATATAACAGAGGATTTTCTATTTGATCATGGAGGTAAGAAAGAATAAGTGGACTTTGCTAAAGGGAGAGGGAGAAGGTGATGCGGTCAGATTTGTATTTACGGAGGATAGCTTTGGGAAGTAGAAAAGGCACTGGGATGGAGACAGACTTGAGGAAACAGGCCATTGAAAGACTATTATAATGGTCCAAGCCCAAGGGGATGAGGGCCTGTATGAGGGGGGTAGTGTTGCAAAGGTAAATATATACAGATGTGACAACAGATTAGCTATCAGGGGTAAAGGAGGGTCAAGGGCTGACGATGACACCAAGGTTGCAGGCCACGGTGGCAAGGAAGACGATGGCACTGCCCTCTATAATATAATTTATGGTAATAAGTTCTGCTTTGGACAGATTGAGTTTTAGAATCATTTGCATAGAGATATTAGTTGAATTCTAGGAAGCTGATGAGATCATAAAGTCAGAGAGGGAAAGGAAAAGAGAGTTGACTAACTAAAAAGAAAATGTAGAAAAAAAAAAGAAGGTCCAAGATAACACCTCAGGGACCATTCATAATTAGTGTGATCTAGTATGCTCTAGATGAGGAACAAGCAAAAGAAAGGGAGAAGCAAGAGAAAGATGGGTAGGAGAACTAGGAAAGGAGAGTCACAAATATCCAATCCAATAAACATTTATTAAGTGCCTACTATGTGCCAGGAACTATATGCTAAGTGCTGGGTATACAATTAAAAAATAAGAATAAACTAGGTCCTGACCTCAAGAAGATTATAATCTAATTGGAGGAGAGACAACATACAAAAAGAGGCATGGAGAACAGGGCAGAGGAATAGGGAGTAGACCAAGGGGGTCGCTGGCTTGGGGTCATCTTGATTTGTGGAGATGAAACCAGGCAAAGCAGCAGATACAGAATGGAGTGAGCCCCGAAAGTCCAGTTACTGCCCCCTATAAAGGAAGATGGTGGGAGGATATCAGTACTCTAACCTCCAGTCCTCTGGTCAGAGGGAGGTGGTATCACTCAAAGTTTAAGTTAGTAGCATGCAGAGGAGTTTAGAGGTGATGAACTTAGCCTGAGAAGGAGACCTTGGTCCATTGGAGTTGAAAGGAGGCAGAGCAGCAGATTCAGAGAGAAGACAAAGTATCCAGGATGACAGGGAGTCAAATGTACCAGTTAGGTAAAGAAAAACATCGTATTTGACAATAAAGATGTTAATGGTAACCCTATAGAGAATGGTTATGATTGAGTGATGAGGTGAGAAGTCAAACTGCAAAGGACTTGGGAGTACTTGGGAAAAGGAAGTGAAGGCAACATAGACAACTTTTTTAAAGAATTTGGCTGAGACCATGAGGACAGATGCATGCTCCAAGATTGAGAGAAGTGGTAGGTTTTTGTGAGGTCAGTTTGGTGGATAGAGTTCCAGGCCGACAGTCAGGAAGGCTTACTAGCTCTGTGACCCTGAGCAAGTCACCTAACCCTGTTTGCCTCAGTTTCCTCATCTGTAAAACGAGCTGGAGAAGGAAAAGGCAAAACAGTCCAACGTCTTCACCAAGAAAACCCCAAATGGGGTCACAAAGAGTCATACACCACAAACACAACAGGTTTCGCTGAAGGTTTTTTTCGTTTTGTTTTGTTTTAAGAATAAGAGAGACTAGCAAGAAAGCAGTAAAAAAGAAACCAGTAGATAGGGAGAGACAAGATTAGGGAGGGATGACAGATTGCAAGAACATAGGACTAGCTAAGATCAAGGGAACAATAGAGAAAGACAGATCTGGGGTGAGAAGAAGGACTTCAACTATCAAAGGGTGGAGGAAAAGAAGAGAGAATGAATGATGATGTCGAGGGGCATTAAGGAGAAAAGAGGAGATGTGTGAGCTGGTGGAGAATGGTCTCAATTTTCTTGGCAAAGTTAGCGTCAAAGTCCTAGGCTGTCAGGGTTAGGAGCAAGGTGTAGGAAGCTACAGGAGAGGAGATTTAGAATTGATTTAAAACTGAAGAATGATATAGGGATTCAATGAGGGAAGAATAAAAGGAGCGGCTGTCTCAGTGAAAGTCCAACTGAGGTGGTAGACAGCAGAAATAATTCAGGGCTGGAATCTGGCAAAGTGTGAGGACAAAGAGGCGAAGGGTCTACAAGTAGATGACAGTATGTAACTAAGTTGGCTAACTGTAGGTAGAGAATGGGAAAACAGGAAAATGAAGTCTGAGAAAACAGAAATGACCTAAGAAAATACTGAGGGATGGAGGGACTGGAGGTCTCCATGAGGAGAGGTGAGGGGTAAGGAAAAGGGAAGTGATGATAAAAGGGCATGGCCGGATAATATCAGAGTTTGAAGGAGCATCAACATTAACAACGAAATCCCCTAGTTTAAGGACAGGAGTTGGGGAAGAGAGGAAGACAGTGAAGAATCCTGAAATCTGGGTAATTGAAATGTAATTGAATTATACATACAATATTGTTCGAAGTTCAAGGTTCTTAACTTTTGAACTTGTGAATTCATTTTAAAGATATTTTTATAACCTTTATATAATTGTTTTTTTAAAATTTTATTTATTTAAAAAAACTCAGAGAAAGCAGTCCAAAAAACAAAAAAGCTAAGACTTCCTGTTCTAAGCTTGGATCTAAGAAGATGACATGTAGGTGAGGGCTTTGTGAATGACCCCCCAAAGGGGAATGAGGCAAAATAATCCTGGGTGAGAGTTGGGACCCCCAGAGAGTTAGCTATAAAGGACCACGAGTCTTTTTCCAACACAAAGGGAAAGATAGGCTGGGAAACGTCCCAAGATGAGCTGCTTGAGATCTGAAGGAGCCAAAGCAATCAGCACAGTAGGAAAGCATTAAAAAAGCAGGAACTGATGAGGACATAGCCATGAAAAGCTATAAACAGGCTGTGTGTCCAGAACAGAGAAGAGATCAGGAAATGTCTGTGGGAAGAAGGCAGGCTGTAATGCCAAGTCAAACTTTGGGTTGTTTTTAACAAGAGCAGCTTTGACCAGAAGTACACCTGGCAATGAAACATCAGTCAGTGAGGGGGTTGGTCTAGGTGGCTTCTAAAGCCCCTTCCCAGCTCTAATTCTAAGAAGCTTTGAAGGGAGAAGAAGAAACAAAGTAAAGATAGGAAAGCCAGGAAAGAATCTTTTTTAATGTTTTTTTTTAATGCTCCTGCTCCTCTGAAGGGGCTAGGCAAGTATAATTATGTCTCATTCAGACATGGGATACTGAAAACCTACAGAATGAAGTTTAAATGATTTGTTTCTACCCCTAGACACAAAAATGGTCTAGTCGAAAGTGCTGGAGAAATTCAGTCAAGAACTATGATTCAAAACATTTTGGTGATATGCCCTTGCTATTTTAATAAAAAATGATGATGATATTGGTCATAGTAACTTTTAAAAAAGGTTAATATTAACACAGCAGTTTATGGTTTGCAAAATGCTTTATATGTGCTATCTCATGTGAACCTCACAATAACCCTGGAGAGTGGATGCTATTATGACCCCTACATTTTACAGATGAGAAACTGAGGCACAGAAAAGTTAAGTGACTTGCCCAGAGTCACACAGTAAGTACTTGAGGCAGGATTTGAATTTAGGTCTTCCTGGCTCCAGGCACACTTCTCTAACCACTGAGCCACTTTAGCTGTTGACCTATCATTTTAATACCTAGCCATTTAATAAAACAGATTATAGGTCTAGTACTGTATGTAGCCTCAGTTTCTGTTCCCAAGTAACAACCAAGATTTTAAAAAAGTCTTTCCAAAAACTGCATTTCCACTGAACACAATTGACACATAAAATACACACATCATTTTAAATTACAAAAATATGTTAAATGATTTTCTTAAGCAAATGTAAAAGCAATTTAAATTAACATCAATCCATCTGAACAAATGAGAACACTCGAGCTCATACATTATATATAACTGAGTTATTGCCCGAGTTTAAATATTTCGTATTCTGAACTACTCTTCTATTTTTCATGGAACTTACAAGAACAGACACAAGAGACATTCTAATTACTTCACTGATCTTAGTCGGAGAATTTGAAAATGATTAAAACTTACTGTGTATTCTGGTCCCAGAATTTCATTTGGAGGAAAGAAGTGTGGGGGGAAAAAAAGAGATGATATGATGATAAATGCCATTACTTCCACTTAATATAAACTACATAAACAATAAATATACAAGTGAATTCTAAAGATATTAAAGATGTAAAGAAAACCATCCCCCTCCCAATTATGTTAAGTGACCAGACCACCAAAATTGCTCTTGGAATGCTTTCACATACAAAATTAATAATGATACTTCTCTTGGTTGAGCAGAAAAGGGATGAGATTCAATTAATCTGTGGCCAACTAAACATCACGGGGCTAACATAAAATCAGAATGTGAACCTAGATCGCAGGTAAAAAGTCTTGGTAAAGAATAGAAGAGCCGATGTTGGAGAAATTTTTGCAGTTCAATTTTTAAGTGGAAAAATATCATCAATTGACTAAGGAAAAGTTTGCTCTATTGGTGCCAAAGTTATGATAGCCTGAGTTATTTCATAATGGAAAGAATTGATCCTTTTCCTTCTTCTTTCCTAGTATGAAAACAATTTTCCCCTATAATTTATAGATGGAAAATTTCCTGGGGGAAACACCATGCGGTTAAACTACTTGCCCGTGGTCACACAGACTATGTGTCAGAAGCAGGACTAGAAGCCACATCTTCGTAATTCCAAGGCTAGCTCTCTATCCTAAGGAGCCTCTCTCTAACTTCTTATTTCTTCCATAATTTCTGGGAGAAGGCTGAGTATATAATATACATTCAAATTCTTCCAGAAAGAATCTATATTACTTCGCCTGAAGCAAGAAGTAGATTTTTCTGCATAATCAGACTACAAGGGAAATTTTTTTGTGCTAATAACCATTTTGGACTACCATGGACAATTTATATGTCTATCTGTGAAAGAAGTTTACTCTATGACATATTGGAATAGGGATGAAGGCAGAGTAATGGTAGGGAAAAAACAATAGATTTTAAATCAGAAGGCCTGAGTTCAATTCATTGCTCTGTTGCTTACAGCTGTGGGACCTTGGGCATGTCACTGACTTTTTGGGACTCAATTTCCTCATCTGTAAAATGGAATGATTAAGCAAAATGGTTTCTACGATCATAGGATCCTAAGATGGGCCAGTTTAATTTTCTTTTTTTTTCTTTCTTCTCCTTAGCGACTGGTAAAGATAAATGCTATTGAGAAATGGCATCACCTAAAATTGGAATGCAATAATAAATACTAATAATAGCAGATGATATTTGTAGAACACTTTAGAATTTACTAAGTCCTTTAGATATGTTATTTCATTTGATTCTCATAACTTTATAAGAGATAGATACACACATACACACACACGCAGAAATATGTTTCTGTAACAGGCAAGAGGAAGAGAAGGAGCATCTATACGACTAGAGAGTCTGATGCCTAGACCAGTGGTCTCCACACTTTTTTCATCTTGCACCCCATTAACAAAACATGTATTTTCATACAACCCACATTTTTTCTTTCTTTTTTGTAGTTTAGATCTGTGATTTTTTCACTGTATAAAACAACTAGTATGTTAACTCCTTCCACCTGTAATTTATAGATTTAAAGAGTTTCCTGGGGGCACTGAAAGGTTAAATAACTTGCTCATGGTCACACAGAGTATATGTCAGAAATAGGACTAGAACCCACATCTTCCTGATTCCAAGGCTAATCCCTCTATCCTAACTACCTATACCTACTATACCCTTGTGTATTTCTCCCAGAAATTGTGGAAGAAATAAAGGGAGAGAGAGCTTACAGTATATAAATTATATGAAAGTGCTACTCTGCTATTACAAGACATACAAGAAGAAAAAGTTTACGGGATAAAGATGAAATAAGTAATATTTTAAAATAAATTATTCTTTTTAGTGAGAGTAATGTGATTAAATATGCTTCATTATTTGAGAACAATCTCTATGTATATCCTGGAGGATTGGGCAAACTTGTAAATAATAACTGTTTGTTAGTAATTAATGATTCAGTTAATTTGATCACTGTAGCTAGCCAGCCAAATAGAAGAATTTCCTTTTTTAGCTACTTTTTTATTAGAAGATACATAATGTAACGATCTCTGTAACATAAAATATCTTGGGTCATAACAGCTAGAGCATAATGGCTTTAAAACACAAATCATTTTTATCTATGTGTAGATATTATCACCACAATGCAAAAACAAGGAAAAATGAACGGCCTCTTATTTGAATTCGGCAAGAAGTTTTCCATCTAAATGCATTCTGCTTTATATGAGCTTGCTTAATGGATGGGGTCATACTTTAATTTCCTATTGCTTGGATACTTCAGCTGTGTTTTTGTCTGAGCATATGGAACATCAAGAAAGCCATTTTGGTTGGACTCTAGAGTGTAAGGAAGGAAAAGTGATGTATAAAAAAACTGGAGAGGAGTCAAATTCTGAAGGGTAGTAAATGCTAAATAGAGGTTTGTATTTGTTCCTTAAGTCAACAACGGAGACACTGGAGTATCTTGAGTAGGGGTCAGGCTTGTGTTTTAGGAAAATCGTCTGGTGGGGAAGACAGTATGGAGTGAGTCTTGAGGCAAGGAGACTAAGTAGGAAACTGTTGAAAGTGTCTAGGGGAGAAGTGATAAGTGCCTAAATTAGGGTGGTGGCTGTGGGAGTAGAGGGAAAGGGAAACAGATGTTGTGAGGCTAGAAATAACAAGGTTTGGCAACTAACTGGATCTGTGGTGGGGTGAGGAGTATGGGATGATGCTGAGGTTGTAAACTTGGGTGACCAGGAGGAGGGGATACTCTGGACCAAAATAGGGAAGTTCAGATGATGGTTGAATTTGGACAGAAAGATAACACCCCATCCGTGCCTGCTTATCCTGTGCAATTCATTCCGTACCACCCAAAATGGTGGTAAGCATTTACTATATTCAGACACTGTGCTGGGTGCTAGGGATAGAAACAGAAAGAATTAAATAATCCCTATTCCCAGGAAGTTTAATACCCAATCTCCCTCTGAAGGGGGTCCAATACTGTCATGAGGTAATTCAGGGGAAGCAGGGGAAGAGTTTGGGGAAGGAAGGGGGATGCAGATATACTCTTCCCAAAGGCATTTGTGCAGTTTCTGCTGTGAATGCACCTGTTATGGTTAGGTCATAAATGCTATGAGGGGCTAGCACTTTAAAAAAATACGGGCAGAGAAGGGAAGTTGAGGGCTTGCACAAAGGAGGGAGGGGGATAAATGTGGAGGAGTGCTGGGCAGATAATGGTTAAAGGGATAAGTATGGTTGTGCTCAAGATACGTCCTACAATTGGTTCCTGTGGAGAAGGCAGGATGGACCCATCTTGTTACCCTCAAATTTGCTGAACATACAACGTTCCCATAACCCCTAGCTGGAGACCACTGGCCTAGACAATCACTTTCACCACATCCTTACATTCACTGCCTGGAGGTGCTTATAGATTGGTTTGATTGAAGACTTACCTGTAATTGTGTAAGGGTAATAGTTCCAAGCCTTCTCTGTAACATAAAATATCTTGGGAACAACAGCTCTAGCCCAGCTAGGCAATTTGCTACAAGGAAGAGGAAAAAATAAATTAGAAATTATATAATAGTCATAAAAAGCCATTCCTAGAGGAAGTGGGAACATTTTGTCACACACATAACATACTTGACTAGGGTCTTTTTTGCTATATAAGAAGGATTAATTATTTCATACACACAGTCACATCTTCTTAATATGTACAAAAGGGATACAAGTTGCCCATGGATTAGGAAAAAAAGAAAGGTCTGCAGTTGAACTCGCTCCCACTAATTTGGCAAGGAAAATGACGGTAATGCCACATCAAGAAGGTGGTGTTGAAGGAAGGCCATCTCATGGAAATAACATGGCCTCTGCCACAGGACAGGTCCCCTAGGGTTTGAGAATCTATAGCTTTATGTGGTGTTGAGTGAATAAGCACAGGTAAGTGGGGACACAGATTTCAGAAGCCAGACTCTGTCCTTTTAATTCCTCTGAGTATTAAGAGTGGAAAAGAGAAACAAGAGGGTTTGCAAGAAGGGCCATAATAAATATGAGGCCTGCCTACATGAGCACTTCACTGAACTCATGCATGAGGCAGCTATTTTCAGGGAATTCTTAAAAGAACATCAGTCCCAAATTCTTTTGTAAACCTAAAATTTTAAACATTTTTTTTCTTTTCTATTCACTATGGCTGCTTAATCTATTCCCTTGATCCAATTTACATTTCAGACAAATTGGATTATTAGCTGTTCTACAATCACTTTTAAAAATTATTTTTAATTTTTTAATTTTCAGTTCCAAATTCTCTCTCTCTCTCTTTCTCTCTCTCTCCCCATCCCCTCCCCTCCCCTCCCATTAAGAAGGCAAGAAATAGGATACCCATTATATACATCGAGTCAGGGAAAACATATTTCTGCATTAGTCATGGCTGTTCTACAGCTTCAATGTGTTTTCTTTCACCACCATGGGTTTCTGCAGGCTGCCTCCAAGGCCTAAAAGATATCAACTGTGACTTAGTTCCACTTATTAAATTTTTTGCTTTCTTCAAGTATCCTGGCCAGTTCAAGGTACTACCTCCTCAAGGACACCTTCTGATCAAATCTTTCCTTTGCTCCAAACACTTTGTATTATACTCATTCCTTCAGAAGAATGGAAACTCTTTGAAGATACAGATTTTTCATTTTTATCTTCTTAAGTCCAGTACTAACAGTGTTTGGCACACTGTAATCATGTAATAAATACTTCATGGAATTAAAATTAAAAGTCATGTCTTCCCAGTACCCTTCTGGAATGGAAATTCCTGGAAGGCAGAGCCTGTCCCAGTTTCTTCATTTTTTATATTCTCAGCACTTTGCGCACAGTAGGTACTTAATAAAAAATTTCAGTGAATGTTCATGAATTACACAGACCAGGCCCTGAGAATCCTCCATGAAACTCGAACTTGCTTGCCTTTCTCTTTCAACACTGAATTTTGATCAAGGTAGAAGTCTCCTCTTCTTTAATCTTCCATTACCATTTTGCAATTTTCTCATTTTAACACCTGTAGCCCATTGCTGGTGTCTAATGTCTACTACATGAAACCTGGAAAGATGTCACAGTCTTTCGATTCCTGAGAATTGCATTCTGGGAGCAAGGCAGGAAACAGTTTTTAATTCCAAGTAGATATAACCAACAAAAGGGATTTTTAAAAACAGCACGAAGCCCAACAACTCTTCCTGGATTTGGGATTCAAATGAAACCAGAACTCAGGAAGTACAGAGAGCACCTGGATGGAGAAACATTCAAATTCTCTTCTTTTCATATGGCTGAAGGTTTCCATTATTTATTTTGTTTTCAGACAGCTATTCAGACCCTATACAGATACCTGGGATCTTTATCAGGATTAAAACAAATGATGAAATCGAAATTTTCCAAACAGGAGAGAGCATCAGACCAATGCAACTGCTCTCAGGTGGGATATGAGAAGCCAAGCTGAAGCAGCTATATAATTCACCTAACAATTCTTCTTGCACTCCTATAAAAATCATCTCAGCAGTAACTGTCCACTTACCTTACACTCATACTGCTGAAATGGGCAGATCTGCCTCCTGGAAGAGGGTTTATAAGCTTCTAATAATGACTGACTCCATAAGTCATTGGGGTTTGAGTGCAGTGGGAGTTAGTGTTCACAACTGGGAAAATAAAACTGAGCTTCCAGGCGAGATGAGGCCATAACCAAAACCATACATGAATTTACTTTTGGCTGTTCCCACCCCACACAGTTTTGCAATATTGGGCTATGTCGGAAGCCATGGATTCCACTCACTGGCAAGTAGTGTTCTCATGGGTTTAATTTACTGAAACAGGGTTGGACAACTGCCCACCCAACACAGACCAGGCAAAGCTCCAAGACTTCAGGGCAACCACACAACTTATAGAGACTTAAGTCATTGATGTTCACTTCCCCTGTGGAAAACTGCCACCTCAATTTAATTCGACAATACTCAAAGGGCTTACGTTTCCACTGGGAGGAGAAAGAAGGAATCAGGGAAATTAGAGATTAATCAAGGCAGAGGTGGGCGTGCTGGATATGGGGAGAGCCAAGGGGGTTGGGAACCTTCAGACTTAGGTGTGGCCTTTTGACTGAGTCCAAGTTTAACAAAACAAAACCTTTTATTAAGGGGATTTGTCCAATGAAATTTGGATTAAGTCAAAGGGCTGCACTTGAGGACCTACAGGACTACATGAGGCCTTGAGGCCACAGGTTCCCCACACCATACTAGCTCATACAAAGGTAGAAGATGGAATGTCACCATTCTGGTGAGCCATCTGGAACTATGCCCAAAGGGCTATAAAATCAGGCATACCCTTTGACCCAGTGATACCATTACTAGGTCTGTACACCAAGAAGATTTAAAAAAATAAAAAAGGAAAAGGAAAAATATTCAAAAATATTTATAGCAGTTCTTTTTGTGAGGTCAAAGAATCAGAAATTGAAAAGATGCCCATCGATTGGAGAATGGCTGAACAAAGTATAGTATATTATTGTAATAGAATAATATTGTACTATAAGAAATAATGAGTAGGATGCTTTCAGAAAAAAACATGGAGAGACTTACATAAACTGATGCAAAATTAAATGAGCAGAACCAAGAGAACATTGTATACAGTTTACAGTAACAGTGATATTGTGTGGTGATCGACTGTGAATTAGTTAATTATTCTCAGAAATCTAATATCCAGGACAATTCCAAAGGACTTAAGATGAAAAATGCTATCTACACTAAGAGATATGAATAGGTTGATCTGGAAGAGGAAGGAAGCATAAGCTATTACTAATCAGCCCTAAAGAGGGCCATCATCTTATTCCCATACTACTAGTAGGCAGTTTATAAAAGCAGAGAGATCAGCCCTCTGTGATGGCATTCATTAAAATGAGCCTGATATTGTGGTTAAAAACTGACTGTGCTGAAAAGAAAGACACCTTTCCCCTTATCCCTAAACTAAGTTCCTTGATTGTAAGGATTGCCCATGGAAGATATTTAATGAGGAAGGAAGGAAGGAAGGAAGGAAGGAAGGAAGGAAGGAAGGAAGGAAGGAAGGAAGGAAGGAAGGAAGGAAGGAAGGAAGGAAGGATCAGAACTCTAAGGAGTCTGTTTACTTAGGTGGATTTCCCTGCTGTATGTGAGGTCTGAGGCACAAGAGTCCAAGAGGCTGGGGCCTTCTTGGCTTATCCTTCTTAGCCACAGAAAGAGCCTACTGAATCCTTGACATCTACTTAAAGGATCCAAGGATCAGATTTAGAAATGGAAGAGACCTTGGAGATCACTTCCTCTGACAACTCCACTGTAGAGAGGAGGAAACATGGTCCAGAGAAATAAAGTAGCTTACCCAAGGGCTCACAGGGAGTAAAGGGCAAAGTGAGGATTAAAACCCAAGTCTTCAGACTCCAAATCTAATGGCCTTTCTTTTGCACCACACCACCTTCTATAGCATACCTTAGTATCTTGGGCACACCACCTTTGCCAGAAGTCTCAAGCACCTTTTTTTTTGGAGTGGGGCAGGCAGGGCAATTGGGGTTAAGTGACTTGCCCAAGGTCACACAGCTAGTAAGTGTGTCAAATGTCTGACATCAAATTTGAACTCAAGTCCTCCTGACTCCAGGGCCAGTGCTCTACTCACTGCGCCACCTAGTTGCCCCCAGGAGTTTTACACAGCATCAAATTTCATTCCATTTTTGAACCATCTGAAAAAAATCTCTTGGCATAGTCCCATTCCTCATTAAAACAACTCACATTTGTCCCTACAAGACTTTTTATGACCTAGAGAGCATTCTCATCACAACAACTGTGAGGTACGTAGGTAATCCAAATACTGTCCCAATTTTATAAAAGATGAAGCTGAGGGAGCCAGTGCTCTCATTAAGAGGCCTTCTGACTCTAAGCCCTCTGTTGGAAATATTGGAATAGTTATTCATAAAAGGCTATCATTTTCCCTGAACAAGGAAAATCTTGAATTGAATTGAATCTTATCCTTTTTGGAAATGGTCAAGGCTCTAGAGTATTTTAGCTGTTATGTTCAACTAATGTACAAATTTATGCTAGAATTAATGGCTTTTTTTCCTGTCATTAATTAACAGCTTTAGTCTATATGAAAGGGATTCATTTAGCTGATGCTGACAATAAGATTTTATTTGACTCTATTCTAGTGAGTTTGGAAAGGAAGTCATCCTGTTATCAGTTATTTATAAGACCTGGGCCTAAGGAATTTGCAGTATCTTCTATGCTAAGCCTCCTGTAAATTTTTAACCCTCCTAACAAGCCTCTTCCTAGGCATCCAATTCCCTTTGGAGAGTCATTATTTGCATCTAATTCCCCTGAGAAAGTAAATGTTTTTTCTCTCGACATCAAGAACTTATCACTGTCTAAAAAGGAAAAAGAAATTTAATTAGTTCCCACGGTTGCTGCCACTTTCATGATCTCAGCTGTCATGTGTCCTACAATTCTAAGGAGTCATCTCTGCCATTCAGATTCTCCATTTAGTGTGAAATATATTCCAGTCTCCTAGTGGATCAAATAATGTCTCCTACTTCTCCATAAAAGAAAAGGAAAGGTGGCACAGTGGAACGAACACCAGCTTTGGAGCCAGAAAATTCCATTTAGGCAGAAGTGACATCGTAGGACTCAAAAGTCATAAAGAGCTGAATTCTGATTCTGCCTCAGACATTCTCTGACTAGGTGACCCTGGGCAAGTCACTTAATCTCTCTTGGCTTCAGTTTCCTCATCTTTAAAATGGGAATGGGAATCAAGGAAAGCACAAACAAACATTTATTAAGCTATTATAATTATAGTAATAACAGTATTTAATTTTACATATTTAATATTGTAACAAAATATTATTATAATAATATCTACCTCTCAAAGTTCTTATGAAGATCAAATTAGTAAATATATATAAAAGCAGCTAGGCAACACAGTGATAGACCACTGGGATTTCAGCCCCAGTAAACAAGGCCAGGATTCAAATCAGACCCTTACTAGCTTTGTGACCCTGGGCAAGGCCCTTAATCTCTGTTTGCTTCATCTATAAGGGGGATAATAACATCACCTCCTTCCCAGAGTTGTTGTGAAAATCAAATGAGATACTATTTGTAAAGCATAGGCACAATGCCTGGCACGTAGGAAGCTTTACAGAAATGTTAGTTATTATTATTATTAAAGTCATTTGAAAACTTTAAAATGCTATATAAACAATGGCTGATATTCTTAGTTTGGAATTATGGTTTTGCCCTTCACCAGATGAGCGGCCTGAACCTTGTCTCAGTTTTGTCCTCCATAAAATTTACTTACATTATATATACATACATATATGTATATGTGTGTGTATTTATATATGTGTATGTATATCCCAGTAGTACAGATAGATATCAAATGAAAGATTATAGTACTTTGTAGTCACAAAATTGCTATATAAATGCAGCTACTTTTATTACTCTCTACATTAAAGTTCTTTTCTTCAGTGTGGTATGGAAAGGACCTTAGATTTCTGAGTAAAAGCTGCGAGGGGTCCTACCAAGCTACAAAGGCTCTGAGTCCAGGCCCACTGACTAAATGTGTGTCATCTCAAGACCAGCCTAAATTTGGAGGGAGAGGTTTGTCCACCAGCCAGGCTGTCCATGTAAATTTTTCAAACACAGCATTCATGAAAAATGTCAACTAATATATCAGGAGAGGGAGTATAAAATCTTGGATCTCTGAAGCACCTTCTCAGCAGAGGGTCTCACCCCCTATTTTCAAAGGAAATAGGAGCCATCTGCCATGAGCTTATAATCTTTTCCTACTTTCCATCACTAAGCAATCCATTTTGGGTCCTCTCTTCTTTCTAGGCTTTTATGATACCACTCTCTCTCGGTTCTCCTCCTTCCTTTCCGACCATTTCTTCTCAGTTCATTTGTTGGTTCTTCTTCCAGATCATGATCTCTAATGGCAGGTGTCCCCAAAGGTTTTGTCCTTGGTTCCCTTCTGTTTTTCATTTTATACTATCTCACTTGGTGACTTCCTAAGCTCCCATGGATTCAGTGATCATCTGTATACAGATGAATCCTAGATCTATATATCTGGTCTTATTCTCTCTGCTGAGTTACAGTCACACCCAAAATAGATGTCCCATAGGCACCTCAAACTCAACCATTTCAATATCACCTTTTTTATGAAGGGCTTTTAAAGCCCTTCATAATCTGGCCTCTTCCTGTCTGTCCAGGCTTCTTACACTTTACTCACCCCACCCCATGTGTCTTTCAATCCAGTGATTCTGACCTCCTCGCTGTTCCTAGCACAAGACACCCCATCTCTTAATACTAAATTTCTACTGACTATATACCCCATGACTATAATTCTTTACCCTTCCTCACCACTGCCTCTTGGTTTACGTCAAATCCCTGTTAAAATCCTACCTTATACAAGAAACTTTTCTTGCCTTCTCTCTGAGATCACCTCCAATTAACTCTGTAGATATCTTGTTCATACTTAGCAGTTTGCATGTAGCCACCTCTCCTCCCAATTGGACTTGGAAGTCTTTGAGGACAGGGTCTCTTTGGCTTTCTTTGTGTCCTTAGCACAGGGCCTGGCATACAGTAGGTGCTTAACAGATGCTTGTTGACTTGAAGTGACATGGGCTCTGCCTCCTTAGAGGTCTTCATTCAGAGGTTCTAAGACCATTTGTTGGGTATGGAGATGCAAAGATTCTCTTTCGGCTATGAGGGAAATGGGATTTGTCTGTCTCCTACTACTTCCTGAGAGGCGAACATCAAATTTAAGAGAGGTTAATATGTAAGAAAAAAGCACCGATCAGGAGAGATCTGAAGACCTTCCTTCATGTCCTACTTCTCTCACTAAATAGTTGTGGGATCTTTGGCAAATCCTTGAAGTCCCCTCCTGCCATTGGTAAATTCTTGCCTGGAACTTCCATTCGAGCTTGTCCCTGAGCTGGCAAAATCTTCCCCCTTTTCTTCCCCTACTTTTATGTGCTGTCTTCCCCTATTAGAATTTAAGCCCTTTGAGGGCAGGAGCTGTCTGTCTTTCCACTTGTATTTGTATTTCCAGTCCTGAGTAAAAAAGAGCTTGTCTATATCTGTCATCTATCTATCTATCTTTCAGGATCTGTTTCTTTATCTATAAAATGAGAGAATTAGACTACATGATCTTTGAAGCCTGTTTTAGACCTAAAACATCTATGGTATTCTGTGGAGAAAATCTGTCCACATGAAATAATATGTCCACCACTTTTCTAGTCTTTCAATGGAGAGTTCAACCAGACAGTAGACCGGTGTCCATGAAGGGAAGGAGCAGGCTTGTTCCTGTACATTCCATAGGTAAACAATAAATATGCAAATCCTTTGAAAAACAGCATGTAAATAAGAAGCTATTGTGTCAATTGATTTCTGTAATAGGACTCCAGTGTTTATTAAGAACTGATTCAACTTCCTCTCCATGCCAAAGGCGCCACTTTCTTTTATGGGCTCCCTTTCCAAATAGCCCAAGATCAGTAAACAGAGGCTACTGTGGGAGAAAATGAGTAACAGGAATAATTTTGCTCTTAGCTCAAACAGCTTGGCAACAGGAACAGCAGATGGAAGAGACAGGCCCAGACTCTGGCCACATGTCTTCTAAGAGATTTGAACTTGCGTGGAACTCTCCACCAACTTACAAAAAAACCATTAGGAATACTTGGACTAATTAGATTTTACCTAGCTCCTCTTTCCTCCATGAGAGAAATTAGGAAGAGAAAAGGAATGCAGATCAGTTATCCTGGTATAAATACCCTGGAAATAAAGGTGTTCAGAACAGGTTGAGGTATAACATTCCAAAAGCCTAAAGATTAAAAATGCTATCCACATCTGGAGAAAGAACCATGGAGTCTGAATGTAAATCAAAGCATACTATTTTCTCTTGGGTTTTTTGGTTTGTTTTTTCTTTGTTGTGGTTTTTCCCTTTGATTCTGATTCTTCTTTCCAACATGACTAATGTAGAAATACATTTTTTTAAAAAAGAAGGCATAACAAACATCTCCAAAACACCTCCCCACATACCTATACACGTATATATAGGTATGTTTGTGTATATCTGAGTGTATACACACACTAGTAACTGTAAATAATAAAAGTTGAGGGCAGAACCTATAAGAGTGGATGTAGTCATTGATATCATCATACACCTCAAGTTCCAAGTCAGTCAATTCTTCTTCCTCACCCTATACACTGTTACTCCATTCTTCATTTTCCACATGTGCCTCCCCCTCAGTTCCACTAAATCATAAATTACTTTCGAGGACAGAATATTTCACCTGAATAGTACAAATCCCACAGGGCCACATATGTTATGGGCCACTGCTTGGTGATGAAAATGAAGTAGGAGGGTGTGTATAAATGAGACATTCAGCTATAGCCACTAGGTTTGTGTCTGAGGCCTGGTCAAGTCATCTCTGTGTGCCTGAATTTCCTCATGTGTAAAATGAAAAGATGAACTTCATGGTGTCTAGGGTCTCTTCTAGAGCTAAATTCCATATATGTGGATGAAGTTTGCAATCCCACTTTGTCCTGGCATCTTTTCTCTCTCTAACCAGAAGCTTCTCAAGTAGACAGGTCAACAATTGTGATCTTAACTGGGTTTTCTCATTGGCCTGTCTGTGTAGGCCACCATGAAATACAGGAGAAGGCAGAGAGCCAGTTCCTCAGCTTGGGAAGTAAACAGAGGAGATTTTAGCCAAAGTTTCTCATTTAATGCCAACAATACACAGTCGCATTAAGGAACTTACACAATATCACGTCCTCAAACCCTAAGGACCATTCAAGGGTTCCTATGTCATGCAGAAAGTGGCCATTTACACTTAATGACAGAAAAGACAGAACATTCTTTCCTTATGCAGCAAAGACACAGTGTGATGTTTAGGGCTGGTGGGAGATATGTTGTTCTCTCCATATGGATCAAATCAGATATTAGAGAGGCATCATAGTTAGAAGTTGGCAACTCTCCCTGATGGGCACCTGCCAGGACAGGCTAATTAATCTAGCATTCATGTTGATGAAGAACATGACACTTCATGACTGAAAAACAAACCCCAAAATAGATTCCATCTTTTCTCCAATTCCAGCCCCCATGCCAGCCACACCTCTACCCTAACCCCAGACCAGATTCTCTCCCCAAAGCATTCCAGCAGGAAGAGATTAGGAACATGGTACACAAAGAGTTGTTGCAAAAAAGGGTAAAATTAAAAATACTGCTCCCATCTGATTTTGGGTGACAGTCATTATCTAGAGAAAGAGTTCTTCTCTGAGCTTCAATGAACTTGTTTTTATTTTTAAATATTGATACCTATGTTTCAATATAATCAGGTTTCCATGGTGATTTTCTGCCTTTTTTAATCTATTTAAAAACATAACTTTTAAAAAGGGTCGACAGGCTTCACCAGACTGCAAAAGGGATCCATGACACACAAAAAAAAGTCTAATAATGTCAAATCTTGAGATAGGCAAGATAGAGTTTTGGTCCTGGAATCCATATGACCCAAGCTCCAATCCTGTCTCAGACATTTACTATCCAGTGGTCTTGGGCAAGTCCTTTACCATCTCAGCCTCAGTTTCCTCATTTGTAAAATGGAAGCAGTAATAATAGCACCTACCTTGTAGGGATATTGTGAACGTTAAAAGGGCTGTGAAAACCTTAAGGTGCTCTATCAATATAGAAGGAAGAAAGCATTCATTTATTATGTGATAGGCACTTTTATAAGTATTATTTAACAACACTGGAGGTAGGTGTTATTATTACCTCTACTTTACAGTTGAGGACACTGAGGCAGGAAGAGGTTAAGTTACTAGTTCAGACTCACACAGCTGGCGAGTGTCTGAGGCCAGATCTGAACTCAGGTCTTCCAGATGCCAAGTCTAGCGCTCTATCTATTTCATCACCTAGGTAGTTCTGGCACGTGAGGCACCTTCTGCTAAGGATGAAGAGGAAATTAAAGAGCTCCAGGAATGCACCCTGAAAATGAAGAAAAGATAGACTGTATGATGGTTGCTTATTATGTATGTAGAAGGAGAAGTGATCTCTGATTGGCCCAGAAGACTGCTGAGCTCAATGTTGCTGCATACCTGGAGTGAGATAGACTTGAGAAAGACTGAAGAAGCAGTGAATCAGGGCTTCAGAGAGAAAAGATGGTCCCTTCAACATGCCCCTTGATTCCCAGCACCCGCACCCTAGAGGTTGCTAAGAGCTGACTTCTCCAATGAGAATGATTTATCCTAATCTGCATGACTCTTCATAGTTTTCTTGGCAAAGATATGGGAAGGAAATGGCAATTTCTTTCTCAAGCTCCAGCTCATTTTATAGATTAGGAAAATGAAGCAAATAGGGTTAAGTGACTTGCCCAGGGTCACACAGCTAGTAAGTGTCTGAAGCCAGATTTGAACTCAGGAAGATGAGTCTTCCTGACTCCAGGTGCCACACCAGCGGTGCAGAACCTGCAGCCCCAAGGCCACATGTGGCCTTCTAGTTAGGTGAGGCCTTTTGACTGAGTCCAAGTTTTACAGAATAAATCCTCTTTTTTAAGGGGATTTGTTCTGTGAATTTTGGATTCAGTCAAAGGGCATCTAGAGGGCCACATGAGGCCTCGAGGCCACAGGTTCCCCATCCCTGGTCTACTCTATCCACTGTACCACCTAGCCAGCCTACACATGACCAGAGAAGTCATTTTCACATTTGGTCAATGGTGGACAGTTTATAATCTCATTAAACCTATGTGCCTGTGGTATCTTTCCTATCATAACAGAAGTTCTTTGAAGTTCAACCTTTGCTCTTCTATGTATGGCAAATACCTCATATAGTGAAAGACTCCATAGAGATTTATAGGTTTTTTTGTATATTTGAACATGCACAAAAATAAAATAACTATACTGTTCTCTGTGCCTCAGAGATTATCTTCAATGTGGGATGGGCTCATTTTACAATCTCACAGTCCATCTTTTCTCTCTGAAGCCCTGATTCACTGCTTCTTCAGTCTTTGTCAAGTCTATCTCCCTCCATAGGGGAGGGTAAGATAGCACCTTAAAAACCATTTTTTCTCCTAGGACTGAACAGAGGCTTTTCTTCCTAAGCCTTCTCTATTCTTAATGAGTACAGTATCTTCCCTAATGGAATACCAGGGAAAAGAGAGTGGAATCGTCTACCAAAAAAACCTGATGAATGCCTTCCCTCCTGTGTCTTCTTCAGCCCTCTTTGCTCCAGAGAGAACTCCTACTCTATATCTGTCCTTCCTTCCACTCTACCCCTCAGAATTAGGGATGCCAAAGTAGGAGAGGGAAGAACTAATTATTTTAGGGAAATATCCTCCAGGGCCTAGCCCATAGCTCAGCTACCATTGCAAAGCAACAGCTGGTTGGTTGTTGAACTGGCTCCAAATCCTGGGAATTCACAGCTATTAATAACTGAGTTGGCTCAATCTCATTTGCATTTCATTATGATGCAGGAATTCCCTAGTATTACATCCCTGGGCAAATGAGAAGAGCTTACTTTAATCAGAGCACAGTTTCTCCAGCTAAAGGACAGATCCTGAGAGAGTTCATGGAAACCTTGGTAACAGGACCCAATTCTTTCTGCAGTGAAAGAACAGTCCAATTCAGTTGGGGATTCAGTATCACAGGGATTAGGAGAGTAGGAAGGGGTGGAAGTTTACTAACCAACAGGTAATGAGCAGTAGTGGACGGAAGAAGGTCCACTGATGAAGGCAAGTGAGTAGTTTGAGGACTACTTCTCTTTGAAACATCTGACTATTTCCCTGGCACTTACACTTGGTCACTATGCTCAGTGAATCAGCCTTTGGGTATTTTCCAACTTTTATTCACAACAGTGTGGGCCAAATGGGAGGGCCTTAGTTTGGGAAAGCAACTGAAGTGTTGAGGAAGGAATTTTGTGGAAAATCAATATGCAAATTTTCACAGCAAGACTTTTTTGCAGTATCATAAAACTTAAAAGAAGGCTGAGTGGTCATCAATTGCAGAAATAGCTGAACAAAGTGTGGGATATGAATGTAATGGAATATTAATGTGGCATAAAAAATGATGAATATGAGAAATTCAGAGAAACAAGGGACTACATATAAACTAGGGCAGAATAGAGTAAGTAGAAGCAAAAGAAATGCACAATTACTAGACGGATATAGAGGTATATAGGCATTTATTAAGCTACTATTATGTTAATCTGTGACAGGCACATAGGAAAGACAAACTCTCTTGATGACAGTTGTAGAAACAATCCCAAGCACTTAGGCTATTTTTTCCTTTAAAAGTATTGAGAATGTTCTCAAGACTTAACTGGCTGAGTGAACTAAGGCTAAGGCTAGTCACATACCTTCCTGGCGGCCTAAATGAAAAGAAAAAAGCCATCCCATGAAGAGTCTCCTTAGAGAGACTCTTCTTTTCTGGCTTTTGACCAGCAGACCATCATGGCGAACAAAGAAAGAGGGAAGATGCACATAAATGAATGCATCATGTCTTTGCTGAATGTCCCTTCTCTGCTACAGCTAAATGAAGCTCATTTTGTTAAGTCTTAGATGATCTACAAGTGTCTCATTTCATTTTGACAACAAACCTGAAGCACCAGACCAGCCTAAGGCAGGTCTGGCCTATAAAGAAGGATGTATCATTTTGGCATCAAAGAAACATGAGCAATCAGGGCTTTAAGATTATTACTTTGTTGCCAGAAGTCAATGGTCTACAAGCCATTTATTATATGATGGCAATAAACTAGGGTCACTGGTGGTACTGAAAAATCTCACTGATTTTCTGGATCTAGCTCTGAATTGTTTTCCAAAATGGCTGGACCAATTCACAGCTTCCCTAACACTGAAATAATGTGCTTGTTTTCCCTCAACCCCTCTAACAACTGTCATTTTCCATTCCTTTTCTTTTTTTCACCTTTGTCTATCTGATAGGTATGAGGCAAAACTTGAGAGTTGTTTTAATTTGCATTTCTCAAATTATTAATGATTTGGAACCATTTTTCATATGGCTATTGATAACTTAGATTTATTCTTTTGAAAACAACTTACTGCCTATTTCTTAGGAAATGTCTATCATTCTTCATGTTTTAATCTGTTCGCCATATATCTAGGACATCAGATCTTTATCGAAGAAATTGCTACAAAGGTTTTTTTTCACCTTTTTTACCTTCTTTACCTTTGCCTTCTAAATTTAACTTCAATGGTTCTGTTTGTTCAAAACTTTTCAAATTTTATACAATTAAAATTGTCAATTTTATCTTCTGTGATCTTCTCTCTCCTTTGTTTATTCTTCCCCCATCTCTTGCTCCTCTAATTTGTTTATGTCATACTTTATGTCTAATTCACGTACCTATTTGGCATTTATCTTGGTGTATGGTATGAGGTGTTGGTCTATACCTAATTCTGCCAGACTGCCTTCCAATTTTCCTAATACTTTTTTTTTTTCAAATAGTGTTTTTTTTTTTTTTGAAGGAGAAGGTAGGGCACTTGGGGTTAAGTGACTTGCCCAAGGTCAGTCAAGTGTCTGAAGCTAGATTTGAACTCAGGTTCTCCTGACTGCAAGGCCAGTGCTCTACTCACTACGTACGCCACCTAGCTGCCCTAAATAGTGGTTTCTTAATCTGGAAGCTGGGGTCTTTGGATTTATCTGGCTGTGTTCATACTTCTGCATTCTATGTATCTAATCTTTCCAATAATAAACTTCTCTGTTTTTTTAACCAGTACTAAATGGTTTTAATCATTACTGCTTTTCAGTATAGTTTGAGACCTGGTTCCTATATCTAATATAATAAAAATTATAATACTATGTAACTTAATATACAGATTCAGTGCCATCTCAATCTAACTACCAAAGGGTCACCTCATAGAATTAGACAAAAAACCCAAAACACCCAAATTTATCTGGAAGAACAAATGAACTATACCAAGGGAAATAATCAAGGAAAAAACTGGGAAGCAAGAGAGACTAGTAGTACTCATTCTCAAATTCTATAAGACCCAGAGGCAAGTGGGTAGTGTTCCATAAACTCAATGCTAAATACTATGAGTTAGAACTTTCTAGCTGACAAAAATGCTAGTAAAATTGGAAAGCAATTTGGGAGAAAGGAAACATATCCACATCTCACACCATATGCTACAATAAGTACCAACTGGATACATGACATTGGTATAAGAAAACATAGTATAAGCCAATCGAAGGAGCGGAGAATGAGACAACTTTATTGAGAAGAACTTTTTTTTCCTATAGCAAAGAATTTTAAAGGGGGTGCCCATCAACTGGGGAATGGTTGAGCAAAATATAGAATATAAATATAATGGAACTTTATTACCCTATAACAGTCGATTTTATCTTCTGTGATCTTCTCTGTCCTTTGTGAACTCTTCCCCCATCTCTTGCTCCTCTAATTTGTTTATGTCATACTTTATGTCTAATTCACATACCTATTTGGCATTTATCTTGGTGTATGGTATGAGGTGTTGGTCTATACCTAATTCTGCCAGACTGCTTTCCAATTTCCCTAATACTTTTTTTTTTCCAAATAGTGGACAATAGGGACAGTTTCAGAAAAACCTGAGAAGATGTGTATGAACTGACGCAAAATGAAGTGAACAAAACTAGGAGAACAATTTGTACAATCACTATGTGGAAAAGAAAAAAAAATGGAAAGATTTAAGAATTCTGATCAATGAAATGACCAACCACAACCCCTGAAGATTCACGATCTTTGAGCAGGTTTGCAACCTCTTCACAGAGATGTCATACTCTAGATGGGCAGAAGATATTTTTAGACATTGCCAAGGTGTGGATTTGTTTTGCTTGACTATGGTTATTTGCTGGAAGGGAGAGCTTTTTACTTTTTTGGAAAGGAGACTGGTGATGAAAAGAAAAAAGGATTTTTGTCAAATGCACCAGACAGAATGGAAGGAAGTCCAGAAAAGCTGAACAGTTTTGGAATTAATTTGTTGAATTCATTGTATAGTTTTTGAAAAATGCTTATGATGGAGATTTGTTATTTCATACGCTATTCTCTTTTTCTATTCTTTGTAAATGTAAATGTTCATGTTTGATGATGTTTGTCGAGTTTAGAATAACAAAAAATTAAAATTAAAATCCCAGGGGGGGAAATTGGAGGCCCAACTATTTTCCTTCCTATGAATGCTATCATTTGACTGAAGGAACAAAAAGAAGTCCTGTGACATTTAAGAAAGGATTTAATCTCAATGTCATTTTCATTGGGGGGTGGGGTGAGGAGATGAGGTAGGAGAATCAAGGAGCATGGCTGGTGCCCAAACAGTATCCGGAACCAATACTGGAAAAACAGGAAGATGACAGCAAGGAGATGACTTCATTCTTAGTCAAACATGAAACAAGAAAAGGCAATTCTAAAACTTCCAAAGTAAAATAAAAGTTTAGGAGTTTTTGCATATACTGAGAAGTTAAATTCGTCAAGTAAGTTAGCTGGTATACCAAGCAAAAGACAGTTATCACTTTAACCCAGAAAATGGTTTATACTAGGAATCATTATCTCTAGTTAAATTTGACCAGAGCAGTTTATGTGTGAGGTGCTCCTTGAAAAATATTTACATTTAACAGCCTATATCAGATTGCATACTGTCTTGGGGAGGAGGGTGGGAAGGGGGAAAAAAATTTAGAATTCAAAATCTTATAAAAATGAATGTTAAAAACTAAAAATTAATTAATTAAAAAAAAGAACAAGAAAAGAGAAATACAAACAGGCAAAAAAAATATTCACATTTGATCAAGAAGTCCCCAAAGGAGGGAAAACAGCCGGCGGGACTCACCTGTTGAGATACACCCGCTTCTCTGTGAACTGCCCATTTCCATGGTTAGGATCTTCAAAGGGCTCATTCTGGACAACCTCCACCCCTTCACCACGGTCACTCTGCTCATGGCTATGTTTGCTGATCATGTACAATTGTCCTATCTTGTACTGCAAAGGAAAAAGAAATAGAGAAGTTAATTCCATTGCCTTTCATCAACATCAAGCCAGGAAAAAAGCATTTATAAAGTATCTACTATATGCCGTCGCTGTGCCAAGCGCTTTTTACAAATACTATCTCATTTGATCCTTATACCAACTCTCTGAGAGAGATGCTATCATTATCCTCACTTTGCAGCTGAGGGAACTGAGGCTTAGAGAGAGAGGTTAAATAAATTGTCCAGGGTCACACAGCTAGTATAATGACAGCTGGTACTTCAATAGCACTTTAAGGTTGGTAAAGTGTTTTCCCTTTGTTCTCTCATTTGATTCTCACTGACAACCCTGAAAGGAGCAACTCAAATGTTTCTAGGAGATTAGCCACACATCCTTCAACTCATCAGTGTATACAGTCCATAAGGGCTGAAAACTGGAGGCAGAGGAGTTATGTTTTAGGGTGGGGTGGTAATAGGCACGATACGGCTTGTAATCCCCCTTGTCACCGTGATGATGACAGTGTCACATGGAGGCACATATGTGACCTTAGACAAGTCATTGAATTTCTTTGGGGCTCTTTTTTTCTGATATATAACACATAGAGGTCAGACGATATGATATTTAGTGCACTGTTCAATCCCAAAGCCCCCTGATCTTTCTCAGTTATCATCTCTATGCAGAGGAATCCCAGATCTATATATCCAGCCCTACTAATAATCTCTCCCAAGCTCCAGCTTCACATCACCAATCATCTACTAGACATTCAGGGTTTTTTTAAATTAAATTTTGCTCTATTTCCAAACAAATACGTGCCTTTTCTCCCTCATACCTTTCCTCCCTACCCTTAACCCCTGTTGAAAAAGCAAGAAAAACAAAATCACTGTTATAAACATGTAGTCAACCAAAATAAATTCCCACATTGGCAATGTCCAAGAAAAAATATGTTTCAATCTATCAGATATTTTGAGCTCGATGTCCCATAGGTATCATAAAGTCAATATGTTCGAAACGGAATTCACTCTCTTTCTACCAAAACACTCCTTTTCCAAACTTGCCTGTTTGGGGTGAGGACCCAACCAGCCTTCCAAACACCTAGGCTTGAAACCATAGCGTCATCCTGTTGTGAGTGAAATCTGAAATAACTAATGAAACAAAGGGTTGAAATTCCCGAGCATATTGATTTTTTGGCAAGGTGTACAATAGCACAACAAATTGAGACCAGGCTCCCCCAGCAAGTACTGGACCCTGAATACTGGGGGAAATAGATTTTATACATTAAAAGCAAACAGTTAACAGGATATAAACCAGGATACAAGATTGGTTAAAACGATTTCTAATTGGAGGAAAGATTAGGGAATTTCTCAGTTGGGTGGGGCGGGGAGAGAGAAGCAATTTTGGGGAGTTGGAAAGTGGAGAGGGAGCAGGTAGACTTTCCCGGACGTAAAATAGGATGTCCCTCAATCCCCATAATTAGCAAGCAGGTGGAATTTACAGAAAAATGAAATTTCATTCTCAAAATGGAGCCTGTTTTACAAGATGGAGTCTGGTTCACACAATTCTCATAATTCTTTCAATACCTGACTCCTCTCTCCTTCTCAACCGACATATTCGTTAAGTTGCCAAATCTTATAGTTTCTCTCACCACAATATCTCTCATAGACATACCCTTAGCTCAACTCATAAGCCACACCTTAGTTCAGGCCTTTGTTACCTGTTTACCAAGCTATCATCACAGTCTGCTACTAATTGGTCTCCCTGCCTGAAGACTACCCCAAATTCCTATTCCACATAGTCATGAAAGTGACCTTCCTAAAAGCACAGCTCAGATCATATCACTGAACTACTCAAACTCCAGAGATTGTCTACTTCTTATAGGATAAAATATAAACTTTTTTTTTGGAGTTCTTCACAATGTAGCCCCTTCCTACTCTAAGAGGGATAATTAAGGAAGCCCTTCTGATCTGCTCTGGTTGGTGTAGTTCCTGTGGTTATCAATATGTGTCTTGGCCCTTACTAATGATCCATAATAAGGCCTCTTTCAATGAGACACGTGCTATGGCCACTCATTCAGAAAGAAATGTTCACTCATTAGTCAACTTCTGCCTTCCCATAGTTAACAGCCATCAGGATTTGTCTGGGTCATAAATTTTGGTATGGTAAATCTGAACTGGGTAAAAGCTGCTGAATGATGGCCACAAAGGAAGAGTATGGAAGAGACAAAAGGAAAACAGTCTATGCCTTAACGAAACTCCATTCTCCAAAGAGAAACAACAATTCAATAGACAAGCAAATATAAAATATATTTGCTGTTGCTTAGTCGTTTCAGTCATGTCCAAATCTTCGTGACCCCATTTGGGGTTTTCTTGGCAAAGATACTGGAGTGGTTTGCCATCTCCTTCTCCAGCTCATTTTGTACATGAGGAAACTGAGGCAAAACTGTGCCCAGGGTCACACAGTTATTAAGTGTGAGATTAGATTTGAATTCAGGAAGATCATTCTTCCTGATTCCAGGCCTGGCACTCTATCCACTGTGCCACCTAGCTGCCCTAGCGTAGGGAAAGCCTATGCAAAGGCCAGAAGTGGGAAATGGAACGTGCCATATGGAGCACAGCAAGTAGGCCATTTTGGCTGAAACATACGAGTGTGCGGGTGAGTAATGTAAAATGAAGAGCCTCCTAAGATCCCTTCTAGACCAAAGACTCTGTTTAGACTCAAGGAGGACACTAGACTTGAGGTGGCTCTTAACCATTCAAAAAAAGAAATCAAATCAGGAGACACATGGCCCTTGTCAATGGATGTAAGAGAAAAATAAAATTTTAAATGAGTGGATGTGAACAAAATGAATAAAATACCAAATGTAGCTCTGGAAAAGTAAATAAAAGCTCATAAATAGTTCTGAAACTATAAGGTAGCAACAAGAGTAATTGGAACATTCATGTTGAAAAAGTCTCGTTTACATATATTCTTGAGGAATTGCCATCAACACAGACTAGAACAGATGATGTGAAAGAAAAAGCGAGGCCAAGCAAGAAAGCAAAAAGCTAAGGATATTAGTAGTCATTGTCCCCTGTTGTCATGGTAACTGGGAATAGGCCCTAAGGGGCTGGCATAGGATGGGGGGGATGGAGAGGGGGGAGGTTGAAGGCAGAGATAGGAAAAAGACAGAGAATGAAAACGAAAAAAAAATGTATTTTTAAAACAGCTGAAGATAAATACCAAAAAGAACATAGGACTTTGAGTCTTGGGTTTGAATCCTATTTCTAACACTCATCTTTGACCATTTGTACAAGCGATTTAACCTCTATGACTGATCCTTAGGCTCCCCATCTGTTGCGAATAGAATTGGTTCGAGGAAGCTTTGTAAATCTTAAAATAAGTTACTTGTTGATTGGTGTGTATGTGTGTGTGTATACTATGTGTATATGTATATACCATATATTTATGTGTGTATGTGTAAGTTATTGTTTCATACCTAATGTACATGTATCAAATATTCTTTTTTTTTCTTTTTTCCCTCAAAGACCAAGGCTGCTTAGAGAAGAAAAGAGTCACAGATTAGAAAGCTATCTGGATATTCACTCTATAAAGAAACACATGCTAAAAAATGAGTAGAAGTTACTCAGGTGCCCGGGGAATTGGAGATTTGTGAACAACTGAAACAGATAGTGCTGAAACGAAATCCAAATAGAGTCCCAGCAGTGAACTGCTTTAGCAGTCCAGGTTCCAATAGATATATATGAAAATAGAGAGGTAGACAGACAAAATCGATGAAGTGTCTAGGGCTGCTGCCCTGACCCAAAAGACCAACTATTTTTGCCGTCAGATGAACAAATCAAGCCAAATCACCCCAGAAAGGATATATCACGTACTCATAAGAGCATTGTTTTGGTAGTAGCCAAGAAATGGAAGTAAAGTGGGGGGGTCTCATGGATTAGGGAATGGATACATGAATGTCACGGAGTATTATGGACCCGCATGAAACGGCAAAAGTGAGAAATTTGGAGAAAGAGGAAGTTTTATATGAACTGACAAGAAAACTATGCACAGTAACTACCACAATGTGAAAGAAATGATTGCTAAAAGACAGCTGAACTCTGAGTAACTAAAAACCAATGATGATCCTAGAGAACAGATTAAACAAACACACATCTCTTCTCACTTCAGAGACAAAATGTCGTGGATAATGTCATATCAAGTCATTAAGGGAATGGTCTTAGTAAACTGTTTTCTACGAAATCACAAAATTAAAGAAGTTAGAAGGGCTTTGTTTCCATTGCCACCTGGTCTAAGCCACACACGCAAAAGGAATCTCTATCCTAAAAACTTAACAAGTAGTCATTCAGCTTCTTCTTAAAGATCTTCAAGGACAGGGAACCTACCAACTCTCAAGGAAGCCTATTTCCACTTTTAGATAGTTGTAATTGTGATAAGAGGGTGCCCTCCACCCTAAATTTGCCCTTTCTTTGCAGCTTCCCCTCCTGGTTCTTCCCTGTGGGGTCAAACATAAGTATTAAGCAACTACTTGCTCTGCAGTCAGTTACAGAGCTACCCGTCAATCCACCCCCAAGCAGAGAGAAGTCTTACTGTTTCTCTCATCCTTCTTGCTCACTCCAATATAGTCTTTTTTGTTGTTGTTGTCCTTAGCTTCCTTTCCAGGCTCAGCTCATTTTTGAACATTAGCACCTCTGATAGGTCAAATCTTGTTCCTGTATTTCTGCACATTTCTTTTTAAAATATAAGTTGGTTGGGCTAGTTCCCTATGCAGCCATACTGATTTTTAAAATAACTCCCATTTTTTATCCTCAGTGGAATGAATTTTCTTTCGTGTCTTCAAAATCTCATTTTTAAGCAAACCCCATTCCTCCTGGGATGACTTTCCCAGTAGAATTTTAGTCCATATGATCCTACATGTCTTTTCTTTGAACCTTTTGAAATTTGCTTTCCCAAAATCTAAGATGCATGTCAAACTACACCAGCTTTCCTCTCCTCTTGGAGAAGGAAATGGAAAACTACTCCAGTATTTTTCCCAAGAAACCCCCAAATGGGGTCACAAAGAGTCGGATACAGTTGAAACAACTCAGCAACAACAACAATCAGAAACTCTAGGATGGAGGCATCATCTCCCCCCATTCAAGGTTCCCATCATTTCCATCTCAGTAATCAGTCCCTCCTGTTTAACATGAATCAGATCCAGAATAGAATTTTTCCTTTTTAGTTCCTCTATGACTTGAAAGATGAAATTTTTATTGGAGAAAATAAAGGAGCTGTTTGCTGTTCTGCTTTTTACCAGAGAAAACTCTAGACATATGCTCCAGACATACATACTCTATATTCCTCTGTGTCAGTCTATAAAGCTGATTGCCCAATTCTTCATCAATTTCTTCTCTCTGTCCAGATGGTCTATAGTCTGTGTCAATGACAAAAGTCTTTTCTGTTTTGCCTTCTGTTGTCTTTTCACTCAACTATTTCCTACCAAGATTCTCCTCCCTGATTACTAGATTTTCTCCCATTAGTATATCTTAATACAGAATTAATTAGAATTAATAATCTTAATATCTTAATAAATCTCTCTTCCCTCTTTTCCCTATCCTGTTTCTTTTGAATCAAGCATGCATAATTGGATCCACATCCTTTTTTATGGGTTTTATCCCACCAAGTCTTAATTATACCAATGAAATAAAATTTGCTTCCTTGCATCAGGACCTTTTACAGTGGATGTCCATTTGTTGGGTATATTATAGTGGGGATTCCTTTCATGTATGAATTGGACTAGAAAGTTATTAAAGTTCCTTGCAACTGTCAAATTCTGTGATTCTATAATCTTTTGGGAGTTTGTATATACACATTTTAGCCAATGGTGTTTCTACTAGCTCCTTTCCGGGACTTTGTGTCCTGTGAACTTCTGGGTATGCCAGCTGTTATTCTTCTTACTTCATTCTACCTGTCCTCTCTATAGTATCTCTCTTGGTAGGTACACATAAGTAGTTGTCTTCCTACACCATCTTTTTTTCCAGTTTAAAATCCTAAGATATTTAGCAAATACATTCTTAGCAACGTTTGGTAAGTATATTCCATCTCTGTCCCTGCATTTGTCATACCTATATTTTAAGCCATGGTACAGAATTCCAAATCCAAATCCTAAATCCCGTTCTCAGACAATGCCTTCTTAGCCAACTCTTCACTTTCCAAATCAATTTTTCTCTCTCTCATCTTCAATGGGAGACGGTGAGAAAAATGCATTCATTGCCCTTATGGTCTTCAGTTTTTTTGTCCAAGATAATGTAATCTTTGACAATTTCTTTTTCTGTAAGGAAGAGTTCAATTTGGAGGGTGGGTTGAGGGATGGAGGGAGGGGTAGTTTCAGAAATAATTTCAATGTAAAAACAGGAAGTATCAATACAACCTTTTCTAACTACCTATGATCAAGAAGACTGAAAGAAAAGCTACGAGAGGGGGATTAATGATATTGACGGAA
>CM053626.1:167732346-167802219 GCA_028646595.1 Phalanger gymnotis
TTGACCTCAGACACTTCCTAGATGTATTGTTGTTGTTGTTCAGTCCTGAACGACTCTTCTTGACCCTATATTGGGTTTTCTTGGCAAAGATATTGGAGTAGTTTGCCATTTCCTTCTCCAGTTGATTAAGGCAGACAGAGGTAAGTGACTTGTCCAGGGTCATACAACCAGTAAGAGTCTGAACCTGGATTTGAACTCAGGTTTTCCTGACTCCAGGCCCAGCACTCTCTCCACTAAGCCAACTTCTAGATATGTTACTCTGGGCAAGTCACACAAATCTACCCCACCCCCCAGGTTGTCCTGATGACTAAATGAGATAATACTTGTAAAGTGTTTTGCAAACTTTAAAGTGGTATATAGGGGCAGCTAGGTGGCGCAGTGAGTTAGAGCACCAGCCCTGGAGTCAGGAGGACCTGAGTTCAAATGTGGCCTCAGACACCTGACACACTTACTAGCTATGTGACCTTGGGCAAGTCACTTAACCCCAACTGCCCTGCCTTCCCTCCTCAAAAAAAAAAAAAAAAAATTTAAAAAAGAAGTTCAAAATAAAGTGGTATATAAATGTTTGCTATTATTATTACTAATTACTATACATATGTATATTTTAAAATGAATTGTGTATAAAGTTCACAGATTCCTAGACAATCCTCTTTTTTCTGTTCTTTGTATATAGAACTATTCATGTTTATTGATGTTTATCAAGTTTATAATAAAAGAAGCCACAAAAAATGCAAGAAGGCTCAAGGCCCTGGCACCATTCACCTATAGTACTTTCTTTCCAGAAGATGTAACAGAAGAATGCATGCATGGGCAGTAGCATTCAGAGGAAGCAAATTCAATTCATAGTCGTAGTCCAGGAAGAACCTTGTGACCTCATCTTAGGGTACTGCAGTGGTAGTAAATAGGGGTGGGGTGGGGGGTGGCCTCCTGGCTTTACTTTTCCTTTTTTGACAAGCGTGATGCCATTGTAGAATAAAACCTTCCATGTCACTGTTAAATGCACAGCTACATCTAACTCTTTCATTTTTGCCTTCCCTTACCCCAGTTTTTACACGAAGCCAAGCAAAAGACAAGCTGAGTTCTCTGTATCTCAGACTCCCAAGGCCAAGGACAAACTAGCGGATTAGAAAGTCTCTGTCTCCCCTCCCCTGAAACTAAACGAATCACAAATAGCCCCAAGGTCAATGACTGACTGGTCATGACCCTCATGATTGTTCCTTTCCTACGTGCTGAAAATACTGTGGGAAATGGGTTGTGTTCAGAAACCCACTAGCCCCATCAAGGCATACTTCTCTGTTGTCTTTTCCCTGACTAGGCTTTAAATTAATTCCAGCCTTTTACTTGACTACTATTCCAAATAGTAATCAAATAGGTTTTCTTCTATGACGGTTCTGACATTATTGATAATTCTGGCAGCCTGCAGGAAGTATGCAATGCAGACTGGCCAAGGAACAAAACACCCACCAGTCTTAATTTAATAATGTCAATCTGAAATTGACAGACTGACTAACTCACATCCCCTAGAGGCGGGGATGGAGTCAGTGATGCTGAAAGCAAAGGGAAGCTCCGTCCTTAGCAAATGAGAGAGGCAGCGGGGCCTTTATGGCTGTCATCCTTTCCTTTTCCCCCTTTAGGAGGATCCATCCTGAGAAGCTGACCATTCAGCTGCCAGGGGTAGGGGAGAGCAATAATAAAGAAGTTGCATGAATGATTGTTTCGAAAGCCTGCAAGCCAAGGTTGTGGTCAGTTGGGATGGCTAGTGTACAATCTCTTTAATGGGGATATGTCTTCATTTTTTTCCTTCATAACTTTTTATTCTATTTCTTATAATCCACCCTCCCTCCATCCATTACATCAATTTACAAATCCAACCTAAAGCAATGACAGAAATCCACAACCCCAATTATTGTCTCTCCTTAGACAACATAAGTCAGCTCATTGAAGGCAAAAGCTCTAATGGTCTATGTCTTTTCCCTTATTCCGTCCATTAGGCCTTATCTCTAGTAACTAAGCACAGTGCCTCAAACCTGATATGTAAAAATATAATAGCTAGCACTTTAAGGTTTGAAAAATGCTTTACCTGTAATATCTTATTTGATCATCACAAAAACCTTGGAAGGTAAATGCTATTATCTCATTTTACAGATGAGGAAATTGAAGCTGAGAGAGGTTAAATGACTTGACCAGGATCACAGAGCAAGTGAATGAGGAAGGATTTGAACTCACAACTTTCACACTCCAAGACTAGCTCTTTAACCATAATGCTACCTAAATTTATTGTGTGATTGACCCGCATATGACTGAGCATCATCAATATGGTGATGGGAAAATAAAATTAATGATGCTGTTCCAAAGATTCTGAAGGGTCCGAAGCTGTTGCTGGACATTTTCATCTGGATATCTATTGACATCTCCAACTCAACCTATCCCAAATTGCCCTAACTAGACCTTCTCGACTTCCCTCACTCGGGTTCAAAACTTTTATACTCAAACTTTGATTTTTCCCACTCCTGCCCCCCGAGGCAGCTATGAGATACAATGGACAGAACACTGGGCCTGAAGTAAGGAAGACAGGAGTTCAAATCCAGTCTGACACTTACTCGATGTATGACCCTGGGCAACCTGTCTGCCTTAGTTTCCTCAACTGCAAGATGGAGCCAGTGATAGCGCCTCATACCAACAAGCTCACAGGGTGAAGATTAAAAGGGACAATATTTATAAAGCATTTAGTACATTGCCTGGCATAAAGCAGGTGCTTAATAAACTTACTCCCTTTTTTCACCCATTAATCAGCTGCTAGGTCTTATCGATTCTACTCATGTAATTTCTCCTCCAGCCTTCCCTGCCTTGCCCTATCTACTGTCACCACCTTAAATTAAGACATTCATTAGCTCTGGCCTGCACTACTAAAATAGCTTCCTAATTGGTTTTTTCCCAATTCCAGGCTTTCCCTACTCCACTCTATCAGACAGACTGCTGCCAGACTCATCTTCATACAGTATAGCTTTGATCATCACAAAACTGCTCAAAACATTTCATGGCTCCCCATAGTGAAATGGAAAACTCTTCAGCCTGAAATTCAAGGCCTTCCCAATATAACCTCAACCTCTCGTAGCTAGGTTTTGGAGACTGATTTCTCTGCAGAGAAACAAGGTTCTAAAAGTTTCTGGCAAATGTAGTCTCAAAGAATCAGCATGTTCTTCTCCATCTTACGAGATACTATGGGATCCTCGAATGAGATATACTCAGAAATACAGGACTAGAAAAAGAACACTGTGCATTCATTTCAAGGGAGAGAAAAGCAAAGGAAACCTGCATTATGGAGACAGAGAGAATGAAGAGGGATGGCCAGGCCAGTCATGACTGGTACTGAGATCAAACAGGTTCCATCATGGCAGCATTTGTGGTACCTTTGTCCACTGAAAGATAAGACAACTGTGAGCATAATGTGGGCATGTTCAATCAGTTGGGAACTTTTGCCCTGACAGAATTCCTACAGAAGATGGGCTTTTCACCCCTTTACTCAACCTCCACCAAACTTTCTGTCTGACATGATAGATGTTTAATTCGGAGTTTTGTGGTTCTTTAAAGTTAGTTACCTACTGTTTTAATTAGTATTTTAAAGCTGGCTTACTCCAGATATAAAATTATAATCAGTCATAACTTCTTTTAATCTATGTATTTTGTTATTTGGGAACATAGTGGTGGTTAGAAAGAGACAGTGACTGGCATTGATACATACAGAGAGACAGTAGCCTAAGCCATCTGATTAGGATTCTAACCTAGCTGGGGGCTCTGAGCAAATGAAAGACAATTTTATTGATATGGATTTTTTTTCCTATTTTGCATAAATATCCCAAAGCTGGCTAACAGTACAACCCGAGATTTCCCTGCCCTTAGACAAAAGTGGATGAGTGGTGATTGCCTATCTGAGAGGAGCCTGGGTTATATAGAATCATGTTCATTGTTTTTTCCTCCTACCCAAACGCAGGGATAAAGTTGAAGGTGCTAAGGACAGACAGAGGTGAAACAGTTCATTGGGAGAAGCTATCTCTAGACAGCCCACATTCCAATGGTGAGGGCCAGAGTAAAGGGTGAATACCTCCTCCTTGCATTTTCACCTTCATATTCCAAATGCAAACAGCACAAAGGTCATATCATATCTTCATTTTATCTTATCATACTTCCCAATACATACTCCACAAATTATATTTTCATACCTTCTTATCTCAGTGTTCTCTTCACTAGAAAGGTCCTTCACCCATATCTGTCCTCACTGATTTTGTATCAGTACTTCAAGGCCCAGGTCAACACACCCACTGATTTACCACCAAGACATGGTCTTCCTCTCCTCTAGATTCTTATAGCATCTTTTACTTCTCTTAGAGAATTTACCACATCCTGCTGGCACTATAGCTATTTTAAAAGCGGGTAGATTAAATGACTACTGTACAAAATAATGTAGCTTTGGGAGTTTTACTATAGAAAACAATATATATAATAACTATAATCATGTAAATAGAAAGAAAAACACAAAACTGAATGCTTATGATCAAGTATGTTCCTAAAAGAAAGTTCAAGGAAGGTAAGGTAATAAGCATTTATAATAAGCATCTATACACGCCAAGCATTGTGCTGAACTCATTTACGATCTCATTTTATCCCCACAACAATCTTGTGGGGCAGGTGCTATTATCATCTCCAGCTTATATTTGAGGTAACTGAGGCAAAGAGCAGTTAAGTGACTTGCCTAGGGTCATACCTGGAATGCTATTATCATCTCTAGCTTACATTTGAGGAACCTGAGGCAAAGAACAGTTAAGTGACTTGCCTAGGGTCATACCTGGAATGCTTGCCTTCCTGTTCCCCAACTACTGACCTCCCTGGTTTCCTTTAAGTCCCAATTAAATTCTCACCTTCTACAGGAAGCTTTCTCCAATCTCTCTTAATTCCAGTGCTTCCCTTTATTATTTTCTATTTATTCTCTATTGTTTTCCATTATTTTTATATATTATATGTATTATACGTATTATATTTATATACATCTTTGCTTATTGTCTCCCCTACTAAATTGTTAGCTCCTTGAGGTAAAGGATTGTCTTTTGCCTCTTTTTTGGTATTTCCAGTGCTTAGCGCACAATAGGCATTTAATATATGTTTACTGACTGATTAATCACACAAAGCTAAGTATCTGAGGCCATATTTGAACTCAGGTCTTCCTGACTCCTGACCCAGCTCTCTATCTACCACAACACAGAGAAAAGATACACCACCCTCCTTTCTTTACAGAGGTGGGAAATTTTGTATATAGAATATTCTATGCATATAGCATATATCATATACTATCAGACTTGGTTGATTTTCAAGAACACCATCATTTCTCCTTATTTCTTGTTTATTCTTTGTAACAAGGGATGGCTCTCTGAAAAGGATTGAGGGGACAGATATACTTAGAAAGGAAGGTGGTGTAAAAATAAAAAATGTCAATATAAATTTTAAAAATAAAATACAATTCTGTACATGTCATTCCTTCACTCAATAAAACACAGTAGCTCCCAATTATCTCCAGGATCAAATACAAAATTCCCCATTTGTTGTTCAGAACCTGTCATCACCACCACCACTGCCCCACCTTTCAGTCTTCTTACACCTTATACTCACCTACCTAAAATATCTTCTGTGATCTGGTGACAATGGCCTCCTTGAACAAGACATTCAATCTCCGGGCCCTAGGCATTTTCACTGGCTCTCTACAATGCTTAGAATGCTTTCCTTCTTTGTCTTTGCCCAGGGTTTCCTTGAAGTCCCAACTAAAATCCTAGTTTCCACAGGAAGTCCTTCCCTGTACCCCTTAAATCAAATATCTTCCCTCTATTAGTTATCTCCAATTTATCATATATATATATGTATCTCTTGCTTGTAGACAGCTGTTTACCCCTTCTCTCCTATTGGACTGTAAGCTGCCTGAAAGCAGGGACTGTCCTTTGCCTTTCCTTATATCCCTACATTAGTACAGTGCCTAGCACAAAGTAAGCACTTAATAGATGTTTATTGACTGACTACATGAGTATAGCCATATTATATATAGTGTGAATGTGACTGAAGGGCTGTCATATGGATGAAAACTTTGGACTCGTTCTACTTGGCCCAAGAGCGCAGAAGATGGAGGAATGGATGGAATACGTAAAAACAGATTTTAACTTTATATTAGCAAATACTAGTTACTTAGACAAAATGGAGAAGCTACTTAAGTTCTGTCACCAGAGGTCTTCAAGAAGGATCTTTACCAGGGGTGGGGACCCTGCAGCCTTGAGGCCACATGTGGCCTGCTAGATCCTTAAGTGAGGTCTTTTGATAAAATCCAAATTTTACAGAACAGTATTTGTATTCAGTCAAAAGGTCACACTTATGGATCTAGAAGGCCACATGTGGCCTCAAGGCTGCAGGGTCCCCATCCCTGAATTCTGGATGAACACTTGTCAAAGATGTAGAGTGCACCGCAGCTGCATCTTATAGGAGAGATTACATGAGTTCTGAGCTCCCTTCCAACCCCAATCTGGTGATTCTACTGGCATTATTTTTTTAAATCATTTATTTTTAACATTCTTTTTTATTTTAAATTTTGGATCCCAAATTCTCTTCCTCCTCCCAACTTCTCCCCCACTCATTTTGAAGACAAGCAATATGATACCCATTACACCTGTGAAATCATGTAAAACATTTCCATATTAGCCATTTTACTCAAAAAAAGGGCAAAGAAAAATAAAATGAAAAAATTATACTTCAGTTGGCACTCAGTCTATCAGTTTTCTCTTGAGGTGGATAGCATTTTTTCATCATAAGTCCTTTGGAACTGACATTTTATCCCCCTTCACTATACCCTTGAGTACTAGAACTAATGTACTTTTGTAACTCCTGCAGCAGAGAAGCATATGTGTGACACAGGGGACCAACAAAGAGGTGTGGAATTTAATCAAACCAGGATAAATCAAAGCAAAAACTAAAGAAGCTGTTTTCCTTATTAGATAAATTGCTCTTAAGAGTTTAGGCACTAGATATAACCCCCCCCTCCCCTCCAAAAAAAAAAAAGAGTATAGGTAAAGTCAGTGGCTTAAGCTTTGATTTTTCAAAAGATAACCTTTGTTACCTGAGTTTTGATGTCAGTCCTAGGAACTGCTCTCGATTGGAGCTGTAGAGCAATTAAGTTCCAACATTGTCAAATCTATTATTATAATTCCCAGAGTTTAGGTAATCATAATTACTGGCAATCATGATTACAGACAGCTCCATGCTGTAGGCTGAGGCTTAGTATGAGCTATTATCAGAGCAGTCACCCAAAATAATCATCCATGTAGTCAAATACATGATGTCGAGAGATAGATCTTCCTAGGCTCACTGCACTGTTCTTCCCTCAGAACTGAGAAATCTGGGTGATAGCAGGGTTACATAATGCACTCTCTTAAGACAAGCCGTTTAATCATGGCTTTGACACCTGCTTTGTATTTCTGCAAACACTATGATCAGACACCATCAATTTGCTTAATAACTGTTTCATCCTTTAACCTCAGCACACCAAATGAGTTGTTACTAATGTCATTACAAACTACCCCCAGGCTGGTACTTCTGATTGTGGTAAATGAATACTGAGTGCCAGATACATACCAGGTACCATCTCTGCCCTAAGGATGAACAGGATGGAGAGGTAATTCATGAGCAGGATGTTTCAGGTTTCAGACACACTTAGATCTATTTGTGAGTGATTTTCATTCACGGAGCCTTTAGTGTTCAATAGAGTAGGATTTGGGGTCCAAGAACCTGAGTTCAAATATGACCTTAGACACTTTAAGAAGCTTTGTATGTTGCTTTGACTATGCTACTTTTTAACACCTGTGTGGACCTTGAGTAAATCACTTCATATCTTTGGGCCTCGCTTTCTTCTGGGGAGGGGGAGAGGGTGGAAAAGGAACAAGCTATGATTCAAAGCCAGGCATCTTGACTCTTGGATATAGGATCCACGCACAATGATCTTAGCACTACATGCCAAGCACTGTGCTAAGTCCTTTAGAAATATTGTTCTATCTTCACAATAACACTGTGATGGAGGTTCTATTTTTATCTCCATTTTACAGATGAGGAAACTGAGGCTGATAGAGATTAAGTCACTTTCCCAGGATCAAAGGGCAACTAGGCAGGGAAGTAGATAGATTTGGAATTATGGTAGAAAAAAAAATAAAATGACTAAAATATCAATACCTAGCAAAGATTATATTGCCAGGTATATTCTCCCAAGGAGGTTAAAGAAAACTCCCATATATATATATATATCAAAATACTCAAAGTAGATTTTTGAAGTGGTAAAGAACTAGAAACAAAGTAGATGCCCATTGTTTGAGAACTAGCTAAAAGAATTTTAGTACATGAAGGTAATGGAATATTATTGTTCTGTAAGAAACAACAAACAGGAACAATTCAGAGAAGCACGGCAAAATATACAAAGTGATATAGCATGAAAGAGAATGAAGAAAACAGTATTTGTAATGACCACAACAATGTAAACAGAAAGAACAAAAACAAGTTAACAAACAAAAAAAGAGACTAAATGTCTGAAACTAAATGTTGTATAATTATAACGACGAAGCCTCATGCCCTCCCTAAAGAAGAGATGGAAAATATATCGTGCTTCCTTTTTTGTAGAAGTGCAGATTATGAGTATGGAACGTCGTATTACACTTCCAGACTCATTTAATGTGTTGGTTACTTTTGTTGAACTGGTTTTTATTCCATACTTTCTTTTTATTGGTGGCAAACAGAATAACTCTTTGGGTAGGGCAGGATTACAGGTATAATCAAAAATGAAGGTGATGTGAAAAAAGATATCAATGAGAATTTTTAAAAAGAAATATATACTAACCCTGACCTCTCTCTCCTCCCTGAGTCCATGCCTCAAAACCCTTCTACATTTTTCATTAATCTCTTTTCTTCTAATGAGGAAGAGGTGACCATTTTCTTTGCCAGTACTACTCACTGTTCCCTCTGGCACCTCCTTTCCCATCTCCTCCAGCAGCTTATCCCATCAATCATGCCCCCTCTCTCATCCTTAATCTCTCTACTGACTCTCTTTTCCCCAAAGCCTAAAAACACACTTGGTCACTATGTGCCAATCGCTGCAAAAACAAAACACAATCTTTTAAAAATCACTCATTTGACCCTGCTTCTCAAGCCATTATCTCCTAACCCTACTTCCTTGTGATGCTAAACTCCTGGGAAGAATTTCCCAATTAATTCACTGTTTGTTCTGAATTAAGCATCCACATCTCCCTCCCACACCACCAACTCCCTACCAGACATTTCAATCTGCAAGGCCTGTAGGCCATCTCAAACTCAATCAATCTCAGTGGAACTCAACTTTTCCCCAAAACTTACCCCACTCCCAAATTTCCTTGTGTCTGTCCAGAGTAATGGCATCTTTCCAATCACCCAATGTCTTTCATATCTATTCACCTTAACTGTAATTCAGACCATCACTCTTACCTAGACTACTGCAACAATCTTCTAATCGGTCTCCCTTCTCCAATGTATACTCCATGGATGTCAAAGTAATTTTCTTTTAGGCATCCATATCATTCCTATTCAAAGCCGTCAGTGGTCCCTTATTGACTACAGGATAAAATACAAAATTCCTTAGCCTGGCATTTAAAGACATTCACTGGCTCTTACCTACCTTCTAGTCTGCCTTCATACTATCGCACTTCATGAAATTCATGTCTTAGCCAAACTGCACTATTAGCTCTTCTACCCACTCAATACTCCATCTTCTACTTCAAGGATTCACATTAGCACAATACTTCCCAGGTCAGAAAGGCTCTGCCTCCTCATCCCCACCACTCAGAAGTCCTGGCTTTCCTTCAAGGCTCAACTCAAGTCTGCAAAGCCTTTCCTGATCCCTACTTCCTCACCCTACCTAGTTGTTAGTGACTCTCTCCCTCTATGAGTTTCCCTTGATTGCCTATTGTTTCCCATAAGAAGCACGCAAGCTCTCTGAAAGCAGAAACTTTTGTTTTTGTGTATCCCTAGTACTTAGCACAGTGCCTTTGATGGTATAAAGGACAGAGCACTGGACCTGGAGTCAGGAAGACCTGGTATCAACTCCAAGCTCACTTATAAGCTCTGGGACATGGGCTGATAAGCACTGAGACTCAGTTTTCTCATCTATAAATTTGGAATAGCAATACTCAAGGTGCTAGTCCTAAACAGCAGCACCTAAAAGAGCTGCTACATGATCATACAGCCTAACAAGTCTAAAAATGGGAAACCTTGGGGATGAGCTCAGCTCTGTTTTGAATACCACAGCCTTGGATCATTAAATGAAAATGCCCCTGAACCAATATGTCTGGACTGGGGATGATGCTCCTCTCGTCTTGACCTTCGTATTCTTGCTATCTTTTGATAAGTATTCCTTGGCCTTGACCTGTCCTCAGCTTGCATCTCATGCTTTGCTCTAGATCTCAGCATCTTTCTACCTGCCCCCATCTGACCCAAGCCACAGGGCCAGGATGGTCCTAACCCACGGGCAGGGCCAGAAGAGCAGTATATATACTCCACTTCCAAGAGCTCAAACAGCAGTTTCATCCAAGAAATAAATTCTCTGAGACCAGAATTTAATAATCTCTTCTTAGGAAGCTAAGAGAAAGATGGAAGTTTCAATGTGTATTACCAGAGCAAGGCAAATATTGCCCTCATGCAGATGCTCAGGGCTTACCCCTCTTCTCCTCATGCCTAATTCTAATTCAGCTCCACCTAAACTGAATGGGGGTCCAGGACATTCGTTATATCTAATGGACTTTCAGGAATTTGTTTCTAGGTTCTAGGATTGTCCTAGGGCCAGGATGGGGAACCTGCGGCCTCAAGGCCATATGTGACCCTCTAGGTCCTCAAGTGACTGAACCCAAATTTCACAGAACAAATCCCCTTACTAAAAGGATTCATTCTGTGAAACTTTGACTCGGTCAAAAGGCCACACCCAAGGACCTAGAAGGCCACACGTGGTATCAAGGCCCCAGGTTCCCTACCCCTGTCCTAGAGTATTTAGTCTGCCCTGGAGCTGGTCCAATACAGTAGAGGTTTAGGCAAGATTAGAGAATCTCATCTTCTGGGGAAAGGGCCTGATCTCCCATGCAGGCGATGAGACAGACAAGGTGTTATTCAACCAGGATTTTCTTCCTGGTGTGTCTAGCAGCCATATCCAAAATAGCTCCATGACAACATTCATTTAATCCATTTCTCTGTCTTCGTAAAACTTAGAGGTTGTTGCGATCTATAAGAATTAAGCATCTGCTATATTCCCAGAGACTAACAATGACCTTACCATTTGCACTGGCCATTCCTGCATATTGGAATACACTTCCTTCTCTTCTCTGCCTTAAAGAATCTCTATGTTCCTTCAAGACTCAGCTCACCTTTCCCAAGAAGCCTTGCCTGATTATCCCCCTCCAACTGTTAGTGCCCATTTATTTTCTTTATTCTCTCTATATTTATTCAGTGTATATTTATTTATGAACTTGTTATAATAGAATTCAAGGTCCGTGAGAGCAGGGATTGATTGTTTCATCCTTCATATTTGTATTCCCACCCCTACTGTGGTGCTTGGCATATAGGAGGCACTTAATCAATGTTTGCTGATTGACTGATTACATGTGCCCTAAGATTACCTATTTCTTTAGTAGAAAATTTTATTAAAGGTCATCATATGGCATTCACCTCTGATATTTTCCAAAAGTACTTTAGAGTGACTTGGTATCATATCATTTCCATAGGGAGCAATCCTTACCTTCTTCTTGAATTCAAATCTCCGTAGACTTTCCGTATGTTACTGGTAAATTTTAAAAACCAAACAAAGATTTATATAGTTGATGAACCTTCATTTAGGGAATATTTTCCAATGTGCTGAGTCAAGTGGGAACAAAATGCAGAATGGCTTCACTTATTGTCAGAGCCTGAGTGAATAACAGAGAGAAGATCTGAGTTGTGTGGGATCCACATGAAACCCTTAGTGTCAGTCAACTGAGGTCCCTGAAGAAACTTACGGTGTAGCCAAATACACAGACCGACTGCCAAATTTGATGGCCTTTTTGCAATCCTCATCCTTCTTAACCTCTTAACATGAACCTTAACCTCTTCTTTACCTCGTAACATCTGACACTGTTGACCACTCTATTCTCTTGGATGGTCTCTTTTCTCTGGGTTTTCATGTATAATGCTGTCTCTTGGTTCTCCTTCTTGTCTTACCGATCCTTCTCAGTCTTTGCTGGTTTATTATCCATATCGAGTACCCTTTTGTTGATTTTCAATCGTTTTTCAGTTGTGTCCAACTCTTTGTGATCCCATTTGGGGGTTTTCTTGCCAAAGATACCGATGTGGTTTGCCATTTTCCTTCTCCAGCTCATTTTACAGGTGAGGAAACTGAGGCAAACAGGGTTAAGTGCCTTGCCCAGGGTCACACAGCTAGTAAGTGTCTAAGCATAGATTTGAACTCAGAACAATGAGTCTTCCTGACTGCAGGCCTGGCAGGCACTCTATCCAATCATACACCTTGACTGTGTATATAACCCAAGTTTCTGTCATAGGCCTTCTCTCTACTACTTGTCACTTGGTAGCCTCATCTGCTCCTGTTACCTATATGAAGATGACTCTCAGATCTGTATATCTAGCCCTAGTGTCTGAGCTCTAGCCCCACGTCACTAACAACCTAATAGACCTTTCAATCTGACTGTCCCATACAAATGTGAAATTCAGTATGTCCAAAATGGGACTCACTATCTTTTGGCCTAGACCTACCCATAGTCACAAGCCCAGCATTATCCTTGACGCCTTACTCCTCCTCACCGCCCCCCCCACCCCGAATCATAACCAATCAGCTGTCAAATTTTGTAATCTCTACCTCCACAGCCATCCTTTCATATGTCTCGTTTTTGGTACTCATCCATCTACTCCCCTAATTCATGCTCACCTTTCTCCTAGGCTACTGCAATAGCTTTGTACTTAGCCTCCTTGTCTTGAGTGTCTTCCTATTGCAATCCATGCAATTAGTTTTCCACATAGTTGCCAAAGAGCTCTTCCAAAAGCACAGGGCTGACTGCATCTCTCCATTACTCAATAAACTCCAGAGACTCCCTAATGCCTGTAGGTTCAAATACAAGCTCCCCAGCGTGACAGTTAAAGTTCTTCACAGCCTGTCCCCAAACTATATTTTCAACTTCATTACACATCACTCCCCCTCCAAACACAATATAATCCTGTCAAACAGGTCTTCTGATTGTTCCTCAAATGTAGCAATTCATCACTGTCTTTCCATTCACTATCCCCCCTGGAATGCATTACCTTCACCTCCATCTCTTAAAATCTGTTTCCTTCAAGATTCAGCTCACCTTCTACATGAAGACATCCTCCAGGTCCTAGAGCCCACCCTTATATTTCCTTTGTAGATATCCTATTATACTTATCTATATTCTTGGTCCAGAATAATATAAGTTCTTGAGATTAGGGGTTGTTTCAATTCTGGCTTTGTATCCACAATGCCTAACATAATTCCTGACACACAGTCAGTGCTTAATAAATGCTTGTTGATTAATTGACTGATAAGCGTAGTGAGCCATGAGTCTATATTGAGTCAGCTGGGCCATGACGCTAAGAGGAAATGATGAAATCAAATGATAAAAGGGAAAACTTCAATTTAATGTGACCTGGGGTGGGATTGGGGAAGAAAGACAGCTAGGTAACACAGTGGATAGAGCACCAGGCCTGGAGTCAGGAGGATCTGAGTTCAAATCTGGCCTCAGACACTTACTAGCTATATCACCCCAGGCAAGTCACTTAACCCCAACTGCCACCAAAAACAAAAAAAGATAACTAGGGGTAAAATCATAGAGACCACAGGAAATGGAAGGATTAGTCACTAGTGAGAGTAGCTATCCAACAGCAAGGTAGAAGAATTTAAAGGATCCTTTAATAACAGGTACCGGCAACGCAGCCTCATGCAATGAGACAGCTCAGCTCAGAAGACAGAGGTCTGGATTTGAGGTGAAGAAGGTCTAGGGTTCATATTTTGTCTCTGAAACTTATAAGCTGAATTTGTTATTTTTCAGAATTGTCTGACTCTCGGTGACTCCATTTGGAGTTTTCTTGGCAAAGATACCAGACTGGTTTGCCATTTCCTTCTCCAGCTCATTTTACAGATGAGGAAACTGAGGCAAAAAGGGTTAAATGACTTGCCCAGGGGTCACACAGCTAATAAGTGTCTGAGCCAAACTCAAGGAGATAAGTCTTCCTGACTCCAGGCCTGGCACTCTACCCCTAAGCTGCATAGTCACAAGCCGTGTGACTGAGCAAATCGCTTAACCTCTCTAGCCTCGATTCCCTCATAGATACAATTAATAGCTTGTATTTTATTATATGAGTGAATGCATTATATTTTTATCTTCTCCCTTCAAAGGCCTTTGAGGTCCCTGGATGACACACTAGATGTGTCATGGTGCCAGAATGAAGAGGAAGGTAAAATGATTTCCACTGCAGATAAGTTATTAATATTTAATGAACAATTAATGAGTATGGTACCTAGAGTACCCAGAATACCAACCTCATAAAAGACAAGGTAAACAAAGTATTTTGCAACATTCAAAGCAAATGCTGTATATTGTCAGTTATTAGTATCTCATTCTCATCTTCTGGGATGGAGTCCAGACAAGTTGTGACTGTAGTCACTGCTATCATTGTTGTCGCTTCTATTAAAGAAGACAGAACCTCAAGAATCCTGACACAATGAGCTACCGGGTAACTTGACTTTTTTCCTACTTTTAATACCTTGACTGTCAGCTTTCTGGTTGCATATTCAAGTTATCAATCTCCTCAAATGATATCTCCCAACTGTGACAGGCTGTATATGGGTAGGGGCTATAAAAGGATAAAAAGGAAGATTAATAGACTATAAATTATTTCCTGATCGCTTCAACTCTAGTAGTGTGCTGATAAGGAAAGAGTTCCTTGATAAATATGATTGCCACGTATCACAGAGATTGGTATCATTACTGGCACGTAGTAGGCACTTAATAAATGCTTGTTGACCAAACTGACTATTCACCAGTCTAAGGTTCTATTTGATAATGAATTTAAGGCAGGAGTGATTGCAACATACTTATTTTTTTCTCTGGAAATTGATATTAGTTCAAATTTTCATCTATCGGAGTTGTGTTCAGGCAGGAGGATAGGCCAGATGACCCTTCAAGGTCCATTTCAGCTTTGTAATTCAATGGACAGGCAGGGTCTTCAGTTTCTCCACTTGGACTATGATTAAAAGAGAAGTACAAAGATTTTCTGCGTTCTATCAGATCTCTCCCTGCCAAATCAATAAACTACCAAAACCAATATCCGATCCCACGAAGAAAATACAAACCTGCAGCTCATATTTTGGTATATCAGTGAATGCATCACTACATTTTTATCTTTTCCCTTCAATGTTTATATGCAGCCCTTTGAGGTCCCTGGATGACGCACTAGCTATGTGTGCTCTGGTGTGGGAATGAAGAGAAAGGTAGAATGATTTCGGATGCAGATGAGTTATTAATGTTTAATTCAAAGATCCCTCTTTGATTGAAAACGAATACAAAAGTCGTGCATACAGAGGGCCTGACATCCTGTAAGTTCAAAGGAGAGATAAACAGACAGAAGAGTTCACTTCTGCTAGGAAAAGAAGCTCTGGGCTAAATTTTATTCTGGTAGTGAGCAGTATTCCTTTGGTAACCAGAGGAGTGCACAAGTTTCTCCAAGTATACTTAGGATGATGAGACAAATTCACTAAACTGAGCCCCTGAGTACAATAGTTATATGAAATATAGGAAAACTGAAAGCAAGCCGGATACATTTTGTGCCTCTTCTTTTTTAAATGTAAATAGTATTTTATTTTTTCTAATTACATGTAAAGACAGTTTTCAACATTCATTTTTATAAGATTTTGACTTCCAAATTTTTCTCCCTCCTTCACTCCTCTCCCCTCTCCTCAAAATGGCAAATAATCTGATAAAGGTTACACATGTGTAATCGTGTTAAATATGTTTCCATGTTAGTCATGATGTGAAAGAAAAAACAGAACAAAAGGGGAAAAAAACACAAAAAAAAAACCCACAAAGAAAGTGAAAATAGTATGCTTTGATCTGCATTCAGCCTGCCCAAGTTCTTTCACTGGATGTGCATAGCATCTTCTCTCATGAGGCCTTTGGAATTGTCTTGGAGCCCTGTATTGCTGAGAAGGGCTAAGTCTATCATAGTTGACCATCGCTTTTGCACATCTTCTAAAACGTACTTGCCTTTGGAATGAATACACACACACACACACACACACACACACACACACACACACACATGCTCCTGAAGACTTCTTACAAATTGGAAAGCCATAATGGTAAAATATATAGTACTCATGTACAGCAATATGAGCATCAACTAAAGCCATGAACAGATTGTCCAATGGCAGAATATGTGACTTCCCTTGTTCTAGACAAGCAAGTCTTTGAGATCATCTCAGTTGTAAGAATCCTGTCCATTCTAGCCTATCCCTGACTGAAGAAGAATCTGTGAGTGGAAGCAGAAACAGGGACAATCTCTAAATGGCTTTTAAGAATCTAACTACTGGCCTGGCATGGCAGCATCATACGCCTGTCACCTCAGTTCCTGGGGAGGAGGTTAAGGCTCCTAAGAACCAGAAGAACCTCCTAAACTCTGGAATTCTAAGCTGCAGTGGGCTCAAAACTGAGAGTCCACACTAAGTGTTGCATCAACATGGTAAGCCATGGGAAGAAGGGGGAGAGGCCACCAAGTTGCCTAAGGAGGGGAGGAACCAGCTCAGGTCAGGAATAGAGGAGGTCAAAGCTCTTATAGGGAATCAGTAGTAGTGGCTCTTCCAACCTGGGTGAGATAGGAAGGGAAGGGGAAGGGGAGGGGGAGGGAGGAGAGGAGAGAAGGAAGGGGAAGGGAGAGGAAAGAGGGAAGAAAGAAGGGAAAAGAGAGGAGAGGGAAGGGAGAAGGAAAAGGAGAGGAAAGAGAGAATGAAATGGGGAAGGAAGAGAGGGAAAGGGAGAGAGAGAAGACAGAGAAGAGAGGGAAAGGGGAAGAGAAAGGGGAGGAGGGAGGGAAGGGAGGGAGAGGGAAGGGGGAAGGAAGAAAAGAGAATGAGCTCTACAGGCCAGAGAAAGCTTTACATAAGCACTGGAGTCACCAAACTACTTGAAATGTGAAACCAACCTCAATCCATAGACAAAGGGTGACTGGTATGACCTTTAGAAAGCAATCAAAGGCCCCTGTGTTTACTACAGAATGTAAACATGTAGCCAATCATAAGATCAAGAAAACCCAACCCTCTGGAAAGTGAGTTATTCCAGGAAATGCACTGTGGCCTGGCTCCTTCCAAGGACAAAGTCAGCACAGAAAGATGTCCTGTTCTCACTAACCTTGCCCTCATGGCCAGTTATCTTCCCAAGGGAAGTAAAATGAACAGCAGTGGGGAGAAGAGGGTTAAGTGGGGGAAGGGAAAGAGAACACCTTTGTTGCCCCAGAAGTAATGATTTCATAGAGCTAAGTGGGCCCTTCTTTATGAGATCTACTGTGCCTATTCATTCTGTTTTAAGAAAATGAAGAATAGCATGGAGGGAAGGTATCAATATTGCGCAAATGTCTTCAGGGGTTGGAAGGATAGGAGAGAAAAAGCTACCTAGATGCAAAGCAACTGGCTACTTTGTTCAGAATTAGATAATGAGCACATAATATATAGAAAAATTATTCAAGCCACCTCATCCCTGGAACAAGAAGATCTCAGGGAATGCTTCAAGGTCATCAAACTTTCTAAAAAAGTGCTGACACCTAAGTTAATGCTGCCCTAGGGTCCATGCTCACTAATGAGGGAGGTATTTCTTTCAAATACCAAAAACAAAAACAAAGTGAGAAATTTATTTTGTCATTTAGTAAATGAATTATTCTCTTTTTAAAACATTTCCCCACTCACTCACACTATACCACCCCACCCCCAACACACATATGGATCCTGCAGCTTGACAGATTTCTCCAAGGTATACGAAATGCTACAGAATAAAACGCGCTATTGTCAAAATGTTTCAAATAAGTAACTGCTATAAGGTTTTCCAATACAACAAAATAGCCGTGTTCAAGCCACAAGTTCATCGTATTGAAGGAATTTAGAGAAAGATTCTTGCTTTAAAGCTCACAATACCAGAGTCAGAAATGAGGCATCCTGAAAATCTGAATAGAGGAGGATCCTCCTATTCTGATGGCTCTTGATGATATAGAGGTGATCTAGGGTTCTTGGAATCGAAGCCAACAAAGCTTTAAAAGGCTTTAGGCACAGTGCCTCCCACGTAGCAAGTTCTTAATAAGCGGCAGGAGCTGTAGGCAGCCAGCTGGCACCACGCTAGATCTGGAGTTGAGAGGACCTCAGTTCAAATCCTGACTCAGCGAATTTCCTAGCCTTGTGACCCTGGGGAAGTCATTTAACTCATGCCTGCCTCAGTTTCCTCATCTATAAAAGAATAATAATAATAGCTCCTACCTCACAGGGTTGTGGAGGATAAAATGGAATAATACGTGGGAAATGTGTTATGAGTTATCTATCCGTACTATTATTATTTATCAGTTGTAGATGAGGTGCCAGACTTGATGGCTATTTTCAGAAAGGGCGATATAAGAAACATGGATTTTGAATTGGGAAGGGATGGGTGTCTTGGTTCAAATTCCACCTTGGACACACAATATATGTCACTTAAACTAACACGCCGGGCCTTACAGTTAACTCATCAAAAAAAAAAAATGAAGAGTTTGAATGGCCTAGTGAACCTCTAAGGTCCCTTCTACCACCTTATTTACGATCCTAATAATACAATAAATATTTATTAAGCACCTGTTATGTGTCATGCACTGCACTAAGGATGAAGGATATAAATAAAAAAAAAAAACATAGTCCTGCTAAGACCAATTCAGTTAAATTCAGAGAGGCCAACTGTCTACAAGAATTTTTCGATAATAACAATTCAGAGAGACCATTTGTTAATTTGTTATCTAGGTTAGCAGAAAAAACACTCATAATGATGAAATAGTAGCTAGGTAGTACAGTGGACAGAGAAGGGGACTTAGGAAGAGCTCAGGTTCAACACCCTCCTTCCCCACCCCTCAGCAGAGACTTATTAGCAATGTGACCATAGGCAAATTCCTGTGTCTCAGTTTCCTCATCTATAAAATGGGGATAATGAATGGTCTCAGTCTCCCAAGGTTGTTAAGATATAATGAGACAATATTTGCAAAGTGCTTTGCAAAGCTGAAAGCACTAGGTATTATTACTACCAATCCTTTAGAAAATAGTGATTGATTGGGTATACAAATAATTGTCACCTTGCACCAACTCTTTGAGGTAGGCAGGGCGAGTCTATGATTCTATTTTATGGATAATAAAGTGAGGTTCAAGGAAGGTAACTGATTCCAGATAATGGGATAATGTCAGTAAAGCTTATGTTTATAATTAATATCATTGCTGTTGTTTTTATGTGCCTAAGATGACATGGCTAGTTAGTGGGATCAGGCGTCCTGACTTCAAGGCCAGTGTTCTTTTCCCCACACCATATCTGGAAGAGGCTTTATAGATCACCTAATTCAACCTCTCCGTTCTGCAGATGAGGAGATTAGATAGGGCATAGAGAAGGTGGAGTGATTTGTCCAACAACATACAGCTGGCACTTCTTTAATAATAACAAATAATAAATAATTATTTAGCAATAATACTATGCTTACTTTAAGCTGCCTGTCTCAGAACTGCTGACCTAATATACATGTGGTTGCTATGCTGACATGTGAATTCAATGCCTCAGACATCCAGTACCTAACCTCAGTACCTCAAGTTAGGACAGGCATTCTCTTACCTGATTGGCCAGACCCTTTTCCATTAAAGTCCTCTATAAAGACTCCTTAGGGCAGAGCAGGGTGGTGTAATCCCTGCAACTGGGAGATCTCATCTGTAGTAAGTCTGGCATCAATATGGGGAAGGAGGGGAAGGGGAGAGAGGGAGAGACAGACAGAGACAATGAGACAGAGAGAGTAAGAGAGTGTGAGAGACAGGGAGGAGAGAGAGAGAGAGAGAATGTGTCCTAACTGCCTAAGGTGGAGTGAACTGGCCAGGTCAGAAACAGTTAAAGCTCAGAGCTCATGTGCCAACCACTACTGGGATTAGTCCATGGGTGGCCATTGCCACAGTTCTTCCAACCTGAGTGAGACAGGGAGACTCATTCTCCAAAAACATAAATAAATAAATAATAAACAAACGAATTTCTTAGGGCCTAAGTTATGCCCAATGGTCTAAATCTGGGATATCTCAGGGTTCATTTTCCATCCTACTCTTCAGGGAGGGTCTTACTTGAACAGAACTTAAAGGTTATAGGAATGAGTACGTAGGATGAAATAATCAAAGAGAATGATTTACCTTTCTCCCTAGAAACAGTAAATTGAGTCTACCTCTTTCTTGGCAAAATAAAGTAAATAACAGAAAGGGAAGAGTAAATGATCAAGGCAAATTCCAATTCTCTTGCACTAGTATATGAAATCAGGCAAAGTACGGTATATTCCCAGGGAGGATCACCAAATCTCACATTTCAATCCACTCTACTGAATGTAATAGGACTCCAAACCAAGGGTATATCCTGGAAGAAAATGCTTAGAAATATCTACTACTGTCTGTCTATCAAGGTGGGGAGGAGTGAGAGAAAACAAGAGAAAAACATCTTTGATGAAAAGTGCCTGCCTCGAAGTTCGGCTGCTTGCTGAGAAGATCTCCTTCTTCTAAGGCATTAAGTAATTCTGGTGACTTTGTGCAACTCTGCCTCACTTAAAACCAATTCATGAACAAGTCAAGACATCACTCTTGTGATATCATTGGTCCTTTTCAAAAATGAAGGACAAATAACATTCACTACAGAGAAAATCAGGCCTCTGACAATGGGAAAGCCTCATAGCAGAAATACCAAGAAGAACAGGTAAAGAGGGAATGAAGATGCTATGAATCTAAATTCTATGAATTCCTTCTTCTCATTCTTCCTTTAAACCCATCCAAAACTAGATTTTTTTAGGTGCCTTAATAAAAATAAAGCACATAATGCTCCAATATTTATTATATACAAAGATGGCTAAATAATACTAGAGTTTATGTCTACACTTTTTAAAAGAATGGATAAGGATGCAGCTAGGTGGGGAAGACAAAAGCCTTGCAAATTCAAACCTCAAATCAGAACATTGTAACAGAACTTCGCTAGTCTGAAGGAATCTAGTCATTTTGGAAACAAATGGGAAATTATGCTTTTAAAAAAAAAGAGATTAAAATGCCAATGCTCTTTGACTCAGAGATCCCATTTTTAGGCATATCCCCCAAGGATATCAAAGACAGGAATAAAAGTCATATATATATATATACACACACCAAAATATTGACAGCATTTTTTCCAGTAGCAAAAAAAAAAAACAAACCAAAAACAAAAACAAAAAGCTGGAAATAAAATTTCTATGAATTGGGCAACAGTTGTATATTAATGTAAACGGAATAGTACCATTATGAAAATGATTATTAATAATCAATATCTTGGAGATTCAGAGCTTCCCCCACCCCTTCTTCCAAAAATCCTGACTTTAAGTTCAGCTTTTCTTCAGAAGGACATTCCTGATAATGAGATTGCATACATTCTCCTTATCCTGGTCAGCCCCCACCCAAGCTTGCAAGTAATTTAATGTAAGGTAGGGAAGTTCTCCGAGTTCTACTCCAGCTCTTGGGTAGAGACAGATTTTAGACAGGTTGTCTACATACTCCAAGGCGGGGAGTGTTCTAGTATGGCTGGGAGTGGTCTGCTATAGCTGGAAGCAGTCGAGTATGGAGATATTTTCTCCATCCAGTGGTGAAATGAAGATGCAGTGACATCAGCCCCTGTTGAAAGGGTTTATAAACTGTGCATCCTAAGCCTAAAGGGAGCTCAGTTCTAAAGTGGCTCCCAAGCATGGAGGCATGCACGCTGCCCATTTTGAGAGAAATAAACAGTGATACAACCTAATCCTGCGTGTGTTTCTTAGACCAATCTCTGAAGGCTGACACCATATAGTGAAAAAACAATGAATAGGAAGAATTCAGAGAAACACAGGAAGATATATAAACAATGACACCTACGTAAATGGAAAGAATACAAAAAATCCTAAACTGTATGATACGTAATTATAATGATCCAGCTTGTTTTTGAAATGAGAAAATGTTCTTCCTTCCCTTCTTTGGAGAGGTAGGGTGTTATGGGTGTGGCATGTAGCCCATATTACCTTATAGACTCAATTTATAATGATGTTTTATTTTATTTTTTGGTAGCAAAGAACTGGAAACAAAGTGGGTTCCCCTGAGGAATGACTGGGGAAATTGTGATATCTGGACATAACGTAGTTAAATAAGCCAACTTTAAAGTAAATGCCCAGGTCAGCCATGTCTTCATTTCTATCTAGACTCCACTTCTCACTCTGGACTCTATCTACCAAGCCACTGAAGCTGCCTTACCCTGAAAGTTTACTCCATCCTTGGACTTCTCAAAGTGGGAGTACTTGCCATTCCTGTGGCCCCTTCTTCTGATTGGCTGCTTCCTCCTAGAATCTCCATGTTAAGGAAAGTATCCAGGCTAGCTATGTCTTCATTCTTTTCTAAGCCACACAACTGACACTCAGGATTTTCTCTACTCTGCCCCCACTCAGGTACTTGCTCAGTCCTGCTCCACCCTTTTCAGCTTCCTTTTAAGTGCTGTCTTCCCCAATTAGAATGTACGCTTCTTGAGGGCAAAATTGTCTTTCTTTTGGGCTTATATTTGTATTCCTAGCACTTCGCACTAGGCCTGCTTATAGTAAGCACTAAACATCACAGTAGTGAATGAAATCATATTTGAACTCACCTAGCTACAAAGATGTAAGGAAAAACACTTGTGAAAGATTTAAGAACTATGATTAATTCCATGATCGACATTAACTCCAGAGGACTGATGATGAAGCATGTTTTCCATCTGTTTGGCAGGGAGGTGGTGGACTAAAGGTAAAGAATAAGACATATTTTCTGATACAACCAATGTATGGATTTGTTTTTCTTGACTGTATTTTCTACAAGGGAGGACTTTGGGGTGGGGGTGGGGTGTTAGGAAAAGAGTGAGAGGAATAGTGAGAATGATACCAAAAGAGAATGAGAAGAAAGCAAAAGGTAAATGAATCATTTGAAAAATACAAGAAAAGAGCAGAAGGAAATTCAGAAGGAGATATAGACAAGCAGGGTAACATCAGAACAAACATGCTAAATTTGAACTACACTTTAAAAAACAACAAGCTGTGCATGGCAGGTATTCATAATTTCTTTTGCAGCTCTTTTTTTCTATTTTTCGCTGTATGGGGAAACAATCGTGTTTGTTGATTAGTTACCAAGCTCATGATAATTTTGAGAAAGATTTCTAAAACAAGGAAAATGTAGAAGATTTTTATCAATGATGCTGGCACAGCCTTTTGGATTTTTATCCATGATGCTGGTACAGCCTTATTATTAAGTTATTTTTGAGTGAGGAGGAGAAGACCTTGGGGTGGAAGTAAAACAAATTGAGGACAATCGGCACTTACAGTGTCCTGGACAACTAATATGGACATAAATCTTCCCAGGAATTTCTGCCTCTTAAATTCCCTGCCTAGGAGGAGAAGAATGATCTTAGTTGTTCTCTAATGTGCAAAATCAAAGGTTTTATAAAGGTGTTTGTGGTTTTTTTTCCCCCTTTCAGTATTCTATAATAGGAAAACATTCAGTTTCTACAGGAGAGGAAGAATAAACTTACAATAAACGAAGATCCTAAAAAGACTTATAGAATACACAAATCTGAAAATATTCTATAACAAACATTTAGCTTCATTTAAATTCCCCAAAGACAGGATTTGCAGCCACAAAACTCTAAGAAGCAAATAGATCCTTCTACACATAACAAGAAGAGGTCCTAGAAATCATATGCCAGACATTACGAAATTTTCAATATTCAAGCATTTCAACAGTCAGTTTAATGAGCCCAAGGGCATCTTTATCAATTTGCTAGGAGACCCTGATTTTGAAGTAAAAAATAAAATTAGACTCCTGAAAAGAACACAATAGAAGAGTGAAAGATATTCCTATAGCTGATAGCTGATGTGACAGACACCAATTAACGAAAAAGGATTTCAGAAGTTTGCTGCCTCCGGATTTGAATTTTTCCAAATTTAACTCTAAGCCTTAGCCTGAGAGCATGTGTAGGCATAGTGATGTACACACACCCCAGTGCAGAAGAAAATTCCTACAGATTATGCCACGAACCAGATGGGCAACAGAATGAGATAGAAAATCCTCTCCACTATTCTGGAGGCCTAATTCCTAATATCTAGTTCATGTTGTACTAGGAAAAAAAAAAACTTCTTATCAATTGGTACTTGGATTACGAATGCTAACAGGCGAAGGAAGAATCCAATTTTTAAGGCTTCCTTAAACTCTTCCAACTTATCTAGCAAATAGCTAAGTGGTTTTTGCTCCCCTTTTATTAACTTTACAAGAAGGAAAAAGAACCATTCTAAATAACACATGAGACCATTTCTGGTTACTAAATACGAGAATGTTTGACTATAGGCAGACTGATTTCAAGAGATGAAAATCTGCATCTTCTAGGTCTACATACCTTCTCTTTGGATTGGTTTGGGGTTTTTTGGCTGGACCTGTGTCTGGTGTGGGGACTTCCGGTATGAGAACTCTCTTGACTGGAAACTCATTTGTAATTTATAATCAGATTATGACCAAGTTCAAATGCTACCTCCTGCAAAAGGCCAATCCTGCACCCCAATTGCCAATGTCTTCCCCTCAAAAGTTACTCTGCATTGACCTTATATGTAAGGATTGATGCATATGTTGTCTTCCACTTTGGAATGTAATCTCCAAGGGACTTGGGGATGTTTTTGCTATTTCTTTTATATCCTCAGAGCTTAGCTGAGGGTCTAGCAGATAGTAAACTCTTAATAAATGCTTGCTGATTGATAGATTACATTTACCTAAGGAACAGAGAGGTCCTATGCTTACACAGGAATCTATGTCAGGGGCAGGACTCAAACCCAAGTCCTCCTGACTCTAAGACTGGCCTATCTACTGCCCCCAATCATATAGCCCCCTCAGACCTACCTAAAAGAAGAAAGCTATAAAACTCAAACATCAAAACCTTTTCTCTGGGTTTCCTTTCCCATCTATCCCCTACCTTTAGATGCCTCTCCCACTCTAATACCAAATGAAGAATTTTTCCCAGACTAATTGACATCCCCCAGACAAGGTCCTTCTCTTTCCTTGTGGGCAGATGTTATTTGCATACTGACATATTGTAAATCTAGTCACCCAGGTAACAGGGCTTCAGTTAGCAACTGCAAATTGAAGGTCAGCTTGATTCCTTCTAAAATTAGAAGTCAGAGAAATCTGATTTTTAACTGTTTGAAGTAGGGTGCTTGGTTTGTAAATAAATTTCATTTTTACAATAAAGTTTTAGTTGGAGCCTGTAATATTATGCAATGAAGGCAAACTGAAGTACTTCAATGTGCCAGTAAGATTTGGTTTTACATATTAATATGTTTCCCCTCCCAATTCTATGCTGTTTCTATCACCATTCTACCATACTTGAAACCTTGGAATTATCTATAAAATGACAGAGTTAGACTAGATGCTCTCTATAGTCTAGCTAACTCTAACATTCTAAGAATATATCAAAAGAGATACCAGTGGGGCAGCTAGGTGGCACAACGAGTAGAGCACCAGCCCTGCAGTCAGGAGATCTGAGTTTAAATCGGGCTTCAGACACTTGACACACTTACTAGCTGTGTGATCTTGGGCAAGTCATTTAACCCCAGTTTTGGTACCACAGAATAAGGATGGAGGAAACACACAACAGGGAGTTTCCAGGGCTGGAGACTGGTTCAAATTTAAATGTTATTACTTCAAATGGAGGCAAGAGAATATTAGTTAGTGTGTAAGATACACTGAATAGGAAGAATTCAGAAAAGCCCAGGAAGACATATGAACTGACACAGAGAAAAGTACACAGAACCAGGGAAAAAATGATAAAAAAAAAATACAATGACTACAAGGATGAAAATGGAAATGGAAAAAAAGGATCTGAATGCTGTATAATTATAAGGACGATGCTTATCCCCAGAGAAAGGATGAGAAGAAACAACTCCCTTCCTTTGTTGCAGAGGTCGAACTCAGCTGAATTTTGCTAAAGTGCCTTTTTATAAAACTTTCTTTTTTGTCCTTTTTTATAAGGTTGGACCTTGGAGTAGAAGAGGAAAAGGATTAGATAATCCCTCCAAAAAAAATCAACACAAATTAAACACTGAAAATAATATTTTTCAAGTATTATTGTTGATATCTCTACAGATAGACATTTCCGGAATGTTCCCTTACTGCATTCTATTTTTCACTATCCTTCTCCCTTTTAAGCTTCAGTAGCTCAGCCCTCCTGTAACTTTTAAGAGCTCCAGTCAGCATCTAAAGAGAATTAAACAAATAAAATACGTAATTCAATTCTGGTATGCTGTACTTCAATGACTGACCTCCTTTTTTGAATCTCTAAAGAAATCACCCAGATCTAGGAAGAAGCAGCCAGATGGCTTGGATTTGTGAATTGTGAACACAGCTGATGAATTAAACATAGCATGTAAGTTTGTAACTTTCACAAGAAAAAATTTTTTTTCTGTTGTGCTTTCTGAAAAATATTACAGAGTAATCTTTTCTAGAGCTGGAAAGACTCTCAGAGACTATGTAATTCAAACCCCTTCCTCCCATTTTACAAATGAAGAAACTGAGGCCCATGGTGGTTAACTGAAATGCCCTAGGTAGTAAACATAGGAGGCAAAATTTAAACTTGGTTCCTCTGACTCAAAAATCAGTACTCTTTCCAGTATCTCGCCTAAAAACATATAGAAATCTGTGTGGCTTCTTATTTTGGACTAATGTTGTGATATAAGCAGCTAGCAAAGAGCTTTTTTAATGAATTAAATTCTATTTCTGTAAGACTTTTATAAACTTGAAGTTACAGAGCATTACATTATCCATTTATAAGAAGGGGAGGGGGCAGGGGAAGCAGAGAACAGGGAGGAAGGACTGAACTTAGGCTCATACAAATTGGGTTTAAATTCCAGGAAACTTTCCTCATCTACACTAGACACTGATCATATTTAATAGGAATTCTAAGTGTCAGAATAATATTTTGCACATGGCAGATGCCTACAAAATGTTTGGTATATTCAATTATTTACTTAGGCTTCTTATAAAAACTCCAGGCCAATAATATCTGCAAAATTATGTAGTTCTTAACCTAGGATTCATAAGCTTGGGCATAAAAATTTTTAGTAACAGCATTACAATAATTGATTTCCTTTGTAATTTTATGGATTTTAAAAACATTATTCTGAAAAGGTATCCTTAGGCTTATGGGCATCATCAAATTGCCACTGGGGTCTACGACACATGCAAAAAGTTTAAGAGCCCCTGATGTAGCTGATATGCTTGATGACTCGAGTAGGTGCATGAGTGTTTGAAATCTGTCATCAAGAGAATAGAGATCTCCTCCAAATTAGAGACAGATTCTCATGCATCTGTGTATCCAATCATTCTGAAGAACTAAATAGCAGTGGTTATGCAAAAATCCCAGGGTAGGATTAACCCTTACATTCCAACATGGGGAGAAACCCCACAACTGTTCTAGTTTATTCATATATGTTTAATATAGAGAATGGAAAATTAAGGAGGAAGGAGGCTATTCTCAAAGAAGTCTCTAGGAAAAAAAACTAACAGCAACAGTAATTTTCTTAAAAAAAGATGAAAATCATACTGCTGATCTCACTTATGCTAATTGACAAATGTCTCAGTTATCCACTAACCACTGGCACTAGCCCCAATTCACTTGATTCCCTGGACATCTCATCAGTTGCCATATCATAATCCTATTCTGAAAATCATAACTCAGATATGTCATGGAAAGGTTGTGCCAATATACCAACATGCTGCCCTATCTCTGTAACTTTCCAAATCAAAATATCTCTCCTTTACCATCACTCCCTGTAGGTGCTATCTCCTCTATTGTCCCTTCAGGGCCAGAACTGTCTTCACTTTGGCATTTTTATTCTAATTATTTAGTTCTTAGGCCATAGTAAACACTCAATAAATGCTTTTTTCATTCATTCATTCAATATATATTCATTGACCCTCGCAAATTCACAAAAACTCAGCTATTGGAAGTTGGGGGGTGGGGTTTGAAGGAGGATATAAGGTTAATGAGGAATAAAATCTTCCCTACTCATCAACAGGCCTCATGTGGAGCCCCTTAAGGGAAGCTTGCTTGTAGAAAGACTGACACATCTTTGGTTAATTTCTAATTAGGTACTGAACCTAAAGAGTATATATTCTGAGAGGTGACCTTTTGCTTTGGGGGCTCACTTATGAGAAAGATGCTGTGATTCCCTGGTCGAGACTCTGAGTGGCGGGATGTTCAGAGTTCCCTGACTCCTCAGAGATAAAGGCTCTTTCGATTCGGTTGTGGATGTAAAGCTTTGATTTAGTCTGTTGGTCTTTATTTCTCTTCTCTGTATTTTTTCTGTTTAATTAAAGAAGACTGTTGACTCCTGAAACAACTGTCTTTCCTAGTAAACCAGATAAAAGAACCTGCACTAGCAGCTATCTTGGGTATGCCAGTGTGGTTTTTATTACAGAGGAGAGGGAAGAAAGAGAAGATGAGAAAAAACATGAGGAAAAGAAGGGGGTGTTCAGCTAGGGGGCACAGTGGATACAGGACCAGCCTTGGAGTCAGGAGGACCTGAGTTTAGATTCAGCTTAGACACTTGACACTTATGATGAATTGTGTGACCCTGGGCAAGTCACTTAACCCTGACTGCCTAACCACAAAAAAAAAAAGCAGGGCAGAGGAAGATAAGGGAAAAACTGAAAAGTATTATTTATTAATGTCACTAGTAAGATAAGAAAATGCTTCAGAGGAAGTGGTTTCAAATCCTCATTCTACCACTTGCTACTTGCAAGACAACAGCAAAATCATTTAATATCTGTGGGCCTCAGTTTCCTTATCTTTAAAAATAAGAGGCCACAATAGATGACTTCAGAGGTCCTCTTCTAGCTGTAAATCTATGTTTCTTTATTCTTATTACTTGAGTCATTGACTGAAACACAGCTGTAACAACTGTGGCAGGTCTCCACTTCAGTTAATTTTTCAAACAGTAATTAAATTTCTTAATGGAGAGGTCTGGTATTTTTTTTTAATTCCCCAGAGTGGCTCTTAGGAACAAATCTGAATCTGAAGACACACTCTTCCACAGTTCTTAGCTCCACATATAGTCTTGAAGAGAATGAAATCTAAAGAAAGGCTCAGAATTGTGACTCTGATTGGAAAAGAAAAGGGTCTCAATCTACAGATGGGGCTGCACGTGGGTCTGAGCAGGATGCTTCTGCAAACCCAATGCCTGCTGCATCAAATGATTTGAGAAATTTAGTCAGATAAAAAAGTGCTTCAGAGGAAGTGGTTTCAAGTCCTCATTCTATTGCTTGCTACTTGTATGACCTTAGCAAAATCATTTGACATCCACAGGAGTTAGATGTGGAAGGGACCCTGGATCTCAGAGGCCCAAGGAAAAAGTGACTTTTCTCCAAGTAACACAAGTAGTCAATCAGCTGATCTGGGACTCAAATCCAGGTTTTTGGAGTCCAAATCCAATGTTCTTTAGACTACTCCACTTCTTGGAGATATAACTGTTTCTAAAATTCCCTCTGACTCCAGAAATCACAAGTTCATACACAGATTTTAAGTTGAAAGGAACCTCGTCCTATTCTAGTTCAACCTACCCATTGTATAGTTGAGGAAAGGTTTGGAGAATTTAGTGATTTGTCCAAGATCACACAGGTAGAAAATGGCAGACCAAGATTCCAACCTGGCCCTCCAATTCCAAATCCTGTATTCTTTCCATGGTATTCCACTGCTTTGCATTTCATTAAAATTATATCTGGGAACTGTCTCAGCCGCTAAGGTTTTGTTATGTTTTTTGTTTTTGTGGGGGTGGGGATGGAGAAAAAGGGAAGAGAAGGGGAAAATTAGGGAACTTGAGGCCCTATTGTGCCATTCAGAGCCCCTCAGCAGTAGAGGCATGTTTTTGTTTTGTTTTTTGTTGAAATGTGTTTTTAAAGTCTTCCTTCTGGAAGTAAAATGGCTTTCCATGGGAGAGGTAGTAGTGTGCTGGAGCCAGGAAAACTTAGGCTCAGAGCCGGCTTCAAACAGCCGTGTGACCCTGGGAAAACCACTTAACCTCTCTTGGATTTCCCCATCTCTAAAATAAAGATAATAACAGCATCTACCCTCAGAGGGTTGCTGTGAGAATCAAAGGACTGCACTCTTTTGCAAACCTTAAAGCACTAAAGAGGTCAGCAATTATTATTCCTAGAAAGCAGTTTCTTCTTTATGAATTTTTCAACCACTTTATAACCCTTATAGCCCTTAAGCTGAGCTATTACATGACTTTTCTATCTCCCTACACATCTGGTTATTGGTTCCTGGAATAAGAAAGTAATTGTTGCCCTCTTATACCTCTTTGGCTGCTTTAGACAAGACCTATGCTGTTCTGCATAATAAATTATGTTTCCAATGCCCATGCTATTATTAGATTTGATCTTCACAATAACCCTGTGAAGAAGGTTGTGAAGTTATTACTATTTAAAAGATGAGGGAATAAATTGGAAGGAAGGAAGGAATGGAGGAAAAAGGAAAGAAGAAAAGAAGGGAGAACCAGAATCAAAGGGATGCCTGTCAGAGGAAGAATGGCTGAACAAATTGTGGTATACGAATTTGATAGAATATTACTGAACCATAAGAACTAAAGAGAGATGATTTCAAAGGACCTTGTCTAGTACAAATTGAGGCAGAGTGAAATGAGAAAAAAATTATACAAAGAAAACAACGATGAAAGGAAACCAGCTTTGAAAAATTAAGAACTTTGATCAATGCAAGGACAACCCATGTATCCAGAAGACTCATGATGGATATTACCAATCTCCTGAAAGAGAGATGATAGACTCAAGAAACAGAGGTATATATATATATTTTGCACATGGCCATTGTATGAATTAATATTGCTTACCTAGTTATTTATTACAAGGTTTTTCCTTTCTCTGAGTTTTCCATGTTGACACTGAAGGGGGAAAAGCTGGTTAACACCTTCTCTTACTATTATAAACTATAGTGTATGACATGGGAGGGGGAGGGTGGTGGTCTTCTTACTTATGAAATCACTTTGTCAAGCAAAATCAATTCCTTGTCTAAAAAAGATTACATCTCTATTTGTCCTCTAAGTTTATCACTACTCTTTTGGAGTCATAGTTGGTCATTATGTTGACTGGAGTTCCCAAATCTTTCAAAGATGGTGCAGTGAATAGAGAAGGAGGCCTGCAGTCAGGAAGATCTGAGTTCAAAACCTTACTGGCTGTATGATCCTGGGCAAGTCACTTAACCGTCACCTGACTCAGTTTCCTTATTTGTAAAATGCGAATAACAATGACCCCTACCTCCCAAGGTTGCTATAAGGATCAAATGATATAGTAATCGTAAAGCACTTAGCACGATGTCCCTTACATAGTGTCAAGATATTAGGAGACGCCCAGTTTTCCCCAGCTAAGGCCCAGCAAGCAAGCTGTGCCCTGAGACCAGCATAACAATAATCCTCTGCTCTCACCCTCCGGCTGATCTCAGCCACAGCAAAATTCCAGAATTTTCATATAATTATTGTATTGCTTTGACCAGCACCAAATATTCTCTGAGCTTAGACAAGCTCCTGCTGTAGCCGTTCCTGGTCACAAGGCCCCGTCACATTATTGCTGTTACCCCTCATTGTCAGGGCTACAGTTCACCTCAAAGCCATAGGTATAAGAATTAAGATCTACCTACACTAATATGGGTCCCCCCGCCCCAACACCCAACAAGGGGCATGGCTCTAGCACATATGTCCTTGCTTGCAAGCTATTTTCCCCACTTTGAAATTAAACTGTTGGCTTATTCCTGACTCTCCTGTCCCTAGCCTGCTCTGTTCAGCTCTGCCACCCACAGGTCAGAGGCTGGGTTCTGGTCCAGTTGACGATAGCTAGCAATATATAAATATTAGCTATTATGTTTTTGTCTAGATAAAAGTTCATATCCGAAGTCGGGAAAGCTATAGTCACTCACCTGATAACTCTACAAATTCGGGGTTATAGGCAAAAAGCAAAAGAATCTCTATATTAATACGATATTTTCTGAGGCCCAGAAGGTCAAGTTATAAAACGCTAGCTGTGAAACCCTGGGCAAGTCACTTAACCCTGCTTGCCTCAGTTTCCTCATGGGTAAAATAAGTTGGAGAAGAAAATGGCAGACCACTCCAAGAAAACCCCAAATGGGGTCAAGAAGAGTCAGACACAACTGAAAACTACAGAACAACAAAAAAAGGTCAAATGAAATTCATTTCTTAATCACTATGTGTGGGGTACTGTGCTAAGTACTAAGTACAAAAAGGAAAAAAAAAATGTCCCTGATCTCTATTTACTCTGCAGATTATTCTCCTGCTTCTGGCCCACGTTACCAGCAGATAAAATTCTTTAGGCTTTCCTTTCATAGAGTTCAAAGCCCAGGAAGTTAGTCCTATGTGTCTGTGATTGAGAAACACAGGTATCAGATACAGGCCTGTTCCTCTTGTCAGTCTTTGGAGGGTGGGAGAAAGTTGAGGCTCCAACCTGTCTTTCCCACAAGGAATTTACTTGTGATGATTACTGGCCAGACTGTACTAGCCACAGCACCTACCTAAAACAAGTAAGGATAAGGCTTTACCTCTAGGTATAAGAGAGGGCAGCTTCAAGTCAGGAAAGTCAACCTTGACACAATGTGAGTTTACAGGTAATCAACTTTGGAGATTTAACTGTTTTACTAAGAATCTATAATTAGATACAATAAGACAAGAATTAATTAAAGGATATAAGGAATGAAAAGGGTTGGGTTTGGGTTTTTTTCTTTAAGTTAATTCCTTCACTCTTTCTGTCTCCAAAAGGCTGACTTGGGGTTATCATAAGTTGAGGGCAACTGTCATTGTTGTTTTTTGAATAAAGGGAATTATTTTTAAAATTTGCTCTCTGCCAATCCAAATTTTACAACAAAGCTTTCTGTCCTCTGCAGGGCAAGAATTACACTTGGCATCATTCCAGGAATGTTCTCCACACCTTCGAGAAACATTTTGCTTTCAGATCTCAGTTCCCATCTGCTGGTGTGAACAAACACACACACACACACACACACTCTTATATAACATCTTTTTTTATTTTTTTTAAAGGATAAGAAAAACTTCAACTGGAGATGGAGAAAGAAGAATTGTGTCCTAAATTTATATGGAATCACAGAATCTCAAAGAAGAAAGGGATCTCAGGAATTATCTAGTCCAACTTAAACTTATAATTGAGTCTCTACTTGAATACCTCTAGTGACGGGGAACTTATCAGCATTCCAGGAAGGTTATCCCACTTTGGGACTGCTCCAGTTGGCAGGAAGTTTTTTTTTTTTTATATCAAGATAAAAGATGACCATTTGCAACTTCCACCCCATCTCCTAATTCTGCCCTCTAGGGCCAGGCAGAACAAACCTAACTAGTCTTCTACATGATAGATAAGCCTTTCCAGCAATTTGGAACTATGCCCAAAGGGCTATAAAAATGTGTATACCCTTTGACCCAGCCATACCACTTCTAGGGCTGTATCTCAAAGAGATCATACAAATGGGAAAGGGACCCATGTGTACAAAAATATTTATAGCAGCTCTTTTTGTGGTAGCAAAGAATTGGAAACCAAGGGGATGTCCTTTGATTGGGGAATGGCTAAACAAGATGTGGTATATGAATGTAATGGAATACTACTGTGCTATGAGAAATGGGGAAGAAACGGACTTCATGATAACCTGGAAAGACCTACAGATGTGATGCTGAGTGAGAGGAGCAGAACCAGGAGAACATTGTACACAACCACAGGTATATTGATTCTGTGATGACTAACTTTGATAGACTTGTCTCTTCAAAGCAATACAAGGTTCAAAGACAACTCCAAAGGACTCATGATGGAAAAAGCTAGCTACAACCAGAGAAAGAACTGTGGAGTATGAATGCAGATTGAAGCAAACTATTTGCTCTTTTTTTTCTCTTCATTTTTGGTTTTGTTTCTTCTCTCATGATTCATTCCATTGGTCATAATTCTTCTTTACAACTTGACTATTGTGTAAATAAGTTTAATATGAAGGTTTATGTAGAATCTATATCAGACTGCATGCTATTTTGGGGGGAGGGGGAAGGGGAAGGAAGGAAAGAAAATTTAAAACTCAAGAACAAGTGTTGTAAACAAAAAATAAAAAAATCTAATTAAAAAAATAAGATGATTAGAATGTTAGAATATAAAGAACCGAAGACGTTTCATCACCAGTTATAACTCAATTTCAAGAACATAGAATAAAGATAGCATTCCATTCTTTAAAAAAAAGACTTGGCTATGGAAAAGGATACATTTTTTTTGAACTTTGTCTAGATAAAAGTTCATATTAAAGTCGAAAGCTATTGTCACTCACCTAATAACTCTACAAATTCAGACTTATAACCAAAAAGCAAAAATCACAAATCACTATATTAATAGGATGTTTTCTGAGGCCCAGAAGGTCAAGTTACAATACACTAGCTGTGTAACCCTGAGCAAGTCAATTAACCCTGTTTGCCTCAGTTTCCTCATGTGTAAAATGAGTTGGAGAAGAAAATGACAGACCACTCCAAGAAACCCCCAAATGGGGTCAAGAAGAGTCAGACTGAAACTCAAAGTCAAAACTGAAAACGACTGAACAACAAAAAAAGGTCAAATCGAATTCATTTCTTAATCACCGTGAGGTACTGTGCTAAACACTAAGTACAAAAAGAAAAACAAAAAATGTCCCTCCCCTCAAGGATTTTATAACTTAAAGGGGGATGCAACATACAAATAATTATGTACAAATGAGACATAGAAAGGATAAATTAGAAATCGTAGTAAATCATTTCCATGATATAGTGATATAATTCTACCTTTAGAAAATGTGAGGCTCCTGCCGTATTAGCAGCAGTATTCAATAATTAATAAAGAGTTGATGCATGATGTAACAGCACCAGTCCACATTTCTCTATATATATGTTTGGGTATAAGACTATCAGAGGAGCAGAAACTCCAAGTTCTTAAGTTTGGTTTGTTTGGTTTTTTTGGTGAAGGGGCCATGTCCAAAGTTTAATAGTTAAGGAAGTAGCATGAAAAGAGTATTGGACTTCAAATGAGAAAACCATCGTGTAGCTTCAGTTCTGACGCTTGATGGGTGGTTAACAAATCACTTGATTTTTCTGGGCTTCAATTTCCTAATCTGTAAATTGGAAATAATATTTTTACTCACAGGGCTGCTGTGCTGATCAATGCATGCAAAGTGCTTTCTGACTAAAAAAGTACAATACTGAAGCAATTCTAATTAATAATAAAATAGAAACATGAATCACTGGAATTCAAAAAATGCCCAATTAAGAGTCTGTCAACTAGAAATGTCAGCAGATGCCCAAAATAACATTCTTTCTTTTCTTAAAACAGAATTTATATTGATTAATACATGTAAATGCAAAGGGCTGAATCACATCTCAGTACATCTGCACTACAGGTAAACAGCTTTCTCGTCACAGGTTAAAAGACCAGAATTAAACAGTCATTGAAAATTCACAGTAGAACCAGACTCAGGGGCTACACACCTGTAATTCTACTTCCCCAGGAGGCTTGGGCTAGTGGATCTTGTGAGCTTGAGAATTCTGAGCTACACCAGGCTATGATCATGGGATGTCTGCACTAAATCTAACATAATTATGGTCAGCTCCTCTAACCAGCCCAGGTATAAAACAAAGCAGATTAAAGCTCAGTAGTGAGGATTAGGCTATGAGTAACTTCTGCACTTCTGGCCTAGGTGAAATGGGAAGAGAGGAAAGGAAGGGAGGAGGGGAGGAAAGAAGGAAGGAAACAAGGAAGGAAGTTATAAATTCAATCTTTCTAGCTTCACTGGGGAGAAAAAAACATCTGCCAATGGCCACAGATTCTGCAGTGAACTCTAAATCTGACAACCATTTTGCAAAGACATGACCTTGGTCACCAGAGACACTAGGCAATACAATATGGGTAGTCTGGCATGAACACATGAGAAGTGCTGAAAGTGAATCAATAGTGTCATCTTAGACGGCAAGCACAAACTCAGCTTCTAAATCAGAAAGTAAGATAAACCTAACCAGAGAGAACGGTCCAAGGGCATTAGAGTACAGCAGAGTGTCTGTAAACCCTGACACGAACAAGAGTAGTGATAATTAACTCAGGCAACATCTATTACAATATAGACTTTTTGCAGACTGTTTGGCTGCAAGCATTAAGACCAAACCTTAATGCAAAAATTCAAAAAGATGAGAGAAGAAAAAAAGGCCAGTGTTGTGAAAAAGAAAAATAACTCACGCAAGAACGAATACCTGTCCCATCTCTGGAAAATGTTAAAGCAGAGGACTGATAATTTACTCAGGTGATTTTCTTACTAGGACAACGGTGCTCTCATAAAATTTGTTTTATTGTAAAACAAATCTATTTCATTTGCAAAGATATTAGGAATTATAACAGTATCCTTTCAATCAGCAATTCCCACCAATATTGGATTTAACCATTAAATCTTTAATAACAATAGCAGCTGACATTCAAACAGTGCTTTCCTCCTAAAAACCAAGGATAAACGGCATAAGTATGATCACCTATCCTACTTCATTTCCTCCCTCTTAGGAGAAACTGACTTCAATTTAAATCAGGAAACATTTATTAAGTACCTATGTGTCAAATTGTACAGGGGAAAGAACGCCAGACTTCGAGTTGGGAGATGTGGATTCCTATCTTGGTTTCAATATTTCTTTGGATGAATAACTCTTGGCGAGTCACTGATTCAGTCTGGGCCACAATTTACTCATCTGTAAAATTGGAATAAATAGTACTTATTCAAACTACCTCACAGAACCGTAGGATATGCACTTAGAACATGCTCAAGTTTTTTTAAAATGAGTTATCCTCATGATGACACCTTGTTTGCCAAATCCAAGGGACTTGCCTCAGTCCTTAACCTTCTTGGCCTCTTTATAACATCTGACAATGTTGACTATCCACCTCATGGATACTTTTCCAGATGGAGCTTTTGTAACATTGCCTGAATGCCTTCTCAATATCCCTTGTTGGGATCTATACTCCTCTATATTCTTTCTATGCACTAACTCTGAGTATACTCCCTAGGCTCTATCCTAGGCCCACTTCATTTCACTATCTCACTTGGAGAGCTCATCTGCTCCCATGAGTTTAAGATGTTCAAATCTATATATTCAGCCTTAGCCTTTCTTCTGAGCTTCAGTCCCCCATTACCAACTGTCTATTAGATATTTCCAACTGGATTTTCCCCATAGGTAACTCAAATTCAACATATTCAAAACAGAATTAAATATCTCCCCAAACCCACCCCTTTCTCAAATTCCTTTGGTTTTTTTTTTTTGTCAAAGGCACTATTATCTATCCAATCACCCAAGGTTACACTTTCAGAATCATCTTTGATAATTCCCACTTCCTCATCTCATCTATCCAATCAGCTGCCAAGTCTTGTCAATTGTACCTGCGCAACACCTCTCCTATCTCTCTCCTCTCCAGTGATCGGCCACCACCCAAGTTCAAATCATCATTACATCTCGTCTGGACTACTGCAGCTGCACCATAGTTGGCGTCCCTGCTTCAAGGTTCTCCCCTCTTCTATCCGTCCTTTGCATGGCTGTCAAAGTAATATTCTTGAGGCACAGAGCTATGTCACTCCCTTCCTTGTTCAATAAACTCCAGTGGCTCTCTATTACCTATAGGATCAAATACTAATTCCTATCTTTGGCATTTAAAGCCCTTCACAGCTTAGCTCCAACTGATCTTTCTAGAATCATTACATATTACTTCCCTTCCTGCACTCTGTAGTCCAGTCAAACTGGTCATCTTCTTATCCCTCATTCATAATGTTCCACCTTCTGTCCGTGTGCCTATTTCCCATGCTTGGAATACACTCTTTCCTCACTTCTGTCTCTTAAAAGCCTGTTCAAGGCTTAGCTTGAGGGTTACCTCCTGTTTGAGGCCTATCCTGATCTCAATTTTCTGGTACTCTCTAAATTTACTTTGTCTACGTTGCTTCCCTTGGTTCCCATCCCCAATAGAACATAAACTCCTTGAGGTCAGGGTCTTCTCTATCTTGTAGTATCTTAGCACAGTACCTTGGACATAGCCCATGCTTAACAAACGCCTACTAGATAAATGAATTTACATGCAGGCTTCACAAAGGGGTCTCTGACTCTAAATCTAGCATTCTTTTCATTTCAAAACACTACCCAGAAGTTCCTTTTTTAAAAGTCCAGATTTTGCGCTTACTTCAGCAGCACATATACTAAAATTGCCACATTACAGAGAAAATTAGCATGGCCCCTGTGCAAGGATGACGTGCAATTCGTGAAGCATTCCATATTTAAAAAAAAAAAAGTCCAAATCTCCTGATGTGCTTAAGATGACTCGATTTTCAAAAGAATCCGCTTACGTCAAACTTTTCAGGAATATATATATATATATATATTGCAAACAAAACAAAAAGAGAAAGATACCTGCTTATGACCCATAACTAAAACAGGTATGTTTTTAAATGTCATTTGACATATAAAAAGCTTTTGCTGGGCTCTTTATTATCTCCCTATCCTAAACATATCCCTACTGATATGTACAGAAACTACATAGCCATTTCTCATTCCCCCTAACCAAAGTGAAGAAATTGTTTAAACAATTTACAGCCCACAGAAGAATCAAAGGGCTAATATCCTTAGACCATCCTGATGAATGAACGTGGGCATTTGGAGTGTGCTCCACTTCTGGTGTCTTCAACTTCAGACATGCAGACACTATGACCAGATGACCCAGAGCATGTTTTCCGAAATGAACTGTGCAATCCTGACTCAGGCCAGCTCTCATATCTGGCAGATCTGTCGTTGGTGTTTAGTTGTTATCAGTCGTGTCCAACTCTTCATGACCTCTTTTGGGGTTTTCTTGGCAAAGTTACTGGACAGGTTTGCCATTTCCTTTTCCAGCTCGTTTTACAGATGAGAAACTGAGGCAAACAGGGCTAAGTGGCTTGCCAAGGGTCACAGACCTAGTACAAGTAGATGAGGCCAGATGTGAACTCACTCAGGTCTTCCTGACTCCGAGGCCAGCACTCTATTGACCCTATCTAGCTGCCTTCTGGTAGATCTGTTAACATCACACAAATTCTCCTGTGTCCCAGAGGCTCCTGAGAAGTGTCCTAGGCTCTTTTCCTAGTGTCATGAACACAACTGTAATTTGGGCTGTAGGCATTCAGTTTCTACCCTTACGTTATTCTTCTCTTCTTACACTCTATTCTGTATGTCCATTCCAAAACTTTTGAAGGCAGACTATCCACTCCCACATCCACAAACCCAAGAAGATTTCTGAGAAAGGAGGAAGAAGTAAAAGGCAATAAGGAAGAAAAAAGGTCCTGAATCTATTTATAGACCTCCTCCAATTACTGACCCCTTTTTTACTCAGTTTCCCATCTCTTCTGATCCCCCTGAAAACTCTAGATACTCAGTCTGATCTCTGCTTGTAATGCTAAAAAGCACTTTATCCCAGACTCAGCCTCTCTCTCATCCTGATCCCAGACTCAATCATCCAGGCCATCTCCTGCTCTCCTATACCTAGGAACATAGAGTTCAGAGATGAGATAGAGGCCACCTTCCTCATCCTCTTATGTCCCCTCAATCCTGCGGAAAATTTTCCCTCCCATCCAAATACACATACCCTATTCCCTCCCATTGCATTCATTAAATACAGCAAAATGTACTAGACACATATTTGTAGTGAGCACTGGAAATTCAGAGATGCATAAAACACAGCTCTGTCCTTCAAGGGCTTAGAACCTTGTTGAAATAAAGCATACACCAAAAAACATGCATTAAAAAATAAGGCAGTGTAAGGTAAAGATGACTGAGTAGTATAAACAACTAAATTACTATGGTGGGTTAAGTTCAAGTTTAAAATAAGAAAACCTGGATTTGGAGATGAGATTTGCCACTTATAACTTGCACGACTTTGGGCAGTTCCTTTAATAACTTTTCTGGACCTCAGTTTTTCATTTGTAAAATGAAGAAGGGAATATTAGATGACTTCTAAGGTTCCTTCCAGTTTTAAACCTATTACTCCATAACCATCTGGCCCATTCCCTTTGTTTCCCTGATGAGAAAATAGAGACCTACAGGGTTAAGGGTTTTGACAAAGCTCCAAAGTAATTGATCTGAGGTAAGAATTCAAGTCCTCAGACTCTTAGAATAGTATTCTTTCCACTAGATGTACTGTCTTCTTCATTTAAAACAAACAAACAAACAAACAAACAAACAAACAAACAAACAAACAGAGTCCTTTTATCCATCCCTACAGATTTTGGGTACTTTTCATAGGCTGTAGTTTATCTTCCAATATGGATAGTTTCAAATGATATTATGCCATAGAACTGAAAATTGTGGGGGTGCCCATCAATTGGGGAATAGCAGAACAAGTTGTACATGATTGTGACGGAATACTATTGTGCTATAAGAAATGGTGAGCTCAATCTATCTTAGAAAAACGTGGATCAGGGCAGCTAGGTGGTTCAGTGAATAGAGCACCGGCTCTGGAGTCAGGAGGACCTGTGTCAAGACACTTGACACGCTTACTAGCTGTGTGACCTTGGGCAAGTCACTTAACCCCTTAACTCCAATTGCCCTGCCTTCTCCCTTCCCAAAAAAAAAAAAAACCATGGACAGATAGACTTACGCAAAATACTGAAGAGCAAAACAAGCAGTATACAGTAACAGCAATATTGTTTCAGGGACAACTTTGAGCGACCAAGTCACTTTGACAATTGTAAAATATCCAAATTAACTACAAAGGACATATAGAGGAAGATGCTATCTGCATCCAGAGAAAAAACTGATAAATAGAAATATGTATAGAATGGTTTTACATATTTATACATATTCGTGTCTAATGATAGCCATGGGGTGAGAAAAAAGAAGAAAAAAGAAATTTACATGAAAACTTCATTATATATTTAAAAAGAATAGCAAGTTGTACATAATAGATTTGCAGTTTCCTGTGCAATCATCTTTTTTATTATACTATGTTGTGGAAATGCTTGTTTTATTCTATAAATTGAAAAAGAAAGAAATAAACTATATCGGAAGAAAGGGATTAAGAAAATATTATGGCTCTGCTTGGAGTAGTTAGCTGGTGCTACAGTCACAAATAGATGTGCAAAGGCCAAGTATCCCACAGAAAATACCATAACTGCATATGATGGTGTTTTTTTTCCATTCAACTCCTTGGCCAGGCCCTTGGTGGCCAGTCGCTGTCTGAGTTGCCAAACCGATGCGCTCAGGTCCAGAGATAAAACCATCTTCCCCATTCAACTTGATGCAAAGATGAAACAAAATGAACGTGAAAGTAGAAAAGTATAGTTCTGCCTCTACTTAAGTATTCCTGTCCTGGAATCTCAAGCTTATCTATTAGGTTCTCAGGTCTTGGTTTTCCCACTTCTAAAAGGGGAATCTCTGTATTCTACCTTTACGTACCCCACACAAAGAAAGGTCAGTGAGTGAAACTGATGAATTGTAAACATGATGCCTTAAAATATTACAAGACCTTCTATTTCCCAATATGGGCTTTCAAATCATGTTAAATACCACGGCTACCACCTTCCCTAGAGTAAACGCGTGCGAAGATATACAACCCGAAATAGCCATCGGTAAAGATCACAGACAACACACATTCCTTGGAATGACCCAACTGGTCGTTCTCAATATTACTTCTCAAATAACTTAACCATTAGTTCTCAAATAACTTCTTCAGCAATGACACACTTTCCAATTTCCAGAGAAGTAATGCCATTCTTTGTTGCTGTTGTTGTTGAGAAATCTCTCACCTATTTTTTTACCCCTGACAGATCCGGGCTTTTAAAAAACAGCTTTGTCTTTCATCTTTCCTTCATTTTTGTGCTTTACACTTCAGGAGTAAAGAAAACCCTTAAGAAAATTCAGCCAGCAACTATTCTTTCATTCTTCTTAGTAATCTAAAACTTTCATCTGACGTACTCAGAATATGTTTTATTAGGGACACCTTGGGGAAAATGTACTTTAAAAAAAAGTACACAGTATTTTCCAAATACTACTCTCATCTCTTTTGTTCAATACACTGTATTTTACTAGACATATATTGGATGTGTGTGTTTTACACACACACACACGGGCGTGGGGAGAGAGAAAGAACCATTTTATATATAGGAGATATAAATACACACACACACACACACACACACACACACACACACACACACACACAGCCTGAAGAAACTTTCCTCCTCTGGTGGAAAGTCACTTATGCCCTAGAGACAGGTCTCCTCCAAATAGAGAAAAAGTAAGCTCTAGCCAGTAACCTAAATCTAAAGTACTGTCATTCACAATAATGTCACCACTTTAGTCTGGGTCTAGCACCACCAAAGAAACACGTGGTCTTGACCTAGAAAGGCATTGAAATCCTGATGTGCTGGCTCATCACAAAGACTGACATTTGATAGGTCACAGTAAGCTTTCTCTTTTCTAGAGTCTGTAGAGGAACCAAAAATCCATGTCAGGTGTTCCACACTGGTTGAGCCAGTTCCACCTTTTTTTAATGAGTTCAGGCAGATTCCTCCCCCCACCCCCCAAAAAAAGCAATACAGATTTGCAGTGATTATATAAGTTTTTGAGAACATAAAGTCTCCAACTTTCTCTAAATCTGCTTAGTGGCCAAAAAAAAAAAAGTTTTATGGCTGAGTCATGCTTAGAAATGGATAAAATGCACAAGCAATGTTAAGGCTCACTTTAGTTGGAACTAGCTCAAGACTTGTGTTTAACTCTATCAGGGATTTCATGTTTAAAGACTATTATAACTATTATAATTAATCTGGGGATAGGTTTCATGGGATCTGTGAACTTGTATGGAAAAAACAATGATGTCTTTATATTTTTACCAGGATCTAAATTAAATTTAACATTTCCTTCAATCTTTTAGAAAACATTCTGAGAAGGGGTCCATAGGTTTCACCAGATTGCCAATGGAGTCCATGACATAAAAAAAAAAAATGTCAAGATTAAGAACCCCTATTGTATATGGAATGAACAACATTGTTGGCTTAGATCATGTCATTTTGGTACTCTTTAAGAAACTGGAATTTTTAGATTAATACAATGATCCAAGACAATTCCAAAGTACTGATGATGAAAAATGCTATATACCTCGAGAGAAACAACTGTTGAACTCTTGGTACAAAGTAAAGTATAACTTTCTCTCTGTTATTTTCCTTGCTTTTTTTTGTGATATGACTAATATGGAAATATGTTTTGCATGATTTCACACGTATAATTGATATCATATTTCTTGTCTTCTCAGTGGGTAGGAGAGGACCTTAAGGGAGGGGGAGATTTTGGAATTCAATTTAAAAAGTTATTTATAAATATTTTTTAGAACCATTTTTGCATCACAGTGTGAAGATGGATAAAGACAGGCAATAACATCACAGCCTAATCTTGCTACTTTAAAACAAAGAGGCTGCCCCTCAATCAGTTACACCTCATGCCAAGGCCCAGAGGGACACTTTCCTTTCTCCCTTATGCCATTCTTTCCCTTCATGAAGGGGATGATAGTTTTCTTGACATCAAGGGCTATTCTTCCATACTCCATCATTTCTAGCAAAAAAAAAAAAAGTAAAAGAAAAGAGTACAGTTCTTGAATATGTGGACAGAGGAATCATCAATGCAATTCTCAGAACTTCTGCAAAGTGCTCAGTGTTACGTGGAAGTTTAGACACACTATATATCTGTCCCAACATCTAAACAATTAACCTCCAAGCTCTATCAACTCTACGTCATTGATTTCTCTCTAAGCCCACCTTCTCCTCCGGCCGTACTGCCACTACTCTAGATCAGGTCTGAGTCACCTCTTACCTATGCTGGTCTTCCAGCTTCTAAACTGTCCCCTCCCTAATCAGTCCTCAGCTTAATTGCCAAAATAATCTTCCCACTACGTCACTCACTTCTCTGAAATCTTTAGTATCTCCCCAGTGACTAGAAGATAAAAGTCTCTCTGACTTTCAAGACTTATTTCACACTCCTCCCTTTTGAAGGGCAGCTAGACGGTGCAGTGGAAGTGAATAGAGTGCCTGGCCTGGAGTCAGGAAGATTCATCTTCCTGAGTTCAAATCTGACCTCAGACACTTACTAGCTGCGTGACTCTGGACGAGTCACTTAACCCTGATTGGTTCTGTTCCTCCTCTATAAAATGAGCCGGAGAAGGAAATGGCATCCCACTCCAATATCATTGCCAAGAAAACCTCAAAAGGGGTCACCAAGAGGCCAACATGATTGAATAACAACAACACTCCCTTTCAAAAATTCTGAGCCCCAGGCAAAATGGAGCTATTGCCTTTGTGCAGGCTTACCGACCATTATGCCAGGAATGCATTTCAATCCATATCCCTGCATACTATAAAAAAACCTTTCTGTTTCCTCTGAGATTTAACTCAAGTGCCCCCTTCTTTACAAAACCTTCACTGACCACCACTATCCCCTTCTAAGTTGAAAAGCTCTCCTTTTCCTCAAATTTCCTTAAAACACTTTGTTGGGATCTCTTCTTTACCCCCATCACACTCTCCATATTGCATAATGTTCATTTGTATCATCCTTGTTAAACTACACCTAACCCAATCCAACAAACATTAAACGTTTCTTATATACGACCAATCCATACACACGTACTAAACATCTAATATGCCAGGCTTTGTGCCAAGCCCTGGGGATACAAAGACAAAAAATGAAGCATTCCCTTCCCTCGCAGAGCTTCCATATATTATACATATATAGTTATGGATACAGGATATGTACAACATGAATATTAGACTAGGAGGGTGAAAGGGAATAAGAAGCTGAGGGAATCAGGTAAAACCTCATAAAGAGGTCACAGTGGGGCTGAGTCTTAAAAGAAATAAGGGATTCCAAGAGGTGGAAGGGGTAAGGGAGTACATATTAGGCGACAGAAGTGACAGAAGAAAGAGCCTCCATGTATGAGGGCCAATAAGTTGGCCAACACAATTATACCATAGAGCATAAGGAAAGTAATGAAATGTAAGAAGACTGGAAAGGTGGAGACAGGCCAGGTTATGAAAAGATTTAAGTGTCAAACAAAGGAGTTTATTTTTTAAAATTCAGCTCTAAATTCTCTCCTTCTTACTCCCCCCCTCCCCATTTGGAAAGCAAAAAAAAAAAAAAATCAGAACTCATTACGAACATGTATAGTCAAGCAAACTAATGGCCACATTAGCCATGTCAAAAAATATATACACAAAATAAAAATTATATCTATTTATGTGTGTATATGTATGTGTACAGACACACACAGAGGCAGATGCCAAATATCTTGAGAACATAAAGCCCTGAACTTTCTCTAAATCTACTTAGTGTCCAAAAAAAAAATTTATGGGCAAAATGGATGAAATATATGAAAAATGATGTGATTCACCTTAGTCAGAACTTACTAAAAAGTAGGCTGAACCAGTGTATACACACACACACACACACTCACTCACATTCACTTCAATCTGCACTCTCAATTCATCACCTCTCTACTGAATACTGGTTTATGATGACCCTCAGAGTGTGGCAGGTCATTGTGTTGATCAGAGTTCCCAAGTCTTTCAAAGTCAAACAAAGAAGTTTGTATTTAATCCTAGAGGCCATTGAAAGCCCCTAGAGTTGGGCAGCTAGATGGTGAAGTGGATAGAGCACCAGGGCCTGGAATCAGGAAGACCAGAGTTCAAATGTGACCTCAGACACTACAAGCTGTACAAGTCACTTAACCCTGTTTGCCGCAGTGTCTTCATCGCTAAAATGAGCTGGAGAAGAAAATGGTAAAACACTCCAATATCTTGGCCAGGAAAACCCCGGACCTGATACCACTTACTACCCTCCCCCAACCCCCCAAAAAAAGAAAGCCCCTCAAGTTTTAGTGAGTAGGAAGTGAGATGGTCAGACCTACGCTTTTGGAAAAACGCTTTGGTGACTGTGGAAATGGATGGACTGAAGTGAGGGGAGACTTCAGACAGCAAGACCCACTAGGGTGCTACCTACCATAAATAGTCCAGGAGAGAGCTAAGGAATTATGGCCTAAATTAGAGTGTGAGCTGTTTGAATGGGGAGAAGGGGATCTATGCAAGAGATGCTGTGGAGTTAGAAATGACAAAATTTGGCAACAGATAGCACTACCACACAGGTTGACTTGCTAGCACAGTTCACTCTTGATCTGGTCAGATGGGAAGACAGCTTTGGAGAGGTTAATCATCTTACTTTATTCTGGTCTATTCTTCTCACAAGAGCTGCTGATAATGGGAACATTCCTACAGTATTCCCTAATCACCTTCTCAAATCTCGATAGGGTCAATCAAGACAGGCACAGCTTGTATACTCCCTTAACTCCCCTCAAGCCTTAATAGGGGCCAGTTGAAGCAAACACAGCTTCCCCTCAAGCCTTGAAGGGAGCCAATCAAGGTACACACAGCATTCCAGCTTGTACGTTCAACCCAAAGGGTGTCCCACTCACTTACTAGTACCCACCTGCTTTATATGGCATCAGACAAAGAAGGCATATTGCCATCAATAGCCTCTAATTTTATGTTACCTCATCTTTGTATCTCACTGAGCAGTAGTAGTGGACTTTTACAATTTAAGTACAAATGTTTACATTATTTATCATTATATAATGCTGCGCAAGTGTGGTGGAGACATTTTGAACCATGATTATGAGAACTCATGTCTAACACCTGAGAACAAGAGATTATTTTGGCTATGGATACTGGGAACTAAACTATAACAAATAATAAAAATCCACCTTACACACACTAAAATCTACCTTACAGCAACTGGTTGGAAATTGGAGACAGGTGAGAGTAAGGAGTTGCAGTTGCAAACTTGGGTAAGTAGAAAGATTGGGTACAGTGGATACAAAGATAAAATAAAAATAATCCCTGGCCTCAAGAAGCTTTTATTCTCTTTTGGGAGAAATACAACCTAGACATAGATAATACTATATAAATATATACATACATATAATATATAAATATATATGTCTGTGTGTACACACATATAGGTATATACACATAAGTATAATGTGAATATATGTGCATATACATACATATACACACATGCATACATATATATATATAATAACTTAAGGAAGAGAAATAAGGCACTAAAAACCAAGGGGATAAGGAAAATCTTTCCTATAAGATGAGAAAGGACCTGAGCCTCAAAAGAAGCTTGGTATTCTAAGATATGGAGGTGAGGAAAAAAATATATTCCAGTCTGAGGAATAGCCCTGTACGGAGGCAGTGAGATGAGAAATGGGATGCCAAATTCAGGGAAAAACAAGAAGGCCAATTTGTTTGGAATATAGGGTGCATGAAAGGGAGTAGTAATATGTAGGTAGCTCTCCAAGAGCAGGAACTACATAATTTTCACCTTTATATTACCAGAGCCTATCATGGTACCTTATACTATATAATAAATGTCTGTTGAATTGAATGTAAAGGGAGGTACAGTTTCTCACCTGACTTGAAAACTGTATTAGGTATTCTAGCACATGTATAGGAATGCATTTTTCTCCCTCCAAATGTGAGGGGGGGAGGGATGTAATTCTTTAACAACAATTAAAAGATGTTATTCATGATCAGGACTTAATATTGAGTAGTTATTTTATACATGACACAAACAAAATGATAGGACATCCTTAATGCTGCCAAGATTCTGAGAAAGTCCCCAGTGCCATGGCCATAAATTATGTAAGAGGAGAATTTTCTTGGTACAACTCAGTGAAGAAAATAAAAGCCTCCTGTGATAGAATTTACTGCTTAATAACTCTTTTACAAGCTAAAGTTTCAGTTTAATCATTTGTGACTTTTGATATTTTATTTAATAAATACAGGAGGCAGCACCCAAGAGGGAGTCTTTTATATTGCTTATAAATTCAATTGAAGTACTTACATTTTCATGATAAAATAACATTTTTGGAGAATCTTCTACAATAAGCATCTATTCTCCTGACTAATCCAATATATTGACAGAGACTTAGAAGCCATATTTCAAGTCCTGGAGCCTGAATAGTGACATCAGGATTCATCTTTTCCTTATAAAAACTAAACAAATACTATTTAGATGAACAATACTACTGTGTAATCCCATAATACTTTCACCTGAAAGGATTTTGATTGACTGGCCAAGAGTCAGTCCCACAGCCAATAGAAAAATCCAGAAGTGACCACTGGCATTTTCCAGGCACAAAGCTCACAGCATGGCAGATAAGATTTAATATAAAAACCTAACCACCCTAACAGTACACATGAAAATGCAGCTAATCTTCATTTTCCATTAGCTCTTCACACGTCACTTCATCATTGTTCTGCAGGCGGTAGACTTTCTCTACCACGTCCCAGAAACCTCTTCATCCTGGAAGCTCACTCCAGTCCACTGGAAGTACTCTCTTGCTCTTGGAACCCCTCGCTATGACTGGAAGCCTTCTCCACAAACTGCCATTTAAGGGGGCTACCCAGGCCATCCATCTCTCACTCCTCCCTAGGCATCCACTCTAGACTTTCTCTGCCATGCCCTTCCTGGTACTTTTGTCTCCCCTCCCTCCCTTATTCAGCTTCCTTTTATCCACCGTCTTCCCACAGTAGAGCTCCTTGAGAACACAGACTGTCTTTCTGCTCTTACGTGTATTCCCAGCACTTAATAAATGCTTTTTTTTTTGACTGTTGATTGACAATGTAACAAGAATTATGCTTCTAATGGCAATGATCAAGAAGAGATTTTCGTATTTTATCAAAATTCTTACAGGTCTTCATCCTTACTTCTTTCAGACTCTGACTGCTTTTTTTCCCCTTCTAGATATTGGCTAATGCTGGCTACAAAACAAAACATATACTAATTCAGAGGTTTTACAAGAGTACTAGCTCATATCATAACTGAAGATGAAGTACTCCATGTTACATTAGAATGGACCCAATTTGCAATAACAATTTCAACAGACATTTCTTTTGTTAACTTGGAAAATACTATTTATATAAATTTGCACAAGCTTTAAAATAAATCCAAGTATACCAAATATTTGCATTATTTGGTTTTCATATAAAGACTATATTATTTTTAAATTTCTTGGAGAAACAGTATAACTATAATATTGAACCTTGAGTCCCCGTTGGTCTCAGGTTAGGGTTTGTTGTTGTTCAGCTGTGTCAGACTTTTCATGACGGGACTTGGAGTAGTTTTCCATTTCCTTCTCCAGCTCACTTTACAAATGAGGAAACAGAATGCAAAACAGAGTTAAGTGACTCATCCAGGGTCACACAAATAATACGTCTCTGAGGCCAGATCTGACTGACTCCAGACCCAGTACTCTATCCATTGGAACACCCAGCTCACCATAAATTATTTTCTAGCAGTTATTCACAAAGCTGCATTCGTTTCTTCATCAATCTATCTCATTGTAATCATTCTCAATAGGTTCCTCTTTCCCTACCTGTTGTCATAGCCACACTTGGCCAAAGGACGTGTAGAAAGGACAAGCAAGATGACAACAGCTTCCAGAATGATGTCAAGTTCACCATTTGAGGAACGTATAGTGAAGTATAATTCCTGGCTGGTGATGTGGACATTGGGGAAGGGGGGAGCAATGGAGGACCCTGCTTCCTGCTGACATACCTCAGTCAGCTGAGATGACAATTATCTGTTCAACAAAACTGCTACTTTATAAAAATAAGTAACTCAGGTAAAGTTTATCTTGAGTTCTTTGACATCTGTTGCTTATGTGACTCTGAATGACTCATCAAGCAAGAATAAACAATATTACCAAAACACATTGTGGCAAACCAGTGAAATGTGAACAAACACCATCAAATGAAAGTGCCCACATTACAGCAAACTTCCCACATATGTGACGCAAATCTTAAAGCACAAGCTTTCTTACCTTAGGATTTTTAAACACATATATATATATGTAATTCAGGATGTATGACATAAAGAAAGAGGGTGATTGTTCATATGCCCATATCCAATCAGCCAGATAGTAGAGTTGTTTGCCATTTCCTTCTCCAGTTCATTTTATACGTAAGAAAACTGAGGCAAATAGAGCTAAGTGATTTGCCTAGAGTCACACAGCTAGTAAGTGACTAAGGCTAGATTTGAACGCTAGATTTGAACTCTGGAAGACGAGTCTTCCATCTCCAGGCCATGCTTTAGCCACTGCCCCACCTACCTGCTCCGCTAGGAAATGGCAAACAACTCCAGTATTTTTGTCAAACCCCAAAAACAGTCACAAAGAGTCAAACATGACTGAAATGACTAAGCAACAAATTTTCCTAATAAATAGCCCCAAAGTCAAAAACACAAATGCTGATACACTAAACCTATGGGAAATAGGGAGTTAGGTTCCCCCAGCCACCAACAACCATCATCTTTTGCTAGAAATCATTGAAAATAGTTTTCTACATATAATCCTTTACAACAAAACATTAATCCTGAGAATATGCATTTTTCCTAACACAGTAACCATGAAATAATCCATATAATACAAAAGAGAAGAGAGGCAACTCCAGAAAGGACTAGGAGGGGCAAGGGCAGTGAGGTCAGAAGAACTCAAAGGTAAAAAGGGAATCTCTATGTGCTATTTCTAATCTGCCTTTCTGCTCTGTGTTGAACTGCTCCCCAATGAAAAGCACACACCTTGGAGTTTGTCCCTGGTGGTCTGTGTTTGGGATCCCACCACACACAGCTCTGCTATGCCAGGCCTGGATGCTTGCTCATGGGATTGCTAGCAAGAGGAGGGGTGACCACTATCTCATTTACCCACAAACTTAGCTGCTTTTCCATTTTTTCAAATGCCCCATCAGCACTTGAGAAGTTAGTTACTTTAGCACTTTCTGGGGTGGATTCACCAATACTTTAAAGAATACCTTCCTCCTTTTTGCAGATATAAACTTGCACCTCTCATTATTCCCTGAAATTGGACATAGCAGTGAATGTGCCCGTTGCCAACTCAGAAAGTGAAAATGAGGCTACCAATAAACTCAGCTAGGTGGCTCAATGGATAGAGCACTGGCCCTGAAGTGAGGAGGAAGACCTGAGTTCAAATCTGGCCTCAGACATTTACTAGCTATGTGACACTGGACATGTTACTTAACTCCAATTGCCTAAATAATATAAAATTATGCTACTGCTTAAACATGGGAATGTTAAGGATAGACTGTACTTATTTTTTTAATAATTAAATCAGAATTATTTATTGATAAAATACTCAACTCTGGAAAACAAGGGTTCTTAACATTCACCTTCTGAGGCAGAGGTCAACTGTATCTTACATAGACTATACTTACATAGGCTTATAGAAAATAAACACAAGATAATGTAGGAGGAAAGGCGCTAGCAGCTGGGGATTCAGGAAAGGTTTCGTGAAGGTAGCCCTTGAGCTGAGTCTTGAAGGAAATTTGAGATTCTAAGACATGTTACTGAAGAAGGAGTATATTCCAGACAAGGCACACAGCTGGCACAAAAACACAGAGATGGAGAATGGAGTGTCAGTTATCCAACATAACTCAATAGTTTTCTTTTAACTAACACAGATAAATATGCACCTAGCAATAAAATGCAAATATGATAAGAAAAGAGATTATCAGAATAGTTTGCAGAATATGCAATCTCTGGTTTGTTTTCTTTCATAGCAAGAGACTCCCATTTGTCTCTTTTCCTCTTTGCAAAAAAAATCATAGCTTAAAGTAGGAACATACTTTCAGAGTTTTTTAAAAAGTGAAAATGCCCTTAGCTCACGGTTCTCAAAAGCCAATTTTCAAGAAAAGTCACCAAAGATCATTCCATTGTAAGCTATGACTATATTGCCTCATTTCTTTTCAAATCTCCTGGCTTGATCGTAAGATTATGTTAGCACTTTCTTGTTGATTAAAAAAAGCTTTTTTTAAAAAAATTAGCTTTTAATGTGAATAAAAGTAGTATACGTTATCATCAGAGAAAGGAATGATGAAGGAATAAAAGATGGCCTGATTGTGTAATGAGAAGGAAGGACAATTCATAGACAACTTGTGCGTTCCACACAAATGTTAACAAAATATAAGGAAGGGTGCCATTATGTTGGGGCACAGGGAGCAGAAGCTGTGAAAGTAACACTCACCTAGTAAAAGTAACACTCAGCTATCTAATTCAGTAACACCTACTCTACCTGAGAAAGGCATCAGGTCCTAGAAAAACTTATTTCTTAAGTATCTTAGAAAAGAGATACAATCTCAGAAAATGTGTCAGAAAATTTTACAAAGTATTTCTAGTATGAACAGACAATAGCTTCTACACCCCTCCGTAGGAAGGAGAGGTTTGGAAAGCATGGCTAAGCCACAAACAACTCTTAGCAGGTGTCAGTGAAGAGAATGATGATGGGCACCTATTTTATTCCCCTTGAGAGTTCAATTCTGAGGAGTCCTCCAAATGCTGACGTGGGCTAGGAAAATCACAGACTTAAAGAAAACCCTATTTCTCCATGTGGCCCTGGTGAATAGCTAAATGATGACTGCCTGTCGGGCCCTGAGGTAATCTGATGGCTAATATTCATGGTACCCACAGTTACTAGTGTTGCATTAGGAAGGTGGCCAGAAAAACACTTCTGTTTTAAGGAGCAAAGAAGAGGTCAGGAAATGGGGAGGCAGAGGAGATTAAGAAATATCAAATTAAAAATAAAACCAAAGAAAGCTGCAAATTCCACCTATGGTCCTTTTAGAGTTTCTAAATCCTATGGAATGGCAAATTAACTGGCAAGGTTTTCATAAAAGTAGTGTCAAATGAATGGTCTCTCTGCATAAATTAGTCCTGAAGTCTCTCCAAAGTCCAAGTTCTTTCAGACAAATCTACAAAAAGGAAAGTTACAAAATACTCAGGCAACCTTTAAATATATGGTATTTCGCAGGGATGTAGAAAATGAGACAAACCTTCCTTGCTTTTCTGTTTGTTTGGTGGAGGGGGAAAGGAAGGGAAGGGAGAAAAGGGACTTGAAAGGGATATGAGACAAGAGGGTGTAAAGGAAGAAAAAAATCAAACTCCTCAAATTTCAGAATGGCCCTTTGGTGTACTATATGCTTCCTAATTCTTAACCAGAGTGTTTACTGTTGATGGTGATGTGTGGAAAAATGCCAAGTCTCTCTTTTTTCTTCTACTAAGTACAGATTGGGGCTTCCATGTCCCCTTCTCAAGGGCTACCCAAAATACAAATTTAAAGAAGCTCAGACTAGCTTCAGTACAGCATGTCATTGTTGAAATGAACAGAGAATTTTTTTTCTTTCCATAAGAAGAGTTACGTAAATCTACCAGAGGGTTTTTTGGTTTTTTTTTTTTTTTGCATTGACTACTCGATGGGTGGGCCATCTATTTGCCAAGTCACTGTTATGAGAGCTCCCAGGTGAAACCAAAGCACAGCTAGAGAGAGGCCTATATAAGAGGCTACGTGTTTCACGGATGCCCAACTACCCCTCTTCATAGTTTAATCCAAATTCGATTGAACAAAAAAATGCTTTGAGCACCTTCCATTTCCAAAGTAATGCCTAGCTCCTCCACAACACTAAGATTCTCTAGACCAGAAATTTTTAAAAAGAATTTTTTTAAACATACCCAGAGCCTCAGGTGCTGAACAAAACAACTTTTATGCTCTCCTAATTTAATAGAATCTCAATCTAGCAAGAACAAGACCACCTCTGCCAACAGGAAGTACCCAGAGGCAGACCATAGATTCTGCTGACGTGCAGCAGAAATCTGTGGCTATGCTAACAAGCCATGACTGCTAGTGTTTTAGTTAAGGCTTTTGAAGTGGGGAGGGTGTTGAGGGCTGGAGAGAATCAGCCCTGGCAGCTCTCATTGCTTGGAGTGAAGGCTGGCACACAGAGCTTAGGGGGCAGATGGAAAGGAGCACCAATACCACATTCAGCAAGGCTATGAATGATGTCTGAAGGCTAGGGAAAAAAGAACCCAAACAAACAGATGTCTTAAATACCATTTCCCAGTGGTCAATTTAAGGGGTTCCAGAGATTGGGACACTGGTTGGGATTCTAGGGTTACATCTATTACAAACTTAGATGTGTAACCCTATGCAAGTCAACAAGCATATATTAAAAGCTTACTATGTGCCAAAAACTATGCTAAGAAGATACAAATACAGGCAAAAACAAAGATAGTCTCTGCCCTCAAGGATCCTACATTTTAAGAAGGGAAAGACAATACGTAAAAAGGAACTAAAAAGTAGGGGATTGAGGGACAGGTACTCAAAAGGAGGTCTGATGAAGTCCAAAGAAAGAAGGATATGTCTCCTTCTTCAAAATGGGAGGTTCTGGAAAGAACTCACTAAAGGGAGAAGGGGACCAGCAGAGTCAGAAGGAGAAGGCGGCTGATTCATCACGGACAAGTCCAGAGAAAAAAAAGAGAGGTCAGAAGTGACCCAAACTTAGGTAACTAGAAGAATGATGATGCCCCTGAGAGAATTAGCCTAAGTTCAAAAGAAACGTAGCCTTTGAATGACTCTAAGCAAGTAGCTCTATGTTCTCTGTATCCTGATTTCCTCAACAGTAAAGTAAGCATGACATCCACCTGATCTGGTTCTTTGGGAGGAATAGCTCAGCCATTCTTAGTCTTTTCTGGTGTCATGGCCCAAGGGATCCTGCCCCCAGATGCTTACTATAGCTGTGTGACCCTAGACAAGTCATTTAATCTGTCTGCTTCAAGTTTCCTCAATTGTAAAATGAGGGTGATAAACCTAACTCCCAAGGTTTATGAGGATCAAATGAGATAATATTTTGTAAAGTTTACCACAGTGCCTGGCACATAGCAGGTATTTAATAAATATTTGTTTCTTTCCTTTCTTCCTTCCTCAAACCCTTTGGCAATCTGATGAAACCTAGAGACCTATCCTCAGAATAATGTTTTTTAATATAATTATATTATCATTTTCATATTAAAATAATCTCTTTAAAAATTTCATATATATATACATACATATACATATTATATACACACACACACACACACACACACACACAAAATTCTTCTCTAAACTCTTGACTACTCAGCATTATTGCAGGGGTTCTTAACCTGGAGTCCACATCAAGTTCATGGGCACTAGGATAAGAGAGGAATAAGAAAGGTAGGCCCTCCTAATACAAAGTGAAAACAGGGAATTCCTTGTCTTATGCATCTGGCCTAGATGTGACTTGGGCATATGTGATATGACTAGGTAGTCATCTATGATGGGTTCATGCCATAAAGGTACAGGAATACCTTTCAGACCCCTTCTAAGCCTAGCCCAGCTCCCCAGGGAGGAACCCCTGTAAAGAAGGGGCAGGCCATCATACCTACTGCCAACCCACAGGGCAGACAAACCAGCCCAGCTAAAACCATGAAGCACCCTGAGCAGGAAATAAGATGTAACATGTCTCGTGTAAGTCAAACCACTATTACCCATAAGACCCCAGGGGAGATAGACCAGGACCCTGAGCCCAACAGCCTTGGGGTAAGCAGAACCCATCAGACCACCAGGGAATTGACCTTTGAGGATACACAGTCTGGCAACTTCCAGTTGCTTCGTCCAGTACTGCAGTCACCATCTCCTCAGCAACCACAACTACTAGAGTTCTTTGACAATGTCAAGTGGTTCCACATCAGAAAAACAATATACCTTTATCAGCAAAAATAACATGAATCCATCTGTTTTGCCGCTGCATCCTACAGGCCACGGGATCTTTCCATCAAACTTGCAGCTAAATCCTCTATGTGTTGTCTTCTACTCCTACTACCATTAGAATGTCAGCCCCTTCAGAACATGGGCTGTCTTGCTTTCCTATTTTACTGCCATAGAAAGTTCTTAATGCTTCATTCATTCATTCATTAGGTTTGCAAAGTTCCAAACCCTATTCATACCTTCTGAGAATCCATTCCTTCCTTTTCCCTCAACTATTAGGAGGAGCTCAACTAGGCTTAGAGGTCTGAAAGAAGTAACAAATTAGAGAAGAGCCTTCATTCTAAACAAATCTGAACCTTACCAATACCATTCAACCTTTTGGGGTAGGGGATGGGCAGGGAGAAGTTAGGATCTTGCAAAAGGCAGAATTTTAGCTGGAACCTGAAGGAAGCCAGGAGGTAGAGACCAGGTGACAAAGATTTCCAGACATGGGGTATAGACAGTAAAAATACATAATCAGGAAGTGAAGTATCATGTTCAAGGAATAGCAAGGAGGCTAGGAGGAGAAGTATAAGAAGACAGGAGGAAGTGACCAAGTTATCAAAGGATTTAAAAGTGAAACAGAAAATTTTATATTTGAACCTACAGGTAACAGGGAACTGCTACCATTTATTGAATGGGAAGGAGGTAGGGGTGACATGGTCAGATCTGTGCTTTAGGGAGATAACTTCCAGCTAAGTGGAAGATGGAGTAGAGTGGGGAGAAACTTGGGATGAGGAGACCTCACATATAGAGAACTGGTGGCTAGGGAAAGGAAATCCAGTCTGGGGAGTCACGGTGATTGTGAGTAGAGGCATAGAGTACTCAATTTTCATGATCTTTCCAACATCAATGGTAGTATTGATTTGATCCCTATTTCCGGAGCAAAACTAGGAAAGAAACAAGGGTATATGTGACCAAATTTATCAAATGCAAAGCACACTAATAACCATTCCTAAGGAAATGCAGCCCTCTCCTTTTCTGAAATCAAGTCACTCAGGGGTTCTAAGACGGCAGCTTTCCTCTTGCCTCAAAGAAGCAAGATTATTTGTGAACTTCTAGCTCTGAATAGCAGAATTTCATCTTTGTCTTTTATACATTCTATCACAGCACCTCACATATAAGTAGGGCTTCAAAGCTTGTTTGCTACGTTAAATTTTAGCGCCTGATGACAAACAGGGCTCAGAATTGCTTTACTGGTCTCTTCTGTATCTCACAGGCCAAGTGATTTTGTATGCCATCCCTGGTTGCCCTAAACAGCTGCCTTTAACTTAGAACACTGTTTTAGAGAGTATTTATGGACTGCATGAGTCTCCCTCTATTATTAGGGGTTGTGATCCAGGTCACCAGAATTTCCTCACGTTTACATCTTTCAAGTATCCTGGGATATACACTGGCCATTACAGACTCAGCTGCAAAATAAGTATTTCCCCCTCAATCCCAACCTGTGTCAACATCTCCTAACTGTGTTCCTTCCTTGATCTAAAACAGCCTTGTTTATTGAGTTTACATAGTTTTTCTAAGGACAATTTTTTAAAAGATCAAGTTGACCTCTACTAGGGTTTATCCACAAGATCACTATGACATTGTATAATGGCTACTAAGTCATTCTCCCTCCTTTCTCAAGAAGTACAGTACCTGGCTCACCGCCTTTCTGTCCTCCCAATCTGCCCTTATACAGGAAGACTTCAGTATCTATATTGATGTTCCCTCAAGCTTCCTTTAAATTCCTCAGTTTCCTTAAATCTCTCATCCTTCACTCTAACCTTAGCCATACCTAAGGATGGTCACACACTGGATCTGACCATTAACGTTCTCTCACTCCATCTCTTCTTATGGCTTCCCTCACCCAAACCTAATTCTTTGCCTTCTTTGAGACATCCAATCCCTTCTCCCCTTGGTACTTTCTCAGGCCATTACCCCTACTCTGACTTTATTTCTTTTCCATTCTCCAACCAATTTAACTCTACACTGTCATCTACTCTCAAGTTCATTTCTCCCTTGTCTTATTGCAGCAAATTACTCGCCAAACCTCAGCTCTGGATCATTACCAATACCTGCCTCCTCCAATGCCGAACAGAACTAAAAGAAAATTGCAATTCCAATTATCCTCCCATCCCTCCTTCCTTGAATGTCAATGTCTTCCTATCAACCAGTGGCTTCCCCACTACCTACAAATGTACCTTATCTCTTCATCCAGAAAAAACCTTCACTAGTCCATCCTGTTCTCTCAAGCTATCATCCTATATCTCTTCTCCCTTTCTCAGATAAATTCCTAGAAAAAGCAATCTATACTCATCGTTTCCATTCCCTCTCACTCAATTCTCAACCCTTTGCACTCTGACTTCTGACAGCACCTATTAAAACAAACTGTTCTCTCCAAAGTTGCCAACAATCTTATAGTTGCCCAATCTGTTGTGTTTTTTTTCCTCCATCCTCATCCTTCTAAACCTAATTGCTGCATTTGACACTATTTGACTACCCTCTCCTCAAGGATACTTACTTCTGTGTTTTCATGACACAAAAGTCTCCTGGTTTTCTTTTTACTTGTCTAAATGCCCCTCTGTCTCCTATGTTGTTCCATCATCCATATCGTATCCTTTAATTGTGAGTGTTCCCCCAATGTTTTGCCCTAGGTCCCCTTCTCTTCTGTCTCTACATTTTCTCTCTTTCTCTCTCTCTCTCTCTGACCTCATCCAATCTCATGGGTTTTAATTATCTCTATTCCAATGACTTACAGATCTCCACTCCCAGTCTCATCCCTGATCTTCCTTCAGTATCACCAATTGCCCACTGGATATTTCAAACAGAATATTCTGGAGACACATTAGACTCAACATGTCCAAAACAAAAGTAATTATCCTTTCCTCAAAAACCTCTCTTACAAATTTCTGTTTCTATCAAAGGTACCACCATTTTTTCAGTGTTCCAGGTTCATAATCTTAGCATTATCCTTAACTCTTCACTTCACCCCACATATCCAATCAGTTGCCAAATCCTGCTTCTACTTCCACATTTCTTGCATTCAACCCCTAAGCTGTATTTACAAAGTTACCACTTTAGCTCAGATGCTCATCACTTCCTGCCTAGATTACTGCAATAACCTCCTAATTAGTGTCCCTGCCTCAAGTCTCTCCCCACTGCAGTCCATCCTACACAGCACTGACAATTATTTTCCATAAATATGGATTTAAGCATGTCAAAAACACACTCAATAAAAGCTAGTATCTCCCTATTAACTATACAAATACAAACTCTCCTTTGTTTTTCTTTTTTAAATAATATTTATTTATTTTTAGTTTTTAACATTCACTTTTATAAGATTTTGAGTTCTATATTTGCCCCCTCCCCCTTCCCCAAGACAGCATGCAATCTGATATAGGCTATACATTTACACTCATATAAACATATTTCACCATTAGTAAAAATTCGAAGTCTTCTGTTGAGCTTTTAAGCTCTTTACAATATGGCCTCAAACTATCTTTCCAAATTCAGTGTACACCATTGTACATTGTACATCACTCCTCTTTTGCCACAGTGATCCAGCCCAACTGGTCTTTTTTCTCTTCTTCAAACTCTCGTCTCTGTGCCTTTGCATAAACTATCTCCCATGTCTGGAATGCATTCCCTCCATACTTCTGCCTCATGGAATTCTCTCTATTCCTTCAAGATGAAGCTCAAGCCTCACTTTCTATATCAGTGGTTCTTTTTTTAAAAAAATTATTTATTCATTTTTAGTTTACAACATTCAGTTCCACAAGTTTTGAGTTCTAAATTTTCACCCCCTCCCTCCCCATCCTCTACTCCCTCCCCCCTTCTCCAAGACAGCATGCAATCCAATAGAGGCTCTACATAAACAATCACATTAAATATACTTTCACATTAGTCATGTTGCAAAGAAGAACTATAACTAATAGGATGAGCCATGAGAAAAAAGAAACAAAACAAAACAAAAGAGAGAGAGAGGGAAAGCAAATAAAATATGCTTCAATCTGCATCCAGACTCTGCAATTCTTTCTCTGGATGTGGATAGCATTTTCCATCATGAGTCTTTTGGAGTTGTCTTAGAATCTTGCATTGCTGAGAAGAGCCAAGTCTATCAAAGTTAGTCATCGCACAGTGTGGCTGTAACTGTGTACAATGTTCTTCTGGTTCTGTTCCCTCACTCAGCATTAATTCATATAAGTCTTTGCAGGTTTTTCTGAAATCTGCCTGCTCGTTATTTCTTATAGCATAATAGTATTCCATTACATTCATATACCACAGCTTGTTCAGCCATTCCCCAATTGATGGGCATCCCCTCAATTTCCAATTCTTTGCCACCAAAAAAGAGCTGCTATAAATATTTTTGTGCATGTGAGTCTTTTTCCCATTTGTATGATCTCTTTGGGATATAGCCCTAGAAGTGCAGTATTGCTGGGTCAAAAGATATGCACATTTTTATAGCCCTTTGGGCATAGTTCCAAATTGCTCTCCAGGATGGCTGGATCAGTTCACAACTCCACCAACAATGCCTTAGTGATCCAATCTCTCACATCTTCTCCAGCACTTACCATTTTTCTTTTTTGTCATGTTAGCCAATCTGACAGATGTGATGTGGTGCCTAAGAGTTGTTTTAATTTGCATTTCTCTAATCAATAGTGTATATCAGTGGTTCTTAACCTGGAGATCCGTGAACTCCCAAGGACTATATAGGTAGATCTCCATGAACTTCAAAGGAAAAAAAATTACATTTTTACTTCAAGATAAGTGGTTCCCTTTATCATTTAATGTATTTTATTTTATGCATTTTAAAAAATTATTCTTAGAAGGGGTCCATAGACTTCAGTAGACTGCCAAAGAGTCCATGACCCAAAAAAAGGTTAATAATGCCTGTTCAAATATGAGGCTTTTTCCAATCTCAGCAAATACTAGTGTCCTCCTTCCAAAATGACCTCAGAATTAAATTGTTGCTGTTGGTGGATCATTTTAGTCATGTCCAACCCTATTTGGGGTTTCCTTGGCAAAGATACTGGAGTAGTTTGCCATTTCCTCCTCCAGCTCATTTTTACAGATGAGGAAACTGAGACAAACAGGATTAAGTGACTTGCCCAGGATCACAAAGCTAGTGTCTGAGGACAGATTTGAACTCAGGAATTCCTGACTTTAGGCCCAGGACTCTATCACTGGACCACCTAGCTGCCCCTATAGTGCTATATAAATGGCAGCTATCATTATTATGGTAGGGGTAAGTGTCTAAGGCCAGAGAAGATGACTGGCATTGAACCCACTATACCACATAGATGCCCTGGAGTTAAATACCTTGTATTTCCTCTGTACATACTTATGTACTTCCTTGTTATCTCCCGCCATTAGAATGCAATCTCCTTGTCTTCTTATACAAAATGACTAATATGGAAATGTTTTACATGATTGCACATGTGTAAACTTATATCAGATTGCTTACCGTCTCAGGGAGGAGGGGGTGGAGGAGGGAAGGAGAGAGGTAGGGATAGAATTTGGAATTCAAAACTTTTTTTAAAAAAGTTTAAAAATTGTTTTAACACATAATTGGGGGAAAATAATATTATATTAAAAAATGCAATCTCCTTGACACTAGGGATGTTTTCTTTTTTGTATTTATAACCCTATCACAGTTTCCAGCACAGAGTAGATGCTTAATAAATGCCTGCTTGGTCATAAATTCTTCAATTCTCCATAAATCTGACAGCTAAACTATTCCTTGCTCTCCTAATTTGCTTATAGTATAACCTTTATATCTAAATCACGTACCCATTTTGACTTGATCTTGGTATACAGTATAAGATGTTGGTCTATGCCTAATTTCTGCCATACTATTTTTCCAGTTTTCCCAGTTGAATAGTGATTTTTTATCCCAGAAGCTCGAGTCTTCAGGTTTATCAAATAGTAGATTACTATAGTCATTGACCACTATGTCTTGTGTACCTAACCTATTCCACTGATCCACCACTTTATTTCTTAGCCAGTACCAAGTAGTTTTGATGATTGCTGTTATATAATACAATTTAAGATCTGGTATGGCTAGGCCACCTTCTCTTGTGCTTCTTTTCATTAATTCCCTTGATATTCTGGACCTTTTATTCTTCTAGATGAATTTTATTATTCTTTTTTATAGCTCTATAAAATAATTTTTGGTAGTTTGACTGATATGGCACTGAATAAATAAATTAACTTAGGTAGAATTGTCATTTTTATTATATTAGCCCGGCCTACCCATAAACAACCAATATTTTTCCAATTATTTAGATCTGACTTTATTTGTATGAAGTGTTTTGTAATTGTGTTCATATAGTCCCTGGGTTTGTCTTGGCAGGTAGACTCCCAAATATTTTATATTGTCAAAAGTAACTTTAAATGGAATTTCTCTTCCTATCTCTTGCTGTTGGGCTTTGTTAGTAATACATAGAAATGTCAATGATTTATGTGGGTTTATTTTATATCCTGCAACTTTGCTAAAGTTTATTATTTCAAGCAGTTTTTTCTTAATTCTCTAGAATTCTCCAAGTATATCATATCATCTGCAAAGAGTGACAGCTTTGTTTCTTCTTTGCCTATTCTAATTCCTTCAATTTCTTTTTCTTTTCATATTGCTAAAGCTAACATTTCTAGTACAATATTGAATAACAGTAATGATAATGGACATCCTTTTTTCACCCCCAATGTTACTGGAATTGCTTCTAGCTTCTATGCTTATCCTCATTACATATGATGCTTGTTGATGGTTTTAGGTACATGCTACTTATTTTAAAGAAGACTCCATTTATTCCTATGCTATCTATTGTTTTTAATAGGAATAGATGCTGTATTTTGTCAAAAACTTTTTCTGCATCTACTGAGATATGATTTCTATCTGATTTCTGTTAGTTTTGTTGTTGATATGGTCAATTATGCTGATAGCTTTCCTAACATTGAAGCAGCCCTGTATTCCTGGTATAAATCCTACCTGAATATAGTGTAGCATCCTCATGATAAGTTGCTATAATCTCTTTGCTAATATTTTATTTAAAATTTTTGCATCTATATTCATTAGGGAAGTTGGTCTATAATTTTGTTTCCCTGTTTTGGCTCTTCCGGTTTAAGTATCAACACAAAGTGAAGTGAGCAGAACCAAGAAAACACTGTACACAGTTACAGCCACATTATGCAATGACTAACTTCGATAGACTTAGCTATTCTCAGCAATGCAATGATCTAAGACAACTCCAAAAGACTGATGGTAGAAATTGCTACCCACATCCAGAAAAAGAACTATAGAGTCTGAATGCAGATCGAAGCATACTATTTGCTCTCTCTCTCTCTTTCTTTTTTTTGTTCCTTCTTTCTCGTGGTTTCTCTCATTGGTTCTAATTCTTCTTTACAACATGATTAATGTGAAAATATGCTTAATATGAATGTATATGTATAGCCTTTATCAGATTACATACCATCTTGGCGAGAGGAGAGAGAGGGAGAGGAAATTTAGAACTCAAAATCCTATGGAAGTGAATATTGAAAACTAAAAATAAATAAATTGGAAAAAAAATGCCTGCTAAATGACTGATCACCTTATATTGTCTGCTTTAGAAACAAGAATATAAAAATATCTAAATAGTCCTTTACTTCTTAGAGCTCCTTTGCCACATTTCTACCCTCCATACTTCCATAAACCATTGGAAGTTAGACAGTAAAAGTTTTTAAACAAGAGAGATTTTAAAATCTCAGATCCTCTCCCTAGCCTCATTTTCAAGGTTCTATAAACTTAGGATATACTGATTTTTCTTGTTCTTATTGCTGTTCTCTGTTTCCCATTAGTACTGAACAAAGAATCTTGGCCAGAGTCACAGCTTCATGAGAGCAATAAACTGGGAGTTGGAACCACGTGTATGGATGTTCTCTATCTCATCCAATTTTCCTTCAACTTTTCTTCCTCTTTACTACAAAACTTCTTGGGCAATGCAGTTGTTTACAACCCAGGCTTTTACTTCCGGATGATCAGGTCTCTCTTCAGCCCCTTATAATCCGGCTTCATTAAATTCCCTTAAATTGTGCAGGCTACAGATGCCTCTTCGGTTCCTGGAGAGTGAATTTCATCAAGCTGGCTCACACGTCAGTTCCCTCAATGGAAATCTCAGGAAGTTGGGTAAGAAGCCCCAGTTGCAATATATGTTTCATTTCAACTTCAATAAAAGTTGGGACTGAAAAGCGTACACTCGGTCATAACCAGCTAAGACAATGACTAACTCAGAGGAGTCTCTATGATTAACATTTTATTTGGATGCGTATATGATTATATGCGTCTTCTTATCTTCACTCTTGAGGATACATTCGCTGCACAAATAAATGCTAATCCAAGGTTTCTATTTTGCTAGTTGTATCATAAACATTTTTCTATTTCACATCCTTTCTTTCTTTTTAACTTCTACAATCCTTAGAGTTCAGCACCATGAGTTCTTCAGGACCAAGAAACCAAATAAAGTAAACAAAAGGAAAATGTTTTTCCCACTTAGAAATCTATTGAAATATAGATGAGGTCCATCCTGAATGGTTGGACATTCTGGGAATGCTATCAGACTAAAATGCCTTCATGGGTAACTATTATGCTAGCTACTCAAAAGATCTTATATTTCATTCAGATGAAGAATTATGCTACCAAAGAATAAAAGAGAGTACATGGCCATAACAAAGGCTTACATTATCTCTTATATTTGTAAGTTTACTTCAAAGATGTATCAGCATCAATTACAATCTTTCTGCAACTTAATAGATAAGTCTTCTGGGATTTCTCTAGCCCCAAAATTCATTACTCTGCAACCAACATGGTGATAAGGCTCTGAACTTAGGTGGGCTGATCTTTGGACAACATGCATGTAGTTCATTATTTAGCCTCGGGGTGTGTGTGTGTGTATGTGAGAGAAAGCAAGCACACATGTATATATTCTCCATATAAATTGCTTTTAATATATGCATATATGTATATATCAAATACTCCTTGTCATATTTTCCATTAATTCAACAAACAAGCATTTATTAAGCACTTACTATGTGCAAAGCACTGTACTAGCTTTTAAGAATAGAAAAAAAAAGTCCCTACCCTCCAGGAGTTTAAATTCTATTTATTGGGAGAATGAGGGAAGTATAAACAAATAAATATGAATTACATGCAGAATAAAGACAAAGTCATTTCTGGGGTTTGGAAGTGTACTAGCAAATGGGGTAGGAGTGGGGGAGGGAGGTAAGAATTAGAATAGCTCCTTTGTGGGAAATAACAGCCATCACATATAACATTACAGTTTAAGCAGTTTCTTACAGGATCAAAAATTTTCTTTGGCTGTAGATGAAGGCTCTCCGGAAGTTATCTTCATTCTTCAGACTATGAGGACACACTACTTTTTAAACAAATAGAACACACAAAAAAATTATCTGGTACTTCAGTGAACTGAAAAAGTAAATGGAATCTCCACTAAGTACACCTTAGGCACAGCTGGGAGCAGGCATGAGAGAATTTGACTCAAAAATCAAACCATACCAAATGCCTAATATGGAGAGCATTTAGGCAGTCTTGTGAATAAATGCCAAAAATGCATCTGGTTACAAAAATATTTTCTCATTCTTCCCTCCCAGAGGTTAAGTGGAGAGTCAAAATAAATTAGCATGCTTTTACTCATCTGATATAAAGTACTTGCTGCAGGAGGAAAGGTGTTTGCAAAGCTGGATTAATTCGTGAGTATTGGAGCCTCTGAACATATAAATGTTAGGCATCAGGAGTACATGTCTATATGTATACATAATTAGAGCATGGGAAACCTATCTCATTTAATATAATTACAGTCCGAAACAACTAAATCATTAGCCTTCTTGTAACTTAGGAGATTATATATAAAACATTAATTTGCTTCTAATATACAAAACTGGCTTATCCTCTCCACCAACACCATCCCCCACCCTCACTCATTGCTACAAGTAATCATTTTTTCTAGCTTAGCACAGATGCAAAGAGCATCTACTGCAGGGTATTTCTTTTTCCAGATCAACAAATCTAAAGTCCACAGAGGAAGGAAAGAGAAACAAACAGCACTCCTGCCCTTTGCCAAAGGACCAGGTTTATGCATTTCATTTAAGTAGAGGGTCCCAGACTCTGAGAACACAGCCAAAGGGGAGGGAACTATCTTTCCTTCCTCTCCTTCCCCCTCAACCCCAAATGAGGCAGTGTACCACCATCTAAATGGTGTTTGTTTGAAAGCAAACAGCATACTATTAAAGCAGTTAAGATCTTACCAAGTAACCACAGAAGAATATGTATAGCAGAAAGAGCAAATAAGAACTTCAAACACAATAAGTACTTAATCAAAGGATTGTTGCTTGAATGAATGAAACAGGAATCAAAAGATTCTACCACTTATATACTCTGTGACCTTGGACAAAGTCCTTTCATTTCTCTGGGCCTCAGTTTCTTCAACTAGAAAATGAGAAAGTTGAATCCAATGGTTTCTAAGTCCCTTCCCAATTCTTTTTGACATTTTTTTTTGGAGGAAGGCAGGGCAACTAAGGTTAAGTGACTTGCCCAAGGTCACACAGCTAGTATGTGTCAAGTGTCTGAGGTGGGATTTGAACTCAGGTCCTCCTGACTCCAGGGCTGGTGTTCTACTCACTGTGCCACCTACCTGCCCTCCTTCCCAATTCTAAAAGTGATTCAGGTGCTCTGCTCTCTAGCTAAAGGGAACCTTCCATCCCATAACATGCTCTTCAGATCTGCAGAATTTTCCCAATGGACAAATAGGTCACATATGATTGCTACCTGAGCAAAATGGATCATGTGCCCATAGAGAAAGAATCATAGGGTTAAAGTTGGAAGGAACCTCAACAATCACCCATAGTAATCTGAGTAGCTCATTTCATAGCTCAGGAAACCAAAAGCCAGTTGTTGTTGACTTACCTAAGCTGATTTACCTAAGATCCCAGAATATGCAGTGGGACTGGGAATAGAACCCAGATGTTCTGACTCTTAATTCAATGGTCTTTCAAGTCACTGATAATCAAGAACATCTATCTACTTGTTTCCCTAAACATAACCAGGCCAAACTTGAGGGATACCATATTGTGTTAGATGCTGAAGTGGAAGAGAGGAGAGAATTTCTAATCTGACAAGTGATGACTGTACTGGTAAAATTTTCACTTTTTACAAAGTTGAAGGAAAGAGAAGACAAAAGTTATGGCTCAGAAATATAAGAGGTTGCCTTCCTAAGTACAGTAACCTAAATGGAAAAGATCTCATCACCTTTAACTGCTTACCTATCTCTAATGAGCGATGACAATACCACTGCTAAAAGGCAAGCTGTGAAAAATAAATGAACATTTGTTTTGATACACAATTCTAAGTGCAGAATACTTGCCACCAGTAACAAATGACTTCACTTAAGTTTAGCATTTTAGCTGAGAATTCCTCTGCTCTCCATACTTCCTCTCTCTCTCTCTCTCTCTCTCTCTCATCAGCTCAGTCATCAGGTTCAATTGCCATTTTTATGCATATGACTCTCAGATCTATACATTCAGACCCAGTCTTTCTACTGAGCTTTAGTCCTACATTAGGGGTGTAGGGTGTGTTCAGGGAGGACTGGTACCTCTGGTGTGATGGCTGCCGAGCCCCCTTTTCAGGGTTGCTTTCCACCTTTGGTGTCCACCTGTTCCACTCAACTCTCACCTGTGGCTCCAAGAAGCTGTGGCATGCGCAGCGGCCACACCCCAGTAAACCATTTCGGCAGATGAGCTGAACCAGGTTGAGGGTAACCAAGAGGTCTCAAACCCACTGGTGAGTGTAATGACAATTTAGATTTGAAGATCTTTCCTACCTATTAATAGGCCATGTGACCTATTTACATCACAGGAAGCCTAAGTTATATGTGGTGGGATGAGCTTACTAAGAGGAAAAGGAAAGTGTGCCACAGGAAATGCTGAGAGAGCAGTTAGAGCTGAGGGAAAGAGCAGACGTGTGGTGGTTGTAAGTGTGTTTGTGGGAAGGTCCCAGCAGTGGGGTGGATGGTTTGGGAATGGCAAGGCTCCATGCTATGATATTGTGTATTGAATTCTTTGCTGTTGTGATGGATTGGGCTATTGGTTTCAGAATCTGGTTCTCTGGTGTCTGAATAAATGGTTTACTTCTTCTGCCTTCTGTGTGGAGAGTCTCTTGTATTTTGTGATACAGAACCACATAGGCATTTTGACAATTATCATCTATGTTGTGTTTATTGCCTTGTTAATACAGTGAGTTGTGGGGGTGTCCACTCTAAGCATGTGAAGACTTCCCTGGTAGAATGGGCTGGTGAGAACAATTTGTTGCAATGGCCATGAAGGCAGCTGAAGCAGGTGCAGTGGAGCGCATAGAGCTTGGTTAGACGTCTAAGATATCATCCACTGCATCTTGTGCCATCACCAGTCATCTTGATTCTGCCCTGCCACTGGACTGTGATGACTCTGGAGGAGAGAGTGAAGCTGACGACTTCGTGAAACTCTGCCTCGCTTAAATCTAATTTATGCACAAATCAAAAGACATTACCCATACCATTTTACCATTATACCTATCTCAAAGTCCTGTGGCAACAGGCAAGTGATGAAGCCGCAGACGCAGATACATTGGAAGCTGTAGTCACAATTCTACACACGGGTGGCCCAGGCCATAGAGTCATTCATTTTTTACTAGAAGTTGCAGCAGAATTTGGGGTGTCTGCGCAGCCTTTTAAGGATCACACTGCTAACCTCCTGGTGTGAGGAAGGGGCTAGAAAAGGTGCCCCAAAAATTGTCTGCTTACCCAATCGTGGCCTAATTACCACAGCAGGTGAGGAATCCCATTCTGCAGTTGAAACACACAAAAAAAAAAGGTACAAAAATGTCTGCAAAGGTGATGCCACTCACCATCGGTACATGGAATGCGCGCACACTTATAGACAACACAAAATCCAGTAGATCTGAAAGATGAACAACTCTTGTTGCAAGAGAGCTCAGATAATATTGTATCCAAACAACAGCCCTGAGGGAAACAAGGCTGGCAAATGAAGGCCAGGTTACTGAAGTCAGAGCTGGATACACCTTCTTCTGGAGTGGCTGCAGTGAAGGGGAATACCGTGGAGCGGGCATAGGCTTTGCAATCAAAACTAATCTAGTCAACAAACTTGTATGCCTGTCAAAAAGAGTGAATGACAGGCTCATGACAATGTGATTGCCACTAGCAGGAAAATGTCACGCCACCTCATCAGTACCTATCAAACTCTGATGAGATTAAAGAAAAATCTTATTAAGACCTGGAGACCCTTACTATCAATGTGCACAGAGGACAAGCTTATAATTTTGGGTGACTTTAAGACTAGAGTAGGCTCAGACTACCAGACTTGGCAGGGAGTCCTAGGGAGGAATGGAGTCGGAAACGACAGCAATGGTCACTTACTACTGCAGACTTGTGCATCTCATGACCTTCTCATCAACACCATCTTCCATTTACCTGCATACATGCACAAAATACCTGCATATTGCATAAATGCAATAAAACTTCATGGATGCACTCTTGAAGCAAACACTGGCATTTAATACACTATGTGATTGTAAGGAGAAGAGACAGGCTGAATATGAGAATGACAAAGGCAAAGTATGGTGGACAGTGCTGAACTGGTCACAGACTTATCCTTTCCAAGCTTAATATTTGCATTCAGCAAAAGCAGCA
>CM053626.1:167802719-167876947 GCA_028646595.1 Phalanger gymnotis
GGTATTATTTCCAATCCCGGTCAAGTCCATAGTTGGGAGGCTCTCGGGCTCCAGCTCCCTCACGAGCAGGGGTGTAGCCATTCGGAGCTTGTTCACTGGAATGGAGGGTTTCGGGAGCTTCATCTTCAGAGATTCAAGCTGTAGGTCCTGGGAAGTGACAGCAAGCTTGTCTAACCTCCCCTGCTGCTGCTACACAAAGTAGATGGTTGCACCTTGTCCAGCAATGAGCAGGGCCATCAGCCAGCGTAAAAGGCTCCCTGGTTGCAGGACCGTTGTCGTCCTCCTGCGCTTTGTCCCAGCATGGGCTGCTGCTCGTGGTTGGAGATGAGGTCTCGCTGGTCCTCCATGGTGTTTGCAGTTGGTTTACCCCTCACAGAGATTTCAGCTGCTGCTAGTCTGACTTGCTCTGTTCTCCTGGGTTCTCTGACCGGCACTTAAACTCTTGCTGAATTAAATGAAAAATTATTTTTCCTGCTTTCCTAAGGAGATTAAGACTCTCTAATGTGAATTCCCTTAGTTCTCCTCCTCCTCAGCCAACATCCTTGATCTCACCTCCTCCTATGTCTTCGATGACCTTATTTTATTAATCATCATTTCTTTTTCTCTCTCCTTGTTCCTTTTTTCACCCTCAACCACACTTGGGTCTTCCTCAAATACTCAAATGGGTCGATTTATTGTGCTATAGATCACAATCTATTCATATCTGCCCATTCTATGGAATTCTGGTCCATGTCCTTCCATAAGTTAGACACAGGGGGCGCACCCAAGTCACAGAAAGTCAACTAGCATTAATTACTATATACCAGGCACTGTACCAAATGCCAGGGGTACATAGAAAGGTGGAAATAGTTCCTGCCACCAAGGAATTCACAACTCTATATATACAAAATATCATACAGGATAAATTAGAAGCAATCTGCAAGGAAAGGCACTAGCACTGGGAGGCGATTGGGAAAGACTTCTTATAATAGGGGGAGTTATAGCTCAGGCTTGAAGGAAGCCAGGAAGCCAGGAGGGAGAGCATTCCAGGCATGGGGAACAGCCGATGAAAATTCAGAGTGGGGAGATGGAGTACCACTGGTAAATGAAACATACAGAGGGAAGGTAAAGAGTCAGAAGACTGGAAAGGCAGGCAGGTGTAACAGCAAGCACCTTAGCATAAAAACCAACAGACAGGGCTCTTAACTGCCTGAACTAAAGAAATACTCTACACACTTCACATACACCACTGGATTAAGAGAGCCTTTACATCTGAGCAGTGGGGAAGCTCTGAACATAGAGTCTCAACCAGGGAATCAAAAGATCTTTCTCATAAGCAAACCCCTAAAGCAAAATACCAACTCAGAGTATATATACACTTCTCAGAGCCTGAAGGCATCACAACCCTCCTGACTCAGTGCCTAATCAAATTAGTACCAAAAGGTGTGAAAGCCTTCCTACAGGCAAGCCCCCCCTAAGCAAGCTTCCCTTAATGGGCAGGAAGATCTTCATATCTCATTAACATTACAGCTGGGGCCAAATTATAAAAGATTTTAAGAGCCAAACAGAGGATATCATATTTGACCCTGGAGGTATCAGGAAGTCAATTGGGTATATTGAATAAGGAGAGGTGACATGGGTCAGGCTGCACTTACAGGAAGATCACTTTGCTAGCAGAGAAAGGACTGGAGGCGGGAGAGATGAAACAGAGAGATGGACCAGAAGGCTACTGTAGTAGTCAAGGCATGCTGAAGTGATGAGGACCTGCAACAGGGTGATGGCAGCATCAGAGGAAAGAAGGGAGCACAAGAAACATTATAGAGGTAGAATCGACAGGACTTTGGCAACTAAGTTCCAACTAAAATATCTTCTATACGAAGCCTTTCCCAACCCCTAATAATTCTAGTGCCTTCTCTCAGTTAATTATTTCCTATTTATCCTGATTATAGCTTGCTTTATATAGATTTGTTTGCATGTTATCTCCCTATTTATTCTGGAAGCTCCTTGAGAGATGAAGATTATCTTTTGCTCTCTGTGTATCCCTAGCACTTAGCATAGTACCTGACAATACAGAAGGCACTTAATAAATATTTCATGATTGACTAATTACACCAATTGAATTTTGAGGGAGTGAGGATTCAAAGAAGACAGGAAGCCTAGGTGAGTGGGAAGATGGTAGTACCATTGACAGTCATAAAGAAATTAGGAAGAAGAGGGTATTGAGCTAGGGAGAGGAAGGGAAGGAGAGGCTAGACAAAATGAGTTTAGTTTTTAAAATGCCTCGTTTAGGATGTCTACAGGGCATCCAGTTCAAGATGTCCAGCAAGATGCGTGACCGGAGGTCAAGAAGGGTTAGAGCTGAATGAACATATCTGAGGATTATAAGATCATGAGATCATCATATGAAATAATATAAAGAGAGAAGTTATGAGGGCTCAGAACAGAACTCAAGTTGGGAGGCCTTCCTCATTTTCTCTTAACATGCCAAGAACACCAGCAGAATATTCAGCCTGTTCAGCCGTCACTCCTTGCCTTTAGCACACGACCATCTTTCCTTCCTATCAGATATTTCCTTGATCACAACTCTTCTCGTTATTTGAAGTTCCTCACTGGCTATAAATAATAGCGTACTCATACTCAATGTGAACCTCTGCACTGCCTTCTATTTGACCTTAATTTTCAACTCCTCAGAAACCTTTTCCACATCTCCATGCCATAGAGAGTAATACGAGTAGACTTATTGGTATTTTTTTCAAGAGCCTTTGTTCCCAGGAAAAACTCAAGATCATGAAGAAACTTTACAATAACCTGAGTAGAGTCCAGTCCAATCACTTCTTCCTGTTCAGTTCTGGGTTCAAATTATTGCCCTTTTGTCTGGTCATACCTGAAACTCAACATGTCCAAAACTGAACTCCTTCTCCTTTTCCTGAAATCTGCTAATCTTCTCATCTCTCTAGTTGCAATCGATGGTGCCACCATTCTCCTCATCAACTAGGTCAATACACAGGTCTCCCTGGTTCCCGGCTCAAAAATATTCAAAAGTTCCTTACTACCTACCCAATAATGCCTCAAATTTTCTTAGCCTGGTATTCAATATCCTTCACAATCTGTCTCCAATCTACCTCTCTTGCCTTATCTTTCATTATTCTACTTTCTATGCCCTATGCCCCTCCAAACCAGTCTACCTACCATTTCTGAACCATGTCTTGCCCAGAGCCAACTCTTTTTGTCTTCACTTGTGCTATTTTCCATACTTGGAATCTCTTCCCTTCTACCCATATCTCTTTGACTCAGCTCAAGTGCTATATCCTTCATGTAACTTTCCCTGGTCCCCTAAATCAGGAGTAATTCCTCTTTCCTGTGAATTATTAACAGCAGTATATAGCTTTATTTTGTAGTTTCACTCTTTACTTATATTATACTTGCAACTATATCTTAATAAAAGCTCTTAGAACAAAGGTCCATCTTTGTAGCCTCTTCGGTGCCTCCCTGGTACCTTGCACTTATATGCTCAGTAAAATGTACTTTGAATTGAATTTAAGAACATGGGTCCTTTCTGTATTCAACAATTAGAGACAGGATTTGGTCATAACGTGGAGATTACAAGCGAAAGGTTATCAAAAGGAAATAACCAGGTGATGACAAAGCCTGCACATAGGCACTGAGTGTCAGAGCAGATCTTAACAAAAGCACTAGACCCAAGTTCTACAAATGTCTAGGTACCCTGGGATTACGGTTAAGACATATGACAGAGGGAACAACAGGGAAAATTGTGGCCAGAAGCTGTGACTAAACAGGAAACCAGTTATTGAGTCACTGAATTGATGTGTGAACATTCAAAGTGCAGGCCAGGACATAGATATCCTGTGAAGTTAAGACAGAGCAAGAGCTAGCCCTGTTAAAATGAATAAAAGCCTCCTACCTGGTTGATTATTCCTGAATCCCCGAGAAATGGATTAGACCTTCACTACTACACAATGTTGATCAACTGACCCTTTCATATTCTCCCTGATGGCACTGTCTACTCTCAGGAGCCAGCTCATAATTAGCTACAGTTAAAGAAGACTGGGAAGCACAGAAAATGAAATCCACAGGAAAATCCCATTTCAGTCAATAATCTCCATTTTCTATCAGCGCTATACAACTTTTTTTTAAGATTGTGATAATTTTTCCCCTTTTCCTACCTATCTTAGGATGGTTTGAGATGCTAATACGCAGGAAACAAAAGAACAGGTGAGAAACAGAAGGGAATGGGAAGGGAAACAACAGAGTTTAGATAATCCACATACCAGAGAGCAATTAAGGGACTGGGAGCAAACTAGCTACACCTATAAAGATTGGCAATTCTGGAATGCTTCCATCCAAAACATAGAATCCACTAAGGTTTCCAGCTTTTGCTCAGTCAACTACAGAACAGGTTTTTGTAGGACACACCAAAGAAGAATTTAAACATCATTAAAAGAAAAGACAAACTCATACGTGTATTTGTAGCTATAAAAATTGGATTACTTTTGCAGAAATTTATTTCTCTGAAAATGTAGCTTCCAGGAGAAAAGTCACTGTGACTTGTGCAAATTATGAGGTCTGGGTGTTTCTGTGACAACAAGATGTATTTAGATCAAAATTCTTAACCTGACATCTGTGAAATTTTTTGTTTTTTTAAATATTTTGATATATTTCAATATAGTTCAATACAGCTGGCTTCCTTTGTAATCTTAGGTATTTTATTAATGCATTTTAAAACATAGTTCAAAGAAGGGGTCCATAGGCTATCAAAGAGTAGGCTTCATGAAAGAGAAGGTTGTTAAATTTTCAGAGTGAGCACTGACACCTCAGAAATCATCTAACAGTTACAAACCCCAGGGTTTGATGTATTATTTTGTTGACCGTCTAGATAAAAGAAAATATGGAAAAATGTTAATAATGCAGTTTAAATTTTTGTGTATATTTTTTTCCTAGAGCGCTGGTTGTTAAACATTTATCAGCATACCACTGGGTCTATGACACAAAAAAAGGTTGAGAACCCCTGATTTAGAAACTGTTAGCCACAGTAACAGCAAATAAGGCTTTTTCTGAACATCATTCCTCCTACCATGACTGAACATGTCATGAACTAGACACATCAATTACATATGCAATTCAATTCAAATACTAAGTACTTAGAAGGGGCAAGGCATTCTGGCTCAGAGAACAGAGCTGGCCTCAAATTCAGGAAGACCAGGGTTACAGACTGGTCTATGTGGGACAAATCCATTAACTTTCTAAGGCTATAAGCTGTAGCACAGCTGCTGAGGGAGTTTCCTCATGGGAGAGGCCTTACAGTGATTGGATCTATATAGATCGGGACCAAAAGAACCAACAAAAGCGAAAGGCATCATGCCTTAGGAGATGTATAGATTTAAAACGCAGCCCCAGTACCCAAAGGGCTTACAGTCTATTAAGGTAGGCAGACACATACAGAGTTAAGGATAAAAAAATGGTATTGGGTATAAGGCACAATGGAGAGATTCAACCCAGCAGCATACTCCTCTTACTATAATTATTCACATTTTACAGATGAGGGAATTGAGGTAGACAGAGTTAACTGGTTTACCTAGAGTGTCTGAAGCCACATTCGAACTCAGGTCTTCCTGACCTCAAATGAAGCATTGTATCCCCAGTAACCTGTCTTCCCATACTTTCCTATGCTCGGATGTCTAAACAAGCAGACCTTCAGCCTTTCTTCCTTTCAGACTCAAGAAGCTTAGGAACATCTCTCCCAAAATTATATTGTCTTTATTGTTTCCATTGGGTGAATTGTTATTCAGCACCTCCTGCAGGGCCATTCCTGAAACTCAAACTTATATTTGAGGACTGGGGTCTACAGAGAAGAGCTGTCACTGCGATCAAGATTCTAGGGGTAATCCTACAGGTAGGTATACTTCTAACACTGTAGACTCCTCTCCATTGAAGTATTTCTGTTAGTGATGACAACACAAACCCCAAAATCTGAAATAATTTTAGAAAGAGATTTATTTGGTCGTTTGGTGGAGAAAGAAATCTAGGAAGAAGGCTCCTAGTCTAGTTTCTTGGAAATTTATAGGAATCATATGGGGGTGAGCTAAGAATAGCACTTGAATAGCAATTAAGCTATTTGGTAGAGAGGGCAGTTCCCAGCCAAGGTCTATTGAGATGCATATCAGTAAGCCTAAACATTCAAATTAAGGTCAATTGAGATCTAAGCATAAACATTCGACTTTGGGGAACCAAAAATACAAGCAAGGAACAGAAACCTGACTTGGGTGGGATTCGAGCAATCCCTGCAGCCATCTAGCTTTCCAGAGAGTTCCTCTGAGGTTGTCATGACCTTTACAGTAAAGCTTTTGGGTCAGACAATTTCTAGCTATTCAAAGGTAGGTTTAAATAATATTAATAGAGTTTCCTGAAAAATATAGTTTCTTAAACTTTCCATTAACTGTCAGCAGTAGAATTAATTAGCTTTTTAGCAAAAGCATTTACTACGGTTGGTATGGTACCAATGTGGCAGGGATGGGGGTACTCTCCTTGAATCTTCCCACTTGATCTGGCATTCCCTTGAGGCTATAAGTCTTTCATTAGCGAAAAATGCCCAAATCTTGGTTACTTTAGGCTACTTCCCATCTTTGATCCTATCAATCCCATTCTCTTGATTCCAGGAGTCTGACCTCCAGTCACCCCAGTCCCAACAAGATCCTCCTTAGACTCCTCCTCAAGATACTCGTCCTGGACCCCTCCTCCCATCACCCCAGACTACTACTTGACTAGATCCTTCCCACAATCTTTCGGTATATAAGTCTTATCTTGCCTCCATGAAGGGGCTCAGATTCAATCTGGCCTGCTTGTCAATGCAAGTATAACAGAGGCTCAGATTCCATAAGAGTCTAGACAATGCTCAGATTTCTTAAGAATCTACCCAATATGAAGAATCTTTAATAAACTTTGCTTTTCTTTGGCTATAAGAAAGCTTGGGTGGAATTCATATGGGCGTGACCCGGAGTGTTGCTATTTTGGGGTCCTGAGCATCCCTAAACAACCTCAACAGCAAGGTATCAAGAACAGTTGGTACAAAATATTCCCCCTAAAAGCTTGGGGTGCACTCTCCCACAATTACACACATTGTCCAGGGGAGGAGTGCATTCTAATTTATAATAGATAAGGAACAAATGTGACAAAAAGGGTCCTGCTCCTTGAAGCTGCCTCCCTCTTTGGGGCTGTTTCTCCATATTAATCTATTCCTAATTGTTTCTCTACTAGGCACTGACTTTAGAGCAAAGTCTCTCCCAACTTCATAGTCAATAGGAGAGACAGTAGCAAGAATGGAAGGAGGGCAGGAGAGGAAGCCTAAAAGTCTCCTACCCCCAAGAGTGATTCCCTCTCAACGTCTGCTGGCTTCAATTATCTAACTAGTGATTTCAACACAGGAATTCTTCTATTTCTAGACTTGGGTGGAGAACATTCTGTGAAGGTCAAAGGGCTGCACCTGATGGACACATGTGGCCTTGAGGCCCCAGGCCCCTCCCACTTCTTGACTGACCAACTACTAAACTTATTCCACCTATTTAAAATCCCCAGAGGCTTAGTTAGCCATTTGACTGCTCAGATCCCAATCAAAGGTGTTCACACCCCATGAAGGGATTAGAGGGCATTTAAAAACTAAAACTTAATCATATTCACTGTTTGATGGATTCCACTGAGATGTTTGGGCCTTCTTTGATTACCTTAATTGAGGTGATCCAATGGGCGAGCATGTCATCTACCACAGAATGTAAACTCACAGACAACAGGTGCTGTTTCTTTTCTATCTTTATACCCCCAACAACCAGCACCTGACAAAGTTCTTTGACTATAAGAGGTACTTAATAAATAGGGCACCTAGGTGGCGCTGTGGAGTAAGTCATTTAACCCTGTTCGCTTCAGTTCCTCATTTGTAAAGCAAACTGGAGAAGGAAATGGCAAACCACCCCAGGATCTTTGCCAAGAAAACCCCAAATGGGGTCATGGAAGAGTCAGACACAACTGAAATGACTGAATGAAAACACTTAATAAACTTGTTAACTGATTATTGTGGTTCACACAAAAAGGATGCAAGAATTCACATGTCAATCAACATTGTTAAATACACAAATTCTCAGCTATCTGTCCTGGACTTTGAGTGAGTGGTTTTAGGAAAATGGGGCCCCTCTCCAGAACTACAGGCTAGGTCTAACTGACAAGAGAGGTTAGAGGTAGTAACTCTTTCCCATTCAGAGGACAAATGTAGAAATACTCCCACTGCACCCCACTCCTAACCCTAGGAGCCTTTTAAACATACCTGTCATGAGTAAACTAACTAAAGAAGAATAAAAGGTAGAGTTTCTTTTGTACTACGTATAGAGCTGTAGTACCTTCTTCCCTGGGTAGGGGAGGCCCAGAAAGGCCAGACTACCTGAGTGTAAAAAGAAATCCTATTAATGATAAACAAACTGTAACACAGCTATGAAGAAAAAGGCCAAGATAGTACCTGCTCCACTAACATATTTCCTGTGAAAACTATACTTTATTCACTCACACTCCAAGCGACTACTTTAATCCTTAAAAGACAACTAAGAAGTTTTGCAGACAAGGGCATAGCCAAAGCTTAAAAGCTTTAATATTTCCTTGGATACACTGAGAAATAATCATTTCTGTTCCCAACAGGGCACCACCAAAGTTTTATGACCAGTGAATTATGGAGGGTATGACCAATAAATTTAATTGGAAATAAGAACTTTAATAAGTTAATGTACATACAAACTGTATACCTCAAATGAAATCCATGTATGCGATGGGTGCAAGTTTCTGGTAGAATTTTAATACAATTCAACTGAAATGGTATCCTAGAACCTCATCTCTCTCTCTCTCTCTCTCTCTCTCTCTCTCTCTCTCTCTCTCTCTCTCTCTCTCTCATCAAGACTCCTAGGGTCAATAGATGACAAAGAACATGAAAGTCATGAACAAGCATGCAGATGGTTTTCACCTTCCTGGTTCAGCTCACCTATCCCAGCTTAGTTCATTTTATAGCTCAACTAAAAAAATGTAACACAGTCGACAAGGAAAGAAAATAAAAAGGCCTGATCTGTCAGAATGGATGTCACAAGTCTCTGCATTAAAATTCATGGACTTTAATCATGAAAAAGTTCCCCAGGTCCTCTCTCAGAGCCTATTTACTTTAGACATAATTCTAACAAGCTTGGAAATCTGATTTTGAAGCTCACAGCAGACTGAAAATAGCAAATCAGAAGCAGAGAGAGGGGCTGCTACTGCCAGGCAAACTTGACAGGAGCCAGAAGTGATGAGAAAGAAAGAGAAAAACTATAAAAAGCAAGGACAAGAATTCAAAAAGCATTGCCTGGGGATATTTAAGCTTACAGCCCAACAGTCCCAGAGACATCAAAAGTTCCTGAGGGCATCATCATATTACAATCTGGTACAATAATTGATTGAAGTTAAAATAATTAAAGAAAAGAAGCATGGTAGGGTGCAGTTTTCCAAAATGTAGGGCATCCCACTCTGGGGAAGCATGATACCCTGAAAGAGGAGAGGGGACAAGAGAAATGGTCAAAAATTAGCCTTTGCAATATAAATCCAGCACAAAGGTATCCACAATTGTGACAGTATCATGGACGATGATGATCCAGCAAGGAGAATTTGGTACAGACATTATGGAAAAGTTGAGAAGATGAGAACTAAGAAAATGTTGTTGGATTTAGCAATTAAGAGATCTCTGGTAAGTATGAAGCAAGAGAGTATTTTAAGTTCAGTTGTTTTTTCCCCTCAGAAATTTGGCAGTGAAAGGGATGCGAATAAATGCAGGCTTGCGGAGACAGCAAAGTTTAGTGAGGGTTTATTAAGGATGGGGAGACTGGAGAGTGTGGAGCGTGTTAGTAGCCAGCAAGGAGGAGTCAGCGGATAAGGAAATTTAAAAGATCAGAAAGAAAGATGATTATGGGGATAAACATTAAGTGTGGAGACAGGATGGGATCAAGAATACAACCAAAGAAGTTAGCTTGGCCGAGGAAAAGGGCCATCTCTTCAACGAAAACTAGAATAAAGGAGGAGAGAATGGAAGATTGTGTTAGGGAATTGTGAGATATCTTGAGAGAGAGTTCACTAGCAAGTTCACTAGCCTCTATTACAGCCTCTATTTTCTCTTAAAGTCTGAAGCTAGGTTCTCAGTTCAGAGGGTGTGGAGAGGGGTGGTATGAGAGAGAAAGATCCCAGGGGAGAAAAGAAGATTTGGAACAACTTCTGAAGAGAACGACATGGAGCAATATTTCCTAACCTATTTTGTGAAAACGGATCCCTTTGGCACTCTGGTGAGGCCTATGCACCCCTTCTCAGAATAGTGTCTTTAAATGCATTCCTTAAAACATATGAGATTACAAAAGAAACAAATGAGATTGAAATAGTTATCAAAACATATTTTTTTAAAGTTTCCATCTTTCCCCTTACCCTACCTTTTTCCCCTCCCCAGCCAAGAACTACTATTTTAGAGAGCCAATTAAGTAAGAATAAAAGGGTTTGTTGTATAAATGTGAGTGTCTAGATAACAAATAGGTAAGTAAACCAAGTCAGTGTGGTTGCGTGACTTCTTCCAGAACTGTATGAAATATATATGAGAGAGCAGAGGAAGCTCATAATAGGGAGTAATCAAGAATTGGAGTTTGGTAAGGTATTACTCCTAATAGGACAAGTCAGTAAGGGGTTCAAGAATAAAGGACCCTGATAAAACAAAATATGTATAACTAAATACTCATAGCATCACTCTTAATGGTAGCAAAAAGAAAAAAAAAACAAAGCAGACATCCATTGATTAGAAAAGGTTGAACAAATTGTGGGATACTACTGCATGCATAAATGAAAAATTCAGAGAAACATGGGAAGACTCACATGAAATGTTACAGTATCAAAAAAAGCAGAACCAAGGGAAAAATAGATATTATGACTATACTAACGTAAGCAAAGCACTCCGAACTCATAAACTATAATGAGTAATCAGTTTCCTTGGAAACTGATCATGAAAACACACTCTCCTGATCTCACTGGGAGGGTAAGGAACTGTGAATGTGGAATGGATGCCTTCCAAAAGGTAGGTAGATGTATCGATTGGCTGTTTCTTTTTCTTTTTATTTGTTAAGAGGAAAGGTTCAAAGGGAAGGGTGCTTAAGGGGAAATAATTATGATATAAATACAAAGGCAGCAATAAAACTTTTTAAAAAGAATATGTGTATGTACATATACATAAAAGTTTAGATTAATCAAGAAACATTTAAAAAAGATTTTCTGGGTGATTTATGTTAGGCACATAAAGAAGCATAAAATAAGTTATGTGTACTGAGCAACAGACTTTTGGACATTCTGTACTTTTATGAGCCTGAGATATTATTGTGGTAAGGAACAAATCTATGATATGTAAAGCAATGGTAACCGGTTCAGTTTCATAAATTACCATATAATTAATCACAAGGCCTAGAATATCCATTTTAAGTTATTCTTGGTATTTTGTCCAAAGTCCATGTCCTTATTAATATCTCCAGTAAATCCCACAACTTGGAAACAAGAAAATTACTGACTTACTCAGGAGTTTTGGTTTGGGTTTGTTTTGGGGTTTTTTTGCCACTAAAAATAAACAATACAGGAAAACAAGCATAGGAGATGAGAAAGAACACTCAATTAGGGAGGTCAGGGGACCTGGGTTATTATCTCAAGTGTGACACCAATTCAGTTCAACAAATATTTATTAAGTGCTTACTAAGTAAGAGACAGCATGGGACAGTGGTTAGATAGTAAAACATGGAGTGAGGAAGACCCAAGTTCAAATCCTGCCTTGGACATTTATGAGGAGTACGAGGCTGGATGAGTCACCTAACCTTTCTGTGCCTCAGTTTCCTCATCTGTAAAATAAGGAGGTTGGACTCAGTGGCTTGTAAGGTCCCTTCCAGCCTTAAACCTATGATCTTATGACATATGTGCCTCTGACACATACTACAGCTATGAAACCATGAAAAAGTCACTAAATCTCTCAGTGTGTCTATAAATCTCTAAGATTATCAATTATCAACCCAGGGAGTCCCCCACACCTACACCACTTAATTCTCCCAACAGGTCCCCAAAACAACTTAAAAAAAAAATAACGCACAGAGTGCTAAAAACTTGGAATATAATGACAAAAACAGAAAAATAGTCCCTGTTCTCAAAGTTTTCAAACTAGCTTTGACAAAGAACTACCTTTGACAATTTGTTACTCTACTGGTGTCAGTTTCCCTCTATCCAATATAAAGAGTCGTATTAGTTGATGATCTCAAAGGACGTTTCCAAATCTAATTTTCTGGGATTTTATAAAAGCTATTTTCTTGCAGCTCAATTCTACCATCACTGTGATGAAAAGACAAGGATGGGAAGTTTGCAATGCAGTTGAGAGATCAGAGAAAGAAAACCTAACTGTGGTTTAACTGGAGGCCAAACCAATACAAAACAACCAACAACAAAAGAAAGGGCGCTTAATTCTAGTGTTCACTAAAGGGACAGTTAGTGATGTAGCCAATGGTAGCAATAGTATAAACTTCTGTCACTTTCCGAGTTAAGTGGAAAGTCATAAACGTGGCCAAAAGCTGCCTCTCACATCACATGAGATTATCTTAATATATGCCAGGCAAACAGGATCATCTCAGAATCTCAAGGTCTTCTTTGTAACTTAAATCCATGAACAAAGAGCAAGAAAAATTCTAGTCTCTGTATTTTGAAATTAAAAAAAAAAAGTTGAGACAAGCAAATCAAGCAAATCTCTGTTTTGGTTAGTTGGAATGAATATATGTTCATATACACACGTCTCCGTTCCTTGTAGTTTATGATAATATTGTCCTTAGTACAAGGCACACCCCTCTTCTTCACCCCAGGTTCGGTACTAGCCTTTTTCCTTCAGCTCACTAGGATTCTGTTATCACCCCCCTGTTTATGATGCACAAAAATACACCCCTGCCTTGTCCTGGCCTTCTTCCCAAGTTCCAATCCAATATTTTCAAGATAAAAGACCTAGAGCTGAAGGGCTCTCAGAGGATATCTAATCTGCTGCTATATTTTACTGTGGAGGCAACTACTGATCATAAGGGTTAAGTGAATTGTCAAAGGGCAAAGAAGTGTCGGTGGCAGGATTTGAACACAGGTCCTCCGATTCTAGAGCAGTTCTCTCACCGGATGTTCTACAGCCCTTTAAACTCAACAGGTCTAATTAAACTGCTCATCTTTCCCCAAAAACCTATGAATTCTTCTGTCTTCCCTACTTCTGTAAATGGCACTACTTAGCATCTAGGTTGTGTATACTTGTAACCTCAGAATCATCTACTGCCCAAGTGACTTGGGAAAAGTTCAGTAAATCTCATTGACCTTCACTTTTCTCACAAGTAAAATTATGGAGTTGGATTAAATGACCTCTGAGGTCCCTTCTTTCCCCAAATTTCCAATTCTGTGATCTTGCTGCACACAACAATCAAAGTTCTATTCATAAGGCACTGGTACGATCATGCTACTTAACTCTGTTGCTCAATAAACACCAGTGGTTCCATATTACTGCTAGGAACGAATCTTGTTTGGCATTTAAACTACTTCACAAACTGGCTGTACTATAATGGACCTTTCCAGCCTTATTACGTATACCTCACTCCCTCTTCATGCATTTTAAGGTCCAACCAAACTGGCATTCTTGCTATTCTTCTCACAAGTCACAACTTATAATCTGTGCCTTTGCAAGGTCTGTCCCCATGCACTCCTTCCTCACCTCTATTTCTTAGAATCTCTAGCTTCCTTCAAAGCTCAGCTCAAGTGATACTTTCCACATTAAAGTTTTTCTTGATTTCTCTTCTTCAATTCCTAGGGCTTTCCCTAAAAATGACCCTGTATTTATCTGGCATGTATTTATATAAATGTTACCTCCTCAACAGAACAAAAGTTCTTTGTGATAAAAAAAAATTCCATTCACAAATAGTTCCTGCTTAAGAAGAGTCATCTTTGAGTTCACAGAAATGGACTTGGGTTGAAGCAATCTAAGGTAATTAGAAACCCAATCCTTCTAATTCCGTAGCTAAGATATAGCATAATTTTTAAAAGATTTTTCTCAGGAGACTTCAAGTTTTGTTTTAAGCACTATGCAGTGCTTACAGTAGTGAGAATGATGATGGGTTAATTAAAGGTTTATTTAACTGCCATGGAAAGCATGATTCAACTGAACACAGATTCTCTTATTGTATTGGTCATGCTGGCATACCAGTTTCAAATAAGGAACTTTTAAATCTTTATGGGCTAACTTTTGTACTTAAAACAGCAGGAAACTACGCCAATGGTCCAAGCCTCAGTTCCTAAGACCAATTTAGTCTTGAGGTCAGTTCCCACCATTCAGGGAAAAACTAGCCCAGGCTATGTGGCAAGGCCTAAGTTATTGCTGCTACCACAATGAGAAAACAGAAAAAAAAAAAAAAGAACACAATAAAGAAATACTATGGGGTAAGATAATTCTGACACAAAATTCTGGAAGAAGGAAATAATTCTGCTATCAGAAAAAAAAACCATGATGACGACAAAGACTACAAAAAAAATAGACGAAAGGCATGAAAAAGAGTTTTAAGAAGAGATAAAGAATGAATTAAAATTATTTGGAAGGAGATTACATAACTTAGAAGAAAAAGTAGAAAACCTTGCCCAAGTAATGGATACCCTGAAAAATAGAGTGGAACAATCGAAAAATTCAATAATAGAACAAGAAATATTAGGACCAAATCCAAAGACTGAAAAATTACAATCCCATGTCAAATATCACTCAAGTATCTACTAACAAAAACTGATCTGAAAAACAAAATTATAAGAGAGAATTTACAAATTACAAGACTCCCTAAAAACCACGAACCACCACCAAAAAAATCTATACACATGAAATATGTCAACTTATAAAACTGCCCCAAATTCAATGCACCTAGAAATGTGACGGTCGAAACTTCATTATGTTTAAAGAAATGAAGGATAAGGAAACAGTATCAATGCTACCTCTACTTAACGACATATCAGAAGAACATCTTACATTTAAAGGATAGTTAATCAAATTACAAGGAGAAATAAATTGTAAAGCAAACATTGCTGGGAACTAAAATGTGTCCCTTTCAGATCAAAACAAATATGATACAAAGATAAACAAAGTTAAGTAACTAAGTAGAATTTTAGTAAAACTAGATTAGACAGACCTATGGGAACTAATGAATGAGACTCATAATGAATATCCATATTTGTCAGTTTTGCATGTTATAAAAACTGGACATATGCTGGGGGCATAAAAAAAACTCATAAATGGGGAAAAAAAGAACTATTCAATACATCCTTTACTGATGAGAATGAAATAAACATTACAGAACAATAAAGGAAACCTGTAAAACTCCAGATTAAAAGAAGACAAAAATAACATAATATTAAAAATGAATGGGTGAAAATCACAGAAAACTAAAACAATTTGGTATACAGTCAAAACAGTCTTTAGGGGAAATTTTTATCTCGAAACACTTTCAAATACAGAAAAAAGAAAGAAAAGATCACTGAATTAAGTATATAATTTAAAAAAGAGATGGACAACAAATTTTTAAAAACCAAATAACTTCCCCCCACCAAAAAAAGGAATTCCTAAAGTTGAAGATATTATAGATAGCATTAAAAAAGAAAAAGGCCATTGAAGTGGTAAATAAAATGGGACGCTAATTTTTTTAAAGGCAGACCATTAGCTAATCTGAATTAAAAAGAAGCTAGAAAAACAAAATTTCCATAATCGAAAATGAATGAGAATTGACAAAAGATAAAGAAGAAATCAAAGAAATTATTAAACTATTTTAGCCAATTATATGTCCAACACTAGCCAACAATATGTCTCAAAACCCAGAAAATCTAAATAAAGCAGGAGTTTTTATAAAAGTACAAATATAAAATATTCAGATTGACAATCCAAGAAAATAGAAAATTTAAATGACTTAATCTTAGAAACTGTAATAAAGCAAACCATAAATGAACTCCTAAAGGAAAAAACACAGAGCACAGATGGACTTATAAAAGGAGTTCTATCAAACATTCAGAAAGCAATTAATTCCAGTATTACCTAAACTGTCTGCAAAAATAGAGATAGAAAGTATCTTACCCAACTCCTCCTAAGAAACAAGGGAAACCAATTTTATTGAAATAGTTACCAAAAGGTTTTTTTAAAACTCCAGCTAAAGAACAAGTGTTTTAAAGGGACATTGCTGTGTAGACATAATCTATATAATGACCTGTTGGACTCATACTTATTTAAAACAATGCTTATCAATAAAACATCTGAAAAAATAAAAACTGAAAAGGCAAAGTTAGTTCATGAGTAACATTATTTGCTTCAAGGTACTTCCTGTTCTCCAAGAGGCATAAATAAAAAAAGTATGAACGAACACATACACACACACACACACACACACACACACACACTCGTCATTTCCCATCTATTCAAACCAAAACAAATAATTACATCTGCTTTTAAATCAAACCATAAACTCCTAGTCAACATCATTTAAGCACCTACCACACCCGGGGTACTTACATGATTAGGCCTTATAAGGTAATACAGAAGAAGATATGATCATCATTCTCAAGTAAATTCAAATCTAAATTATATACTGCCACCCAATACTACATTAGAGGGGAAAAAAAGCATTTAATTGGTTTCCTCTTATAACATCCTCAATAAAGTCTTTAGTGTACTTAATATGAGCTTTGTTTAAGAAATCTGATATTTATAATTAGCAACTAGAATATTAAAAGTAGTTTACTCTCAGTGCTCCAAAAATAGATTTTGAAATTTTACTGCTTCCTTCATCTTTCTTTATGAGTGTTTGCACTTGGGAAACAGAAGGGATTAGAGCACAATTAATGAATCCCCTTAGAAAGAGAAATGTGCTTTCATCGATAGTGATGTACTTGTTTCAAGTATGGATTTAAAATCAATCTTCAGATTATGGCAGACTTTCATCCAAACTCTACTGTGTCTTAATTTCTAAATATCTGTTTAATGGCAACAAAAATTGCTTGCTGAAAGAGAACAGAAACATAGACACCATCCATTCTAAAGGCAAATCAAAATTTCCCTCAAGATACATGATAGAAACAGCTACAAGCTCATGTAATAACATCACTACGTTTCCTGGAAGAAAATTATTCACTTTTCTTCCAAGAAGAATTTCAATTGCTAAAATTTTTAAGTTGGCAATAATAACCTGATATCTATATAGTACCTTAGAGTTTCCAAAGATATACATACATACATACATATATATATACGCACACACACACACACAAAATCTGTATAACATCGGTAGTACTCCCAAGTCTGAAATGCCTAAGCATCTCACATAATCTTTGAAGCAGTCCTATGAGGTTGGTGCCACAGTCATTATTATTGCCTTTTTACAGATATGGAAACAGGGGCTCAGGGATTTTAAGCTATTTTACCCATGATCACATACATAGCCAATGTGTCAGAGACAGGATTTGAAGAATCCAATTCTTCCTAACTTAAAGTCCAACATTCTTGCCACTATATTACAATTATTTTGAATATCAAGGTTCTTTCCCCTTATTCCAGTTCTTCATAGTTCTGCTCACACCTGCTATACACCCTTCTCCATTGCCCTGCCTTCTGAGTAATAGTCCCTTTTACTTCTTCAGAGACTGAAGCTGATTCAGCCATACCACCCCGGTAGAATATTAAGTGGTAAAAAGTTAGATCTTTGTTTCTGGGAGATATTTAGTGTAATTAAAGAAGATCTATAATCTCCTGAAGGGAGCAGCTTTTTTGTCTCAACCTATTCAATTCTAGACCCAATTCCTAGTCCATCTGTCCTAAAAAGCATATGGCACTCACTCTAAGATATTTTCCTAACTACTCACGCTCATCAGTTGGGTCCCCAAGGGGTTGGATAACAACCACTCTCAAATTCTAGGGGTAACTCTAGAGGTGGTTAATCCTACTACTATTATTCATGAGTTCCAACAGGGTGTTAACCATTTTAGCAAAGGCATTTACCAAGATGGTGTAGTAAGAAGAGGTGGTGCAAACATTGCTCCTAAAAGTCTGTGGTGCACTCTCCCACAAATACACTCAGTGTCCAAAGTAGAGCAAGTTTAAACTTAAGAATACATTGGTAGTATGGCCCTTCTGCAGGATACATATGTAGCAAAAGGGAACTGACAACTTCTGGTACCATATGGCCTGGAAGTATTTTCTCTCTTTGTAAAGTCCTGAGTATACTCCTATTGGTACAAGTGTTACTGGGCTGGTCTCCTCCAGTACTTAGCCAGCACTTTTTTCAAGCAAGATGAATTATGCTTCCTGAAGCTACCATCTCCTTAATATTACCTTCTTCCTACATTCTCATCTCTCCTCAGGTGTCTTTATATGCTCCAATGGTATGATGGGAATTGGACAGAAGAAAAGGCACTCTCCAAATCTTGCTGCCTTCTGGTACAAGCAAAGGGATCTGATTCAGCAAAGCACTCCCAAGCTCAGAATCTTCAATTGCTGAATGTTTGCTTTTTTTTTTTTAATATGTAGGCTATGACTAATTCTCTCAGTCAGTCACAAGATGTTTTCTATGTACTGTTAATTGCCTTCATCCAATGACCAAGGCTCTATAATGCTCTCAAACTAATTGAGGACTTATTTTCACATGCTGTTAATATTGACAAAATATAATATCCTTTTCTGTTAAAAACAGTAAAAAGCATTGGACTACATGGAAATTTTTTTGATATAGAAAATGACACCTCTCTAAAAACAAGAGCCAAAGTTCTATGCAATGAATAACTACTAGATGCCTTTCCAATAAGACTGGATGTAAAGCAAGGATGCCAATTATCATCACTATTATCTGACATCATGCTAAAAATGTTTGATATAGCAATAAAACAAGAAAAACAAAAGGAGATAATAAGCATAGGCAAAGAGGACACAAAACTGTTAGGTTTTACAGATGATATGATGATCTGCTTAGAGAACCCTAGAGATTTAAAGAAAAAATAATTTAAACAATAACTTCAACAAAGTAGGATATAAAATCAAATTTTAAAAGGATATAAAATAAAATAAAAAAATATAAAATAAAATAAATAAAATTTACATCAATTTTTCTAAATATTGCCAACAACATTCAGCAGTACTTGGAACACTTGATGAAGTATCTTTACTCCTTATCAAAGGCTAACCCCTCTGACCTGTTCAAGTGATCCTGTTCTATCCCATCTCTTCTAATAGATTACCCACTTTGTCATCCTTACTCTATTACTTATTTTCAATCTCTCCTTCTCTACTGTCTCATTTCCTACTGCTTATAAACATGCCTTTGTCTCCCCTAACCTAAAAAAATCCTCACTTGACCCTTACATCCCTGTTAACTACGATCCTCTGTCTCTTCTGTTCTTTGCAACTAAACTCCTCAAAAGGTCCATCTACAATAGATGTCTCCACTTTCCCTCTTCTCCTCTCTTTTTAAAACCCTTACAATTCCAGCTCTGACTGTATCATTTCACCAAAACTATTCTCTCCAAAGTTATTAATGATCTCTTAGTTGCTAGATTAAGTGGTCCTTTCTCAAGCCTCATTCTCCTTGACCTCTCTACAGCCTCTGACACTTGGTTGCTCTAAGGTCTCTCTAAGTTTTCAGGACACTACCCTCTCAGTCTTCCTCCTACCTACCTAACCACTCCTTTTTTGCCTCCTTTGCTGGATACTCCTCTAACCATAGGTGTCCCACAGGATTCTGTCCTGGGTCCTCTTCTTTTCTCCCTCTCATCAGCTCCCATTGATTTAACTACCATCTCTATGCTGATGATTCTCAAATCTACCTTTCCTGCCCCAATCTCTCTGCTGACCTCCAGTCTCTCATCTTCAACTGCCTTTTAAATACCTAAAACTGGATATCCAGTAGATATCTTAAATTCAATATGTCCAGAACATAACTCATTATCTTGTCCTCTAAATCCTTCCCCTCTCCTACTTTCCCTTATTACTATAGAGGGCAATATCATTCTCCCAGTTCCTCAGGTTTACAATGTAGGAATCATTTTTGACTCCTCACTATCTCTTCACCCTTCCACACATACCGCCCCCACCCCATATCCAATAAGGTGCCAGGGCCTATCAATTTCACCTCTGCAACATCTCTCAAATATGACCCTTCTCTCCTTTGACACTGCCACACTCTAGTGCAGATCCTAATCATCTCAAGCTTTAATTATTGCAATAACCTGCTGATGGGTCTGTCTGCCTCAAATGCATCTTCCATTCGGCCACTAAAGAGATTTTCCTAAAACACAGATCCAATCGTGTCAACCCACCCAATCAATAAACTACAGTGTCTTGTGATTACCTCCAGGGCAAATACAAAATGCTTTGATTGACCTTCAAAGCTGTTTATAACCTAGCACCCTACTACCTTTCCAGTCTTCTTATACCTTACTCCCTGACATATACACTCTTCCATCTAGTAATACAGTCCTCCTAGCTATTCCACAAATAAGACACTCCATCTCTGGGCTCCAGACATTTTCTCTGCCTGCCTCCCATGCTTGGAGAACACTTTTCTTCCTCCACTCTGACTACTGACCTACCTGGCTTCCTTTAAATCCCAATTAAAATTCTACCTTCTACAGGATGCCTTTCCCAAACACTCTTAATTCCAGTGCCTTCTCTTTTTTAATTATTTCCTATTCATCCCAGTTATGGCTTGCTTTGTATATATTTGTTTACATAAGATCTCTCCCATTAAATTACAAGTTCCTTGAAGGAAGAATCTATCTTTTGTCCTTTTTTGTATCCTCAGCACTTCTCACAGTGCCTGGGACATAGTAGGTACTTAATTAATGTCCATTTTTTGATTGATTTAATAGAAGTATCTAAGAATTGTTCATTCACACTAGTTTCTTCTTTTGATTGTCAACTGATTCTGAACTCTATCAAAGATGCATTCTCACTCAATAAAGAATATCGGGGTTTAGATCATCTTGTTAGTTACATTGACTGAGGTTGAGAGACATATTGCAAAGCATAATTCATTAAAACTATTTGATGCTGGTTAAAAATCAGAAGAATAGCTCAGGTACACAAACATACAGAAGCAAAAGAAAAAATAGGAGCATAGTGTTAGATCAACCCACAATCAGTCCAAAGAACTCGGAGAGTACAGTGAGCGGAATCAGAACACTTTATAAGGTAACCACAATAAAATAAAGAAAGCAATTTTAAAAGACTTCAGAAATCTGATCGATGCAGTGACCAGTTGTAACTTCAGAGAATAATGATAAAATATGCCTCCTTGGTGAAAGGTGCAGAAAGAGACGTACATTTACTGCTAAAGCCAATGTGTGAATTTGTTTTACTCGATACAAGGCAGGGCTTCTATAAGGGGGTAGGGAGTAGCAACAGTGATAAAGAAAAGAGCAAAATATACATGGAACACTTTAAAAATAGCATAAATGAATTCAGAAGGCAACACAAAGAAGTAACAAGTTCTATGACTACTGTGTTAAATTTAAAATCCACTTAAACAAAATAAACTGTCTAACAGAAGTTCATAGTTTCACATAAAATTTTCTTTTTTGTTCTTTGTATATTGCAATATACAACTTGATTAAATTCATATTAAATTCCTTCTTGATTAAATTCATAAAAGTTTGAAGTTGTTTTCTGCAAAGTATCCTGTGTCAAAACAACACACACATATGTGATATATATACCATACACATATCTGGTTACATATACAGGCATACATCATATACTTGTGACATATACACATATATGTGATATACACATATCACATATGGTATATGCATGCATATGGTATGTACTTATGGTGTGCAAACACACATGTATAAATGTGTTTGTGTGTATAAATACTTCTTTTAAAAAACCACAAGAAATTAAGTGAAAATAACTGCTCTTACCACATTCACTGAGGATTAGACCTGACAGTAATAATTATTCATTGGAAAAACATATAATCTGCCAACATAACAAAGTTTAAGAAAGAGAAGATCAGTCATATAAATAAGGAGGACAATAGCTATAAAAAGAATCGAGTTATAAAAAGGAGTGTTATTTTTAGGAAGTAGTTTCCAATTACACAAAATAAGGAAAGGAAGTGCCTCTCTTAGGAAAGAGCATTGGCCTATCCCTCCCCCTAACTTTGGAGTGCTACAGGAAACTGGCATACCACTGCTTTAAAACAAAACACGATCAGGGAAGGAATGAAAAGGGGAGGAGCGGAAGAAGTATCAGGAGTAAAGTGTTGAAACGAGATAACAATTGTAAGATTTATTTGTAATAAACCTGCTTCAAAAATGTGTCACAAACAACCTCATAAAACATAACCACCTGTCAGGCTTTTATTTAAGAGTATCTATTTCCAATAGAAATCTTTACGGTAACATGCCTATTATTATTATTGTTATTAATCCCCTACCAAATAAGACATATATAACCATAGAAACATAAACATCGGGGAGTTTGAGAATAAAATTAAGATCAGCAACTTAGAGCCCATGCAGTCATGGAAACGAACTAAACCATGAGCATCTGGCTTGATTGCTATGCACTGTGCTCAGTCTATGGGATAAATGCCTTGGAATTTCTCATGAGGTCGTTTAATCTTTGTAGGAGCAGTATAATGGACCTTAGAAAAAAGCTTTCCTAGTACTACAGTGGCTGGTAGTTAAAGGCCCTTGGCTGAAGCAAGAAATTTGGCTAGCCCCCTCTCAGCTCTCTCAGGTGATCCTCTACCCCTTCAAATGGTCAAAAACACTTTACCAAACTCCTCTCTTCAGGTATTCATTCCCTGGTGGCCTAGGTCAATACCTTCACTCCACCTCACTGGGAGGGTGGATAAAGGCCAACCTGCCTCAGGAAACAGAACAATAGGAAGGATGTTTGGCTGAGGTCACTAAGGCAACTGCCTCTGGGAAAAGCAACTCAGCTCTCAGTAAACCTCCTCACCCCTAAGACTGCTGACTCATGATCTTTATTTAGCCCCTGGACATTGTCAGGATTCACTTAATCTTTCCCATGCCTTTGCAAAGTTACAATGTTTATTAATAAAATCTATTTTATTCAACTCGAGACCCCTGCCATAGGGGTGGAGAGGCAGCCCAAAATTTTAGAAAGAAAATGTCCTTGTCTCTGTGAACCGGTGTACCATTCCCCTACTTTAAATCCCTCTGAGGTCACGCACTCACTAAAAGACGTTAGAAAAAAGGGTTTCCTTCTGAAAACACGCGGCCAATACAGAAAGTGAAAACGCTTTTTTAAAAAATGAGGAAAAGGAAGTAGACTATTGAGAGGTGGGAGCTTTACTACGGTTGTTGTAAAGCAACCAGGGACGAGCTATACAGTCTCTCTGCCTTTCATCTCAGTATTCTCTCTTGTTAAAGCTTGCTGTCATGACAACTACCACTCCTGCAGCCGTAGCTGTACCAGTGGCACTGAGAAGCAGCTGCGGCCCAGTCTTGCCACTCTCTTCCCCTCTCTCCCTTCCAGCCCCCTGACTTCTCCACTGAAGAGGCACTGCCACACTATTAGGGGGCTTGCTCCAAAGCTTTAAGGACTGCATCAATGATAGCCTACTCTCCTCAATCCAGAGTGTGTATCTTTTTGGCGCTTCAAAGGGAATTTAGGGTGTATGAAAGTGTCAATCCCTGCCTTGCTCAGGGACTGGGCCTATTCAAATGACATCTACTAGCGGCAGCTGAAGTGTAAATACTACATAAGGAAAGTTGCACTTGGAATTGAGATGACATGAATTCAAATTCAGCCTTGGACACTTACTAGCTCTGTGACTCTTGGCAAATCGCTCGATTTTCTCATCTGTAAAATGGGGATAATAACTGCACTAATTTCCAAGGCGGTTGTGAGAATAAGATGAAATAATGTTTATAAAGACTCTTTCAAACCTTAAAATGCTATAGAAATACTAGTTATTATATTCATTATATCTTACCCTCTTTCACACACTCTGCAACTCTAGGCCTTCTTTTTGTTCCTCATGTATGGCACCTGCTCTGTGCCTTCACAGTGGCTGTCTCCCATGCTTAAAATCTATTCCCTCTCTATCTCTACCTCACTGAATCCCTTTCTTCCTTCAAGAAGCAACCCAAATTCTACTTTCTACATAAAGGTGTTCCTGATCTCACCAATGGCTAATGCCTTCCCCCTCTCCCCAACTCTCTTATACTTAAGTTTAACTATCTATTTAGTTCCTATTTTATTCTTCGTGTATTTTGCATAAAGAATATGTCCACGGTGGGGGCGGGGTGACAAAGGATTCTGGCATTTTCCCACATGAGGCTCAGGAAAGGACAGCTCCCCTCTGTCTTTATCCAGAGAGATGAAGGTAGTAGAAATCTCACAGGAAGCAATAAGAAGAAAGCAAGCGCTATTATAAGCAAGCAACTTGCTTAGAGAAGATGGAGAGTCCTACCATAGTGGAACAGAGAAAGACGAGCAGATGTGAAGCAGCTGGGGCTTGAGTAGCCACCGGGGATCAGACATTGCTGTTTCCACCTACCACAGCGGGAAGAACATCCTGGTCACAGAAAGAGGCGGGGTGGTATGAGGGGCTGGTTGGAATGCCCAAGAGGATGGGGTCTTTGGAGAATTTTCCACGCAGAAAAACTTTCCATGCAGAGGGCGATTTGCCTGTCCCTCCTCCCCATTCTCCAGCTCAGGAGATCAAATGCTGAATGCAGGCTTACCTGCCTTTAAAATTTTTAAATACTTGTTCAATTAGTATTTAGAGGTGGCACGAGATAAAGAGTGTGGAAGACCACAGCAATTTCTGATTTGTAGGTGTTTCATTACTGGTAACAGGATGAAGAGGGGAAGGTGGCTAGCATATCATATCGTAGAGAAAGAAAGAGAAGGAGCCAGAGAAAATAGACTGTCAGAGACTGTTGAAACTTTTTACAGTTCAGGGCTCTCAAGCTAAAAATGAAAAGAGAATCTTACTGATTTATATTCCATAACATCCCTAAAGCAAGGTAAAGACCAAATGGATACAGACCTTCGACCCCAGCCAAAGCCTGAGCCATGGGTAAGCAGTCTGAAATTGTGCCATATTTGATAAGGAGGAAGAATTGTTTTTCTCGAGTCAGCTGAGGTATTTACCTCATATGTCCCTTTGTTCTTCCTGAATAGGCTAAAGAAAACCCCTCATACCCAAGGGTCAGCAGGCACTAAAGAGAAAGTCTCCTCTGAGGGGAGAAATAGAAAAGGCTCCAGCCTTTTTAGGGGCCATTCAAGAGGGAGTACAAAGTTTCCCTCTTCAGCCAAAAAAAAATTTCAGCCCCAGTGACAATTTCAGGTATATATTTATCCTGTATATATTTATATATGAACATACTGTCTCTCCCAATAGAATACGAGGGGATCGGCTCATTCTTTCTTTGTGCTTGTGTCCTAAGGTCTTAGCACACAGTAGGCACTTGCTGATTGATTGAGATGGGTTATAGTGGTTTTAAGAATTATAATTCTGCACTTTTTACAAATGAGGGTACATGAAGCACAGCAAAATTAGGCTACTTGCCAAGGATCATACAAGGTAAGGTAAGATTCAAATGCAGACCTCTCCAGACTCCAAGTTTAAGAGACTATCCACTATACTCCAACACCAGTATCTTAAAGTAACTATGAAGAACAAAGCACTGAAAAGTACATGTGATGGGTAGTCAGAGGAGTGGGCTTCATACTTTCATACTGTGGGTCTTCTACTGACTACCTGTGTGACCTTAAGCACATCACTGAGTTTCCGCCTCCTCAAAATGAAGGGGGTGAACAAGACAAAGGACCATAGCTCCAGAGCTGAGAAGGGCCTTGGAGACCATTCCATCCAAACTCTTCACTTTTTAGGTGAGGAAACTGAGTCCAAGGGAAATTCAGTGATTTGTCCAAGGCCACACAGGCGGTAAGCATCAGAGGTGGGAATTGAAATCAAGTCTTTTGACCTTCCTCTACATCACTGCCTCCAAAAGTCTCCTTCTAGTTCTATCATCCTATCAAATATGACATATTAGAAACAAGGGTACCTCTGATGGCTAGACAAAAAAAAATGGCATTTAATTAGCATAAATAAAAGAGGAATGTTTTCTTTTCTGGGATGATCCCTCCTGTGGGAAAAGGAAAAATAATTAATTGTCCCTTTCCCTTTATAATGGTTGAAAAAAAAAAGCCTTGAGTCCTTTGAGACCCAAAAGGCTCACTGGTACCAGACTGCCCCTGCTCTGGACATTTAGGTTTGAGAAACATTTATCAAATACTTATGTGCCAGGCATGTGCGCTACAAATATTAGCTCATTTGATTCTCACGATAGTCCTACAAAGTAAGTGCTAGTATTAACTCCATTTTGCAGGTGAGGAAAATGAGAATAAGTGATTTGCCAGAGGTCACACAGCTCAGAAGTATCTGCAGCCAGATCAGAATTCAGTTCTTCCCGACTCCAAGCTCAGGGCTTTAACCGCTTCACCACCTACATGTTCATATAGCATATTCCATCCTGCTGCTTAACAACCTCACCCTTCAAAGATGACAAAAAAAATTGTAGGAAGGGCTTTGGGAGGTGAGGCACACTAATGCATTCTGGGGGTGTTCTGAATTAATCCAATCATTCAGAAAAGCCATTTGGTAGTTGTAGTGGGCGGACCAGGCTCAGGACCATCTGACAGCTTAGGTCAAGATTGGAAGAAATGAAATACCTGTGGAATGTTTAGTGGTTAATAAGACAAGGTTTACTTATCCATGGCTGGGAAAGGTTATTTATGTTATTCATTAGAGCATGGCTTCTTGATGTTGGTCATGCTCCTATTCTACCAGTCAGAAGGCTTAGGGAAGAAACCTCTAGCTCAACAGTCCAAGACAATTGAGGCAATCCATTTCCAAAGACGGTCTTAATGCCTTTCTGAGGAAAGGCAGAGGACAGTGGCAGCATTCCTCCTACCACAGAACTGTAGCCAACAAGTACCTAAACTATGCATCCCTTTCAACATGTTGATACCACCACTAGGCCTATACCCCAAAAGGAATCAAAGAAAGAGGGAAATGACCTATACAGCTTCACTTTTTTGTTGTTATAACAAAGAACTGGAAACAAAGTCAGCATCCATCAACTTGGGAATGGCTAAACAAATTACAGCATATGAATATGGTAACATATAATTGTACTATGTGACAGCTAAGTGGATAAAGCACTGGGTTTGGATCTGGGAAGATCTGAATGCAAATCCTGCCTCAGACACTTACTAATTATGTGAATCCTGCAAGTCACATAACCATCGTAGCCTAATTTTCCCTGCCTAGAAAATGGGTTTGGACTTCATGGACTCAGAGATTCCCTTTCAGATCTAAATGTATTATCCTATTCCTATAAGAAATAACAAAAAGGATCAGTTCCAGAAAAACCAGGGAGTACTAGTATAAAGTGTTGCAGAGTAAACCAGGAAACCAATTTACATACAATAACTACAATATTTTAAAGGTAAATAACTGTTGAAAGCCTTAAAAAGTATGATTAATGTAATGCCCAATAATGACTCCAGAAGATGGATGATGAGGCACGCTTCCCCTCTCTTGGCAAAGAGGCGATGAATCCAAGGTGCAGAATGAGACGTACATCTTCAGATATGGTCAATGTGTGGATATGTTTTGCTTGTCAATATTTATAGCTAAAAAGGACGCCTTTTATTTTTTGGCAGGAGAGGAGAGTTAGGAAGGGAAGGGAGTAATTATAGGAATACCAAATAAGAAGAAAAAGAAATTCATGAAATGCTAGGAAAAAAAAAGTACACCAAAGAGAGGAGAAGAAAGTTCAGAAGGAGACACAGACAAACAAGACAATGCTGGGACTAACGTGTCTAATTTAATACTGTATGTGCCATTACAAAAACGAGCTGTTGTAATGGAGATTTACACTTTCATTTACAATCCTTTCTTTTTGTTCTTCTTTGCATAAGGAAATATTCATGCTTGTCAAATTCATAATAATAAAAAAGAAAATTTAAAGAAAATGATACCTCTACCCTGGGGTACATACCTAGGTGGTGCAGTAGGTAGAGCACTGGACTTGGAATCAGGAAGATTCATCTTCCTAAGTTCAAATTCAGCCTCAGACACTTATAGCTGTGTGACCCTGGGCAAGTCATTTAGCTCATCTGTAAAACGAGGTGGAAAAGGAAATGGCAAACCATTCCAGTATCTCTGCCAAGAAAACCCCAAATGAAGTCGCCAAGAGTTGGACATGACTGAAAATGATTGAATACCACCTTGCCCTTTCACAGCCTATGCTTGTTATCCCAATTTGTTTCAGCAATGTTTCTCAGATTAGGGGATGGCTAACAGCACCTGTGACATCAGACAGGGAAAACCAACTAGCTGGCCAGACTGAAATATCACTCCCTCTCAGTGAAATCCATGGCCTCTGGCTGTTTCAGTATATTGCCTGAAAACGAGTGTAATTCAGGCATCCAACCAACTAGGAAAGATGATGGAGAGCTTGATAGATTGTATATGCAGTGTCTAAGAGCAACTTCTCCAAAGAAATGTGGCTGGCCACTCACTCATTCATCCCCACTGGACAGTAAACCTGCCCACCCAATGCCCTAGCAACCTAGATGTCCTACCCTAGTTGCTACTGTTCCCCTCAGGCTCTTGCTCCTCCACCCAGGGGTTTGGACTTGGACTCTTAGCATCACCTTGAGTTAGAGATGTGATAAAAAGGCTATTGCTTCTAAGCACTCCCGGAGCCTGGAGTCAGAAAAACTTATCTTCCTAAGTTCAAATCTGGACTCAGAAACTTACTAGCTGTGTGACCCTGGGCAAGTCACTTAATTCTGTTTGCCTCAATTCCCTTATCTATAAAATGGGCTGGAGAAGGAAGTGGCAAACCACTCCAATAGCTTTCCTAAGAAAACCCCTACTGGGGTCGTGAAGAGTCAGACACCACGAAAGGAGAATTGTTTACCTGGCTCATTTATAAAACCCCCTAAGGCCCATAACAGCTATTAAGAACTAAGACACCATAACTCAAATTTGACTTTTTTAAACCTGTCCTATAAGATAGCTTCAATAAGTCATCAGTTTGTACATCAAAGATACAGCAGAAATAGAGGCTGAGGAACCCACCATTCAAATTAAAAATAAAACAAACCCACCAAATGAGAAATAGGGGACAGCCAAGAATGGCAGCAAAGCACTAGCATTAGGGCATATGGGCTCAAATCCAAATTCTTGCTTAGAGAAAGATACTAGCAATTTCATGTACCAGGTGATCAGTTAGGAGGATAGCTGAAAACCAAACCTTATAATTCCTACTGGTGTCGTTTTGGACAGATTGTTCAGAACCATCTCACCTTGTATCAGCTTTCGTGGAAAAGAACCGCCTAACCACAAGCAAGAACAACAGTAAGGGAGTATAGGTTGTCTTCGTACCTGAAGACAAGGAATGCTTTTTTTTTTTTGGTAAATAGTATTCTATTTTTTCCAATTATATGTAATGATAGCTTTCAACATTCATTTTTATAAAATGTTGAGTTCCAAACTTTTCTTCCTCCCTCTCTCCCCTCCTTGCCCAAGACAGCAAGCAATCTGATAAAGATTATACATGTGCAATCATAGAAACATTTCCTCAAGTAGAAACAGAACAAAAGGGAAAAGCCTCAAAAAAAGTGAAAAGAATATGCTTCAATCTGCATTCAGACTCCATAATTCTTTCTCTGGATGTGGATAGCATTTTCCATCTTTTGGGATTATCTTGGATCATTGTATTGCTGAGAAGAGCTAAGTCAATGATAGTTGACTTAGTGTTACTATTGTTACTAGTGTTACTATTACTGTATACAATGTTCTCCTGGTTCTGCTCATTTCACTCAACATCAATTCATATATGTCTTTTCAGGTTTTTCTGAAGTCTGCCTGCTCATTATTTCTTACAGAACAATAGTATTCCATTACATTCATATACCACAACTTGTTCATCCATTCCCCAATTGATGGGAAGGAATACTTTTTAAAAATCAATACGTGTGTGTGTGTGTGTGTGTGTGTGTGTGTGTGTGTGTGTGTGTGGGGCAACTGGAGTTAAGTGACTAGCCCACAGTCACACAGCTAGTAACTGTCTGAGGCCACATTTGAACTCAGGTCTTTCTGACTCCAGGACTGGTGCCCTATCCACTGCACCACCTAGCTGCCCCTAAAATGCACTTATTTTTAGGGCAAGAAAATTATACTCTCAATGGCACAAAGGAGCCATGTAATAATATGAATCACACGTTATAATAACGAAAGTTCAAATTCATCACCCTCTCCCCTCTACATTTCCCTTACATTCCCTTTCCTATTTCTAATGATGGCATTACTGTCTTTCCCTAACAACGCTGAAATTGAATCCTTATATGTTCTTGAGAGGGCAACGCGGTACAGTGGAAAAATGACTGGTTCTAGATTCTGAGGAACTCAGTTCAAATTCTATCTTCGATACTATGTGACCTCTGAAAAATTATTTGGCTTCTACGGGCTCCAGTTTTCTCATTTTTAAAATGAGAGGGTTTACTAGATAGTTTCTGAGGTTCCTTCCAGTTATAATCCCCTGACCTTTGACTTAGTCTATTCACCCTCCATATCCAATTACTTGTTAAGATCTATGCATTATATCTCTATAATATGGTTGCTCCTGTTCAAGCCCTCATCACCTCTTTTGGACCTCCTACCACTTCTAATTTTATCTCCTCTCAGATCCAGAATGACACAACTGCCAAAATAATATCTTTCAAGTACAAAGTTTCCATGAACTAAAAACTCAACATAAGTCATAGTAGGATTTGGCATCCCTAATGCAGCTCTTAGACCCCATTAAGAGTGTCTAGAGCAGTGCCATCAAACTCTGGGTCAGCCCTGGGTTAGACAGCTGGAGTACTGTCTTTAGTTCTTCATACCACATTTTAAAAATCAATCAACAAGAGTTATTAAGCACTTACTTCATGTCAGGACTTGACATTGGAAAAGCAAGTACAAAGAGTAAAGTGATACCTACTCACAACGAGCTTATGGCAGCATAAATATAAAGTGATTAAATACAAAGGTATATGAAATAGCTTATACAAGATGGTTTGGGTAGGAGGACACTAGAAGTTGAGGGCATGAAGACAGGCTTCATGTAGATAGAAGATGATACTTTAGCTCCATCCTAAAGGAAGATGAGGTACAAGGAAGGAAGGAGAGCGTTCCAGGTCTGGATGACAGCCAATGTAAAAGCAGACAGGACACGGAAGGTTGTATGGAAGGAACAGAGAGCCAGTTTGGCTGGATCGGAAAGTATGGAGGAGAAATGGCCATAATATTGGGAAAGACAGTTTGTAGCCAGGTCATGTAGGGCTTCAGAGGAGTCTGTCTGTTTTATCTAAAAACATCAGAAAGCCACTGGAGGTTAATGAATATGAGAGACACCTAGTGAGATCTATGCTATAGAAACTTACTTTGGCAGCTGTATAGGAAGGACTAGAATGTTAAGAGACTTGAGGCAGACAGACCAATTAGAAGACTGTGGCAAGAATCTAGGAGAGGGTCTGAACTAAAGTAGGAGCTGCATAAGCAGAGAGAGGGGGTCAGATGGGAGTGGTCGTGGTTAAGACAGAAACAGCAAGATTTCTTTTTAAAAAGGGACACTGACAACCAGAAGAAAGTAACCAGTATAGCAGGAAGACTAGAGACTATATATGTCACACAAGCATGGGTGGAAGAACCTGGAAAGTTTAGCAAAGAGAAGATAGACGAGGGAGAGAGGCAGGACATAGCAGTCCTCAAGTAGTGCTTTCAAGTAGAAGAGGGATTAGACCTAGTTTGCTTGGCCCCAGAAAGCAGAATGAAGATGGTAGAAAGAGCTGGCTCTGGGGTCAGAGTTGACTGAGACATGCAGTGCCTATGCAAACCTGGGCTAGTCCCTTCAGCTTTTTTGGCCCCAGTTTCCTCATCTTTAAAGTAAAGGGGTTGGATTAGATGACCTCTAAGCTTTTTCCCTGCTCCAAATCCATTAGGTTCGATATAAGGCAAAATTTCCTAGCGATCAGGGCATCCAAAAGGAGAATGCACTGTCTGCTTTAGGATGTAATAGATTCTACCCTGGAGGTTTTCAAGCAAAATTTCAATTGACTTTTTGCCAAACCAAGTATGGCTTGGGCTAGATCGCCTGCTAATTCCCTCCTAATTCTGAAGAGTTAGAACCAACAAGATTGCTTCCCTGCTCAAAAACAAGTGTTAGAGGTTTCCACACCGAATAAAATACAAATTAATTAGCCTGGCATTCAGAGGCCCCAGCAGTCAGTTTCCAATATACCCATCTAGTCTTGCTTCTCATTATGCATTCTCTGCACCAGCCAAATTGCTGGTTGAGTTGTTCTCTATCTTTTCCTGCTTTCTCCAACCCTCCCAGGAACCAAGCAGTGTGTTTGTGCATACACACATATGTGTGTATATATGTATGTAAATATATACATGTATATATGTATGTATAATTAGGGGCCCCCTAAGTGCCAGGCACAGGTGCTAGGAATTGAGAATCAAAGACAAAATGTTCCTGCCCTTGAGAACATTCTATTGGATGAGCTTACAATATTTTGGAGGAGACAATATTTACATATGTAGCCTGAAGCGTTTTGGTAAATGTTTAACAACTGGCTCTCTAGGGGGGAAAATGTAAACACAGCATGGTTTTAAGTTTAATCTGCATTATTAACATTTTCTCTATCACTTTTTTAAGCACAATCAACAAAACAAATTTAACAATGGGCTCTTGAGAGTCCGTTCAAGTTGTCTCTAAAATACTTATAACTATATATAAAAATAATTAGACATCAGGATAAATTTATGGGGAATGGCCTAAGTAGCTGAGAGAATCAGGAAAGACTGCAGTGGTACTTGACCTCAATGTTTAAAGAAACAGGAAATTCTAAGAGGCTGAGATAGGAAGGCAGGGCATTTCAGATATGGAGGGGAGGGGTTGCGAGGTGAGGTAAGAGAGGAGCAAGAAGCGACCAGTGTAATGATGGAAGACAGAATATCAGTATGTGAGGAACAGCAAGAAGGCCAGTCTGGCTGGATTGTAGAGTATGGTTTTTTGGGGGGAGGGGGAAAGGCAGGGCAATTGGGGTTAAGTGACTTGCCCAAGGTCACACAGCTAGTAAGGAGGATTGTAGAGTTTGGGAGGGTAAGTAACGCAGTATTTTACCCTGGAGGCAATAGGAAGCCATAGGTGTTTATTGAGTGGAGGAAAGAAATGACCAAACCTGTACTTGCAGAAAATCACTTTGGCAACTGAGTGGATGATGGACTGGAGGCGGGACACTAAAGGCAGAGAGATCAATCAGGAAGTTACTGCAATAGTCAAGATGAGAGGTGATGAATTAAACTCTAAGCACATATTTGCCTTGAAGAAAGAGAAATTTCCTTCCTTCAAGATCCAGTTCAGGTACTACTTCCTTCATGTAACCTTCACTAATCGATGCCCTCACCATCCACCATGAAAATTTTCCCTATGACTCATTGAATTTCTTAAAACTCTTTGTGTAGACCTCACTTTTGCCCTTACCAAATTCTGTCTTGTATTACTATTATTCGTGTGTGTGTTTCATCTCCCCTTAGACTGAAAGGTTCTTGCAGGTAAGGATGACACGGTTCTTCCACCTTTGTAGCCCTGTTGACTTGGACCTAGTAAGTCTCAATCAATTTTTGACTACAATAAAAGTGGGAGCAGGACATGGTCAAACCAAATGCCTCATTTTGTCCTTAAGGAGGATCAGTCAGTCAGTAAATAGGTATTATTAAGCTTTCGCTATGTACCAGACACAGCGTTAAGTACACAGTAGGGATACAAGGAAAGGCAAAAAAAAACCAAAAAAACTGCTCTCAAGAAGTATACATTCTAACAGGGGAAACAACATATAAATAAGTATGTGCTAGGGGCTAGACTAGGTTCTGGAGGTACAAAGACAAAAAATGAAACAGGCCTTGCCCTCATGGTTTTTTTTTATTCTATTGACTACGCCCTTTTCCATTCCAGTCACCTCAAAATTTGATGATAAGGTTGATAAGTCATCATTGAATCTTGGAATTTAGTTGCCAAGAATCTAAAACTATGCAGCTTCCCTTTAAGAATCACCTCACACAAAGAATTGGAAACTGAGAGGATGCCCATCTACTGGGGAGTGGCTGAACAAGTAGTGGTATATGATTATGCTGGAATGCCATTTTGCTACAAGAAATGACAAGCAGGAGGGTTTCAGAAAAACCTGGGAAGACTTATATGAACTGATGCAAAGTGAAGTGAGTAGAACCAGAAAAACGCTGCACACCGTAATAGCAATATAGTAAAATGATTGACATTCTCCCCCTTTGATCCACAGAAAGACCCCAGTCTTTCTTTGGATCCTTACAATCTAAATGCACAGAGGGCAGTCCTCCATGGGTAATGCAAAACCTGAAGGGGACAGTCCCCTTACTGAGGTGCAAAGGTGACATTAGGGAAGAGGGAAACAGGCACAACTTATAATATACTGATAATGTTCCATCTGATTGAATATTAACTCATCATATGCTAAATATACAATAAATGACTTTGAGGTGACTCTCTCACTGACCAAGAATCATGATTAGGACAGGTACTTCCTAGAAAAATATGCACTACAAGATATGTAAGTCAGAGGGCCACAGGGCATTTGTTCAGGAGCAGCAGCACGAGCACTGTTTGCCCTACACACGGGTTCTGGGAAACTTTTTGAATTTATGAAAATGATTCAAGCAATTTTGACAAATAGCCACCTCATTATGGCAAAGAGAGGCAACGTCCCTGCAAATAACACACACAGATCTAAATGGCTGTAACATAAAGGAATGGAGGAAAATAAGGAATAGGTTGAGGTCCACGAACAAAGGAATTGTCAGTCATTGGTGGTTGTGGAGGGAAAAGAGGAAGTAGGAGCCTGAAAACAAGGATTCAAAGTTCTAATCACTACAGGTTCAGGAACAGGTAGATTAGGAATCATTTGTCTAGAGGATGATAATGATGAAAATGTTGAGCTTACTGGAACAGAAGGCGGAATGTGAAAGGATGTGGATGGTAGAAGATTAGAGTCAAAGATTCTCATTAAAATTTCATGATGCTGTATAGAAGATACAACCTTATGCATCCCCCTTATGGTCCCACTTTTTGACATGCAGCACAACTAAGGCAAGTAGCAAGAATTATAAGATAATTATTGTTGAAGTGGCATATGGGGCTATATGGTTTCTTTGAAGCAAACTTAAAATACTGGAATGAATGGGACTTCAGAGCAGCTTCTAGTGGATTTGCTTCTCCAGTTCAGATCACTTGCAGAGATCCCCTTCTCTTTTAAAAATCTCTGACAGAGGCAGCTAGGTGGTGCAGTAAATAGAGCACAAGCCCTGGAATCAGGACAACCTGAGTTCAAATCTAGCCTTTGACATTTGATACTAGCTGAGTGACCTTGGGCAAGTTACTTAACCCCAATTGCCTTGCCTTCCCCCCTCCAAAAAAAACCCAAACAAACGTAAAAATCTATGACAGAATAATAGCTTTTAATACAGTTCTAGTTTACTATTATAATAACGTGGTCAGGTAGTGAGAGCTAGATGAAATCTTAATAGCACTAATATGAACATCACTAGACCAGAGAATTTGCATTTTTAGGCTGGTAAATTCAAATAGGAACCTAAAAATTTTTTAAATTGTGAACCCAAATTTTATATAATTATATAAGAACCTAATCTTGTTACAACTATTTATTAAAACCAACAGAAAACTTTCACTCTATTTTCCTTTCTAGCTATTCTCTTTTAGCTGCTCATCCCTCTTCTGGGAGGAAAAGATTTTGCTAGGGAATTATAAATGGAATACATTTTTATGATGATGACCCCTGATACACAACTGAATTCATTTAAAAGTTGCCAAAATAACTACAACCGTCAGAAAAAGTTCTGGGCTGGGATGTATAAATACATTTCAAGACAGTACAGATCAAATAAGTTATTTATAATAAAACATGTTTGCCTTTCAAGACGTGCACAAACATTCAAGTGGTAATAATAAACCCAAATAAAATTGGCTTTTTCCATTTAGGTAACACAAGATATTCTAACGTTCTTTTTTTTTTAAACCAAAACTGAAGATATTTCTGTTTTAGGCTTCGTAATTAATGGAACAGTTTGGTCCATAAATTGTTCTATTAACACCCAATTATTCTTACATTAGCTTTAGGAAGAACTAAAATTTTAGGCTAAATAGCTCAAATCTTATACCTGTATCTTATTATAAAAGCTCAGATGTACTCTGGTATTAGCTTATGAAATAAGGATTTAATATTGCATTTATACTGATAACCTGCCATGTTAGAATAGAAATGTGCCACAGGGGGGAAAAAATAGAGAATGTCAATCATTATACTATATTGCTATTATGGTGTACAGTGTTTTTCTGGTTCTACTCATTTCACTTTCAAAAAAAAATAGGGGGAAAATGCTTCCCTAACTTCATGTTAATTCCAGGCTAGAGTCATACAGAGAGCCAACTGTATCGAGCCAGGCTTAAAAGGTGAGATAGTCTCTAATTAAGAGGAAATATCATACTGCGTATGACTGAGTCAGGAGGAGCCTACCTCAGCCCATGCCAAGAGTCATTCTCCTGGCCTTCGCCATGAGAACTCCACCATTCCGTCAACCCACTCCATTCATGAATGTCAACCCCACAGGGTTACTGGACTACTAGGATTCCTTGATAATCATAGCTAGAATCAGACGCAGAATAATATCAATTACAGTCCCATGAGGTCTAATAGCAAGTGCCAAATAAATAGCTTCACAACTTTAGGTGGATTCAGTTATTAAGAATCATATATACTTGATGTAGATGAAAAAAGTTCAAGGTCTGTAATTTTATATTTCTAGAACAAGCCACCTTCTTAGGTCAGCTTTGAAGGGGCTTCTTCCTTTTAGATCGGTGTCTCAGGTGCCAAGACTTAACACAAACTTAATGTAAAATACAGCTATAAGAAGAATCGTTATAGTAAGAATACACAATTCATCTGAATCTTCAAAGAATCTTAATTGTTGCAGCGTGAGGGCCTGAATTGGAAAATGAGTCTTTGTCTCACTTAATATTATTAGACAGATGTTACAAATAATTTTTACATTTAAAATTCTTAATCCTATTTTGAAAATTGTCACATTTTTCACTACGTAACATCTCCCACTAATCATATTATCATAATGAAAGAATGTTAAAGGGTGATCTCTTATAAATTAAATAACCCACCAATTGCAAGGCTTCATGGTCTTTATTATTTGTGATTCAAATAGATTCCTCACTATACTAGTATGTATAACTTAATTAAAAATCACCAACACGGTTCATCTTCTTTTTTTCATACTTGCCCTTATCAAAGAAATTTACTATGTGAGGAGAAAGGCAGGGACATGGCAGCATTAGTTCTATTTAATTTCAGCTATGAGTCATAGGCAGCCAATTGTAAGACAGGATGTCATAGCCAGGCTCAGAATTAACCAGGTGGGAAAATGTCTTATTAACCAAGATGGGGACAAGACAAGAGAATCCTGCCTTCACCATCACAAGGTTATACTCTCAACTTTCGCAGGGATGGACATCCAATTTGTCAGTCCTCAGACTGCAGGGGCAAATGGCATTTCCCTTGAATGATGAACCAGCATTCTTACACGAGATCACACACTTATACCTAGATTCAAGACTTAGAATAACAGCAAATTAAAGTCCCAAGAGTCTCTTCCTCAAACAGCAAGATTTCACTAATTACAGCTTAGGGCTAAATAATTGTTGTTGGGTTTTTTTTTCTTCATATATTAGCCTCAAAATTTCATCTAAAATTTTTTAACTAATCACAAATTTCATCTAGTCACAACCGTCACTCCTCCCCCTTGGTCTGCAGATACAGCCAAAGGTGAACATCAGACCATTTCTAGAATACAATGGGATGAGATTCCCCCAGCAGTGTCCACGTAGGCAAGTGAGATATACTTGGGCTCAAAATGAGGTACAAGCTAGCGGGTGGCCACCAGTGAATGTGACTTGAAATTCAAGCTGATTAAAAGCTACACAAGTTGGAAAACTGGCTGTCATGCAAGTTGCCACTGGGGTGGTGTCTGGAGTAACCTACTCTTGCTTGATTGAATCTATTATCCATTGTGTGCCACAATGACCTCCCCCTTTATGAACTAAAAATGTTTATGCGATGACAGAAGTTCTGGGGAGGAGTGGCTTCCCTTCTTCAGTACACTCAGACCCAAGAGACCTGGTCAGCATCATTTTGCTGTTTCTACGTCTTCACCACAAGTTCACAGGTAGTCAATAATAGCATTAAAAGATATAATTATATGTTTCCAAATGATCCCAAATGACACCCACTTACTATTCAAGAGTTTCACTTCCCCACTTTGGGTGGGAGAGGCCTTAGTTCCTCAAATAGCAGTGCTGCAGAATTTCACAATACCCTGGCAGTACATCCTAGGGAACCTCACAACGATCTCCTAAGAGGATTTTACCATGTTTTTCTTCCAACGGTAAGTCATTTACTATTATTATTTTCTAGGTTTTTGCAAATAAAATATACTCTAATAATCATATAAACAGATATATTTATAATGTAACAGTATTCAGATTGAAATGAGGAAGAAACTTGCTTTAACAGCTTCTCTTAGCCTTTCTGTATTTAAAATATCACCAATCAGGTGATAATAATTTACTTAAACACCTTTCAAATTTATCAAGTCATGGAAAGTCATTCATCTTATTACACTGGCATTTTCATGCTAATCATAGTAGTTTACTTAGTGCCTGTCAGGTGCTGGGCTTTTACTGTGTCTTGAAAATTGCTTAAGCCTGTTTTTAGTAATACTTCAAAATGTTTAGTCTATAATTTCTCAATTTTGTTAACATTCCACGTCCATTAGAAAAAGTACCGATAAATAGGATGGCATTTTTTTCAATTGTATTCCTACAGGGTCTAAAATGCATAGCGCTCATCCTTTACACAAGCCAGGTACTGTACCAAGCACTACAAAACTATGTACTTCTGCCAACAACCCTGGGAGATAAGTGTAAATAGATATTGTCCCCTTTGTACATACATGGACTGATTAGATTCTCTAATTTACTACTATCACAATATTTTCAATCCAATCTATTTTGATTTATAATGACTTGTGGCAATAACCAAACTTCATTTTGCACAAGGTTCCATTATTCTTAATTAGCTTATATTTAAAAAAAAATCATGGTGACACTCAACTGCTCATTCCTGCTTTTAATTTCTTTGAATTACCCAAAGACTTAAACCAATTCCTCTAAATTTTCTCAGTTACTGATCTTTTAGTATAACTATTGAAACCAGAGCAAGGAAACAATCCTTTCCCTATCAATCAGTTAATATTTTTTGTTAAATTTCTACTCTTTTTGTAATGTTATATTGACTGGGAAAAAGAGATATGTAGCAGCTGTCAAAGGGGCAGTGCTTTAAAAAATATTCTTAAATTTTTTCTATTTCTGTGGGATTAAGATCCTCTCTGAAATCTCTTTTTCAAAACTCCAAGACTCTTTACTTTCAAATCCTGAATTTACACTATATCAGTGTAAATAGACTCCAACTTTCTTTAGCTATCTACTCATTCTTAACTTTTCTTATTTCCTTATGCAACACTACTCTTTCCTTCTTCCACTTGCTTAATTCGTCTAGTAAACCTTTTTTTGGTTCTTTAGTGATTACAAATGCACTTTTCATACCAATTTAAGAGCTTTGGGGCAATTAGAATGTTAGAATCACATAGTTTTTTGTAACTGATAGGCAAATAGACTCAAAAACAACTCACTCAGTACAAGTTCCTCATTGTAAGATTTTCAGGAAGCAGGATGACTCTGGAGCAGAAAGCATCTATCTCCTCAAAGTTAACCTCTTTTAAGCTGGAAAAATATCCAGCTATTTTTACAGTGCCCAAGGGAATCAGCCAAAGCCCAACTATAGCACAGGAATGTCACAGATACAGGTAAATAATTTGCAAGTTCTGCTTTTCCCTCTTAAAATTTCAGTATTTTATTTTTTCATAAGCCACATGCTCATTTTAATTTGATCTTTTATAATCAGAGCACCCTCTATTAGGTGTGCATGCACCTAATTTATTCCTATATTCATCTTTTATGTCTATATTTTTGTTTAAGTTTCTCTTCAGTAATTCTTTCCCTAACTTACTATAGCCTTATTTGTACAATTTGAACTTATTTTCACTAACCAATTGATTTCTACTGTGTTTTAATTTACCTAAACAATTGATTTAAACTGCAGCAGTATCATTAAATTTCACTTACCTTTGGCTGCTTTCTGATTTCAAAACAAATTTCCTTTTTCTGGAAGCACTTTAGGATTCACCTTCAATCAGGAGTCCCAATCAGGACTCCTGGGTGCCCTCAGGATGGTTGTTTAAAAGCAGTAAATAACAGAAAAGTAAATGAACTCCAATTCTGTCCACTTTTATTCTTTTCTGAAGATGTTCTAAAATTTGTTTTATTCTGCCTTCCAATAACAAAAATTCCTTCCTATAATAAACTTATGCCAACTTTAAGTACAGTTTTTAAGTATACCTTTATTCTATACTAAAATTAAAACCAATTTCACAGACTGATACCCCAAAACTTCAGACTTAGAGACTGGCTAGCTAAAACTTCTTCAGGCTTAGCAAATGTGTTTCCCTTTTAAATTTGGAGTTGTGAAATTATTTTTAGAGTTTTATTCTAAATTCACTTATACTATTTCCTGAATTTGTCATATTCCTGACATTGTCATGTCCTGAATTCCTATTTCATTGAATCTCTCCTGAGCATACCTCATGATTAATAAGGCACTTCTTAAAATTCAAACTACAGCTCTAAATCAATCCCTAGAAATTTTAAAGGTCCCTTTAAGGAGTAACTGATCTGTGAATATTTTGTTTTCATTTGTTTGGTAGTTTGGTAGTCCCCATCAGCTCATCAAAATACTTTATAAAGACATCCAAATTACAATTTAGAAAAGAAAGAAATTTAATTGGTCCTCTCTCACAAATTTGGTTTCCTCTTTTTTTTTTGTATCTTAGTTTTCAATTAATTTCTGTATCTGTCATTCATCTCAGCAATCTCCAAAATGGCTAGTGTTGGAAACAGAGAAAAAAAAAAGAGATTTGTTCTCTTGTAAGCCATTTTTGAAACTATTTTTATTTATTTTTTTTACAGCCTGTTTCTTTTGGTTGATCACACCAAAGGAAAAGGAATAGGCAAAACATTTGCTGGCTATGGGTTAGCACAAAGCATGCATCACATAGACAAGACATTTATTTCTCTTTCTCTTAATGATTTTCCTAATTGTATAAGGTCCCTTTCTATCTGAAGTAAGGAACTCACTATTCCTAAACCTAGTTTCACCCTTACAAAATGAACACACACAGAACATATAAAAAGACACAACATTAAATCAGGCCTGAACTCCTAAGTTTTTCCTCTAGATTTTGAAGTCAAGTCCTCTAAGTATAGAATTTTTGACCATCTTGTGGTTGAGGTCCTGGGGTCATCTCAGGATAATTCTTCTGTTTCCTAATTATGTTAATTCTTTTGTAATCTCATAAAAAATTAATTTAGGAACAACATAAAATTGCTTTAGTCTAGTTTTCCAATTGGGTTCACCCATTTAAAGTGCACTTTCTATTTTGAACTACTCTCTAATAGATGGAAGAGCTGGTTAAAGTTCCACTCCTCTAGACTTTTTACTAAAGCATAATCACAGGAAGAAAAACTGGGATTGATGAAGAACAGTTCATTTGTTCTAAGCTGATTTGGGAGATTATTCAGTAAAATTCCGTAACTTTCTAAGTAACCAAGTTCCATGCTTTGGCCAAAACAATCCCCTAAACCCTTTGTATTCTCAAACCAAAATTTACACAGCTTAGTTGCTCTTTCTGTAGTCATCCCAGACAGAAATCCACTCTTGTCCGAATGGGGATCCTGGAGGAACTTCTGAGAGAATTGGATTAGATTCCCGAGGTACCCACCTTTTGGCTTATTCCAACTAAAAAGATCTCTGCTAAAAACGCCGGTGATGACCCCCTTCGATTATGGATTCTGGGAGGCAATCTTCTATCTGCCTGAGTTCCACCTAAATGAAAGGCCTTTTCCTATAGCTAACACTATAATATTTAGGGATTCTTTTTGGCAAATTCTCAAAAAAACTTCCAATTCTTAATTTCTGGGCTTACCCTCTAGGGTCCTAAGACCAGTTAACTAGGGCCTAAAGGTCCTTTATAAGTGAATATTCAGCAAAATTTATATCTACTTTCCTTTAAAACTTCCTAAAAATTTAGCTTTGATCGTCAGTGACTGACTCAATCCTAAGTAAATACAAGTGAAAATAACTTTTTCCTTTCCTCATCTCTGTAAAACTAAAATGAGCCTTCTTCTCAGGTCAGAAGAGGATGGGACTGCTCCCAGGATGGTCAAATGGCTTGACAGCTTACTGTTGTCAGAGCACTCAAGTGGGGAATCAGTCCCCCAAACCCTACCTATCCAGAGACTAGATGGATTCCTCACCCCACTGTAAGCCGCTGAAATGAGTTCCCCCTCAATTACTTTGAGAGATTTCTATACTAATGACAACAACGATGTAATAGCTCATTTTTAATAAAAGGATTTAAAGGCAAAAAATTTATTTTAACCCTGCCAACAGGAAGTTTTAAAGTTAGCTAAATGGCTAGCTGGCTGAAAATGAGGAACTAGCAATTCCACTACTGAATCTCCTTAGTCTTGACAAAACGAAAGTAAGAAAAATGGAGCAAAAAAACCCAGTAGCCTATGCATAAAAAGTTAAAATTATGGTCACATAATTTTGATAAAAATAGAATGAGTGCTCCAGAGCTTATAAATTTAGATATATTAGTCACAAATTCAAACAGTCCCTCTTAGCCCAATCAAGGACCCTTCTTAAAGAAAAAGAATTTAGGGTAAATCAACATAGACTCAGCTTAAAGAGACCTAACCTCGGACTCAGAGAATTTGGGTACAGATAGCAAGGAGAGTCCAACCTCTGCGGGTTGGTGTCCATGGGGGAGCCATTAGCAAAAATTCCTCCCAGTGTGCACTTCCTTTTGGGGTCCCTTGCAGGAGCCGGCCTAAAGAGGTTGAGGTCCACGCATGATAGTCCCATCTCAGGTACCAATAATGTAGGCATTAAAATTGTCCAACCTACAATAAAAGAGACCGAGGCAGAGCTCTGAGCCAATGGCACTTTATTAAAGGGTCCATGAAGAAGGGAAGAATTTATGACCAAACCAGATAGAGAACATTATGAAATGCAAAATGGATGATTTTGATTACATTAAATTGAAAAGGTTTTGCACAAACAAAGCCAATGCAACCAAGACTGGAAAGGAAGCAGAAAGCTGGGAAACAATTTTTATAGCCAGTGTCTCTGACAAAGGCCTCATTTCCAAAATATATAGAGAATTGAGTTGAATTTATAAGAATATAAATCATTCTTCAATTAATAAATGGTCAAAGGATATGGACAGGCAGTTTTCAGAGGAAGAAATTAAAACTATGTATAGTTATATGAAAAAATGCTCTAAATCACTATTGATTAGAGAAATGCAAATCCAAAGCACTCTGAGGTGCCACGTCACACTTACCAGATTGGCTAAGAAGACTAAACAAGAAGATGATAAATGTTGGAGAAGATGTGGGAAAATTGGAACATTAATGCATTGCTGATAGAGTTGTGAACTGACCCAACCATTCTGGAGAGCAATTTGTAACTACGCCCAAAGGGTTATAAAACTATGTATACCTTATAAGGATATACCCTTTGACCCAGAAATACCACTTCTAGGTCCATATCCCAAAGAGATCATAAAAACAGGAAAAGGACCCACATGTATAAAAATATTTATAGCAGTTCTTTTTGTGGTGGCAAAGAATTGGAAATCAAGAGGATGTCCACCAATTGGGGAATGACTGAACAAGTTGTGGTATGTAACGGAATACTATTGTGATGAGCCGGCAGACTTCAGAAAATCCTGGAAAACCTTATATTAACTAATGCTGAGTGAAATGAGCAGAACCAGGAGAACAGTAACAGCAACATTGTGCTATGACTAACTTTGATAGACTTGGCTCTTCTGAGCAATGCAAGGACCTAAGATAACTCCAAAAAGCTCATGATGGAAAATGCTATTCACATCCAGAGAAAGAACTTTGGAGTCTGAATGCAGATCAAAGCATACTATTTGCTCTTTTCTTTTGTTGTTTTGTTTTGTTTCTTCTTTCCTATGGTTCCTCCCATTAGTTTTAATTCTTCTTTACATTGTGACTAATGTGGAAATATGTTTAATATGAATGTATAAATATAACCTATATCAGATTGCATGCTATCTTGGAGAGGATGAGGAGAGGAAGAGAGAAAAAACTTAAAACTCAAAATCTTATGGAAGTGAATGTTGAAAACTAAATGTAAATAAATTATATATAAAAAAATAAAAAAATAAAATTTAATAAATAAATAAAGGGTCCATGGTCCCCTCTAATGAAGTGGACCTCAGATGTTCCTCATAATCTGAGTTGCCACCCCTTCTTTCAGGGCCTTATTTTTATAAGATTTGACACCAGACTTGGTACCTGAACACCCTACAGAGGCTATACAAAGTACAAAAACCCATCTTGCTCTGAGGGCCAAAAAATGATGCATCAGCTAGAAGCAGGGGGGTCTAAAGTCGGGCAAAGCAAGGGGCATCTCCACTAAGTGGTCATAAGATGGTCACCTGCTCACGATGGACAAAAGAGAATGGTGCAAAGTAAAAAAGTAAGTTGGGGGACTTGCATGTCATTGAGTCTCCTCTGCCATCCTGGGTTTGGTCACCAATATGAGGAAAAACAAGAGTAGAAGGCTTCTAGTTAGCTTCCTATGATTAAGCAAGTGGATTTACAATCTGCACCTCACAGCTCTGGGGCCTAATATACAGAACTTATAATCACTACCCCTATGGAATCATATCAAATTGATTAATACTGATTGGTATTAATTAACTCTAGTAGGGGTCTAAATGAATTATTTCGAACATTCCTGGGCACATGAGTAACTTTCATCTTTGTAAAACTGTAAGTCATACTGAGAGGAAGAATGTAGATATAGTTGGCCCAAAAGCCACGAGGAGCCAGTTTTAAGTCCCCCTTCTGATACACACTGGCCATAAGCTGCAGAGAAGGTGCTTACCTGCATTGTTATAGAGGGAGTTTCTTTATTCAGGAGAATGAAATCATAAGCCAAGCCCCCATCTTAAATTATACTGTTTAAAAAGTTAATTAAACAAACAATTTATGCCCAAGTGTTTACCCAACACGACCCCAAAATAGGGACTTTCCAATTTGGGCACAATTTTCTTCAGATAAACAATTTTGAAAGCATCTATCAATTGAAGCCCTTGCACGTAAGTGAAAAAAATATATAACCACATTTTGTTGCTTAAAAACCTATCTACAGTGACCGAAAGGTGTGGTTAATTTCCTCAGCCCTTGTCAAACATCTACAAAACCACTTTTACCCTGTGCTTTATCCTCATAACAGCTACAATGGAAAAATAGCACAAAAGTACAAAACTCACAAGAAATAAAACCCACAATAATTTCAGTGGGTGCTTGGACTTAACTATTGGGGTTTTTTTAAAGTGCTAAATTGCTGCAAGATGTAACAAAAAGAACTTTATATTTGAATATATCAGAAGGGTACTAATGTTACTTGGGTACCACCTACCCTTTGAGGGTCACTTAAAATAAGATATCTACTGAATAACAAACTTCAGCCCTAGGAAAATCTTATCTGGTGGCCTCATGCACTGAAATTTCCAAAGACAAGGTAAAAAGCAGTCACTAGCCTCAAGGAGCTTTTCTTGGGGGGTAGGGGGTAATTAATACAAATAAATGGCTGCACTTCACCCTCTCTATACCTATCTCAAAGCCTTTCTACCCCCACCATCCTTACTCTTTCAGTACCACTGCTATCTTGACTGATAGAACAAGTAACTGTGCAGACCTCAAATCTCTTTCCCACCATACTTTTTTCGTTCCTCACCCTCTCCCAGTTAATTCTACTTTCAGCAATCTCTCCCTGGCACCTACAGACACATTCTCATCCTTCTTTTACCTTCTCTTTTCCAACCCTTACCTGTTTTACCATAAGAGATGACTTCCCTCATTCTTTAGTACCATTTATGAGCTGAGAAAAAGACCTTAATCATGAAAGATCATCACAAGACTAGGGTAAGTGCTAGACATACATATATATACATAAATACATACATACATATATATGTGAGTATATATGTATAGGTGTACGTATATAGATATATACATATATAATAATATTTCCACATGTATACATACACATACACACACCTCTAAGGAAATCTCTGAGTTTTGAAGAGAAATTCCTCCTAAGAAAAAACAGGAGTAATCAACCACCAAAACCTTTCAATACTCCCAAAAGGCCTCTTTGGAATCTCCACCTGTATCCTCTACCTCTTCTAATTAAACTATCTTCCCCTTGATTGCTGACTGGCTAATATGAGGAAAAAATGACTTCATATTTGATTTTTAAATTTTATTTTATTATTATTTTCTGTTTTGATTATTAGCATGGCAATAATATGGTTTCCTATAATTTTTCATCCAAGATGCATAATATTTCAGATACATCAGAAGCTAAATAGGCTTTAGGTGGGGCTACTCTGGAAAATATTTATAACATTCATTCACTGCTGTCTATGGAAAAATGGGTTCTCCGAAGAACTGACTCATAAACTATAGACAACAATTGCCTGTTTGACAAATGTCCCACGTTCTAAACAACGCCACAAAAGGGGTCTGGGGCACAAATCCTAGCCTTGGAACCTCCCCAGTGTCCTATTCTGAACAGTCAGTCACATGTGAATTTGTCTCCCAACAGCTGCTCCTCTTTGGCCTCTTCAAAGTCAAAAGGTACAGAAAGATCTTAAGCAGCTTTCCTACCAAAGGCAGGACTAGGGTTTCCCCTCCTCTCCCCATTCCCAAAAAAGATACGACACTTGTCAACAGTGGAAAATAGTTCTCAGACTGGAATGAAAGTGGAAACAGTGATGCTTCCATTTTTCTCAACTCCCCCTCCCTTCCCTATAATAGTGCCAGGGTAATAGCTTGCAAAAATGGCAGGCTCCATTGTGCTACAGAGTTGAGCTAATAGATATTTTGCGACTATCAAGGTGGGTGGGCAGAAAGCTTTTCTGTGAATTTTCATTAGAGGACATATACATTGAGAAAACACCCCACCCATCTAGCCCTACATTGCACGTACTTTGAGATTTTTTCAGTGTATTAATCAGTTGTATTGATTTTTTTCCCCCTCTTCTTTTTCCTTTCTTTAAAAAGTACTATTTATTATATGGGATGGCTCTCTGGTAAAGGTATGAGGAGGGATCCTAGGAAAAACTATGTGATAAGAAAAACAAAAGACATCCATAAAATTTTTACTTTTTGAAAAAGACGTAAACAGAGATAATTATGTTATTCATTGACCAATGTATAGCTAATGTGAACTGTATTCTTCTTACCTCAGATAAACTTCAGGAAGTTTGAGGACAGAATTCAGTCCAAATCAATCCACAGTCCAAATCAACTCCCACTGCTCTCCCCAAAAGAGGCAACGAGGTACGAAAGGTAAAGAATACTGAGCTTGGGAATCAGAAGAACTGAGTTCTGAGTTTGCTCTGTGTGACTTTGGATAAATTACTTAACATCTCTGAAGTCCAGTTCCATTACTGTAAAAATGGAAAAGTAACTGTCCTGCCTACCTTACAGGGCTGCTTTGAAGGTCAAATGAAATTATGCACATGAATGTTCTTTGTAAACTATAAATTATTCTGATTATTAAATTTTAACAAATTTTCAGACGAGAATAGATTAATAAATGCCCTATAATGCTGATTTTTGCAGGGCAGGTAGGTGATGCTGTAGATAAAACACTGGGCCTGGAGTCAGGAAGACCTGAATTCAAATGCAGACGCTAGCTGTATGACTCTGGGGGAGTCATTTAATCCTGTTTGCCTCAGTTTCCTCATCTGTAAAATAAGCTGGCAAAAGAAATGGCAAACCATTCCAGTATCTTTGTCGAGAAAACCCCAAAAGGGGTCATGAACAGTCCAACAAGGCTAAACGACAACATAATACTGGTTTGTCCCTGATTAGTATATGGGGGAATTGGGGGTTAAAAGTAAGAAGGGGTTCTGAATTTCCTGGCCTCTACTTTAACAGGAAACTTTTTATAGAAAATATTTCTGTAACATATCTGTTCATTTTTCTTTCTGAGTAACTAGACGATACTGAAAACAGATGACATTTTCAAGTGAGTCCTATGCCCTTAAAAGGATCACAAATTTAGAGCAGAGAAGTATTTTAGAGATTATCTAATCCAGAATTGGGGGGTAGGGAGTGAGGGGGCATCCAGGAACTTGGATGGGAAAAAATTTACAACTTTATTTTTTCCAACCTTTGGAAAACTTTGGTTTCCTTTGTAATCATATATATTTTATTTTGGGCATTTAAAAACATTATTGAGGGTCCATAGGTTTCACCAATTTGCCAAGATACATACAAAAAAAAAAAGATTTAAGAAGTCTGATCTAAACCAAACTCTTCATTTTACCAATGAGGAAATTGAGACCCAGAGAGATTAATTTAACCTCTTGTTCTAGGTGACTGCCTCCAAATTCACCTCTCTGTCTTACACTACACCACAATGCCTCTGCTTATAGACCAATAATGCTGCCACAACTCAGAACAGTTTGGGAACTCCTCTCAATTCTTTTGACAGCAATTAGCAGCATTTTCTTTAAAAAAAAAAAAAATGCATTCACTGGTGACAAATGTTCATCCACTGAGGGTGATTATGATTCTTTTTTTTTTTTTTTGAACAGCCCATAAATCATTTAGAACCAAAGCTAGTGAATAAAATGAAGATCAAACTGGGAAATGTATTTTTGGTCAAAACAAAGCATGATTACATAGTAACAAGACTGATTTGTATATGTCTGTGCAGCTCCTAAGTAAAATGTCATATGCAAATAAGAGCATCTGGAGGACCTTACTATCTATAGTGAATTTCTCCTCCATTTGGATTCTGCACCGGACTCATGAACACCTTGGGCAAGCATCTGCTGATATTATAGGATTTAGGGACCGAAGGTGTTATCTAGTTTAGCTCCCATCTTTTAAAGATAAGGAACCTAAGGATCAGAGAGGTTAATTGACTTGTCCAAGGTCGAGAAGCCAGTAAAGCAGCAAGTCAAGATCTGAACCCACTTATTCTGACTAAATCTTCACATTACATATCATACCACTATACCCACTGTATTGTGCTTAAATTCTCTTTTTCGATCTCACACATACACATACACACATCCCTTGAACAAACAATATTATTTATTTATTCAATTAATTCAATTAATTTTTTTATTAGTAACTGCGCTGTCTTCCTCCTTCCTCTAAAAAGAAAAAGGAAAAACAAAACCCTTCCAACAACTATGCATAGTCAAGCAAAAAAAAAAAATCTAAGACTGTCCAGGTCCAAAAATGTGTGTGTTTCACTCTGCGTATCTATTCCATCACCTCTCTCTTGGGAAGTAAGCAACATTCTAAATCCTTAGTCCTTTGTAATTACAGTTTACAACTGCACTGATCAGAATTCTCATGTTTTTCAAAATTGTTTTGACAATGTTCTGTTCACTCAGCATCAATTCAAGGTGAGGTTCAAGTGACACCCACTCCTTATTTACATAGACTTCTACTAGTGTCCCTCGATTTTGTGAGGTAAGAAATTCTGCCCCTGCCTCCCCCTCCCCTTTTCTTCCCTAATGTACCCTTTTCTCCATTTCCTTTCTTCTTTTAAGATCATCAAAACATAAAATCACTCCCAGACTTCCATATTACTTGACTCCTTCTAGGACACAGGGCAGCTAGGTGGCAAAGTTGGTAGAGTTCCAGGCCTGAAGTCAGGAAGCCTAATCTTCATAAGTTCAACACTTACTAGCTGTGTGGCCCTGGGCAACTCACTTAACCCTATTTGCCTCAGTTTTCTCATCTGTAAAATGAGCTGGAGAAGGAAGTGGCAATCCACTTCAGTGTCTTTGTCAAGAAAAACGTCAAAAGGGGTTTCGAAGACTGAACAAAAACAAGGACATTGCAGTTCTTAGGGGTATCATCTCTTGACACCCCATTAGAATACCAACATTTCATCCTTATAAAGCCTTCTGATTGCTCATTAACATTTCCCTTCTTTATTTCTCTTTTATGTTTATATTTCAAAGTTTCTGCGCACTCCTAATCTTTTCATCAGAAATGTTTCAAAGTCCTCTGTTTCATTAAAGATTCAATTTTTCCTGTGTGGTATTATATTCAGTTTTTCTGCATTATTCTTAGTTACAAGGCTATTATCTTTTATCTTTTGGAATGTTGTCTTCTATATTATCACTTCTTTAAAGTAGCAGCCATTAAATCTTGTGTGATGGTGACTGTGGTTCTCTATTACAGAACTTTTTTTTTTTTCCTGGATGCTTGTATTATTTTTTTATTTGACCAAGAAGATCTAAATTTTGACTATCGTATTCTTGGGAGTCCTCATTTTGGGGCTTCTTTCAGGAGGTGACTGGTGGATTATTCCTCTGGGTCAGGAGTTACTGATTACATCAAGCCTTAGAATATAAGATATTTTCAACAAAATCCCCATAGCCACTCAAAAGAGATACACACATAAAAATCTAAATGGATAAAGAATGCCTAGTGATAAAATTATTATATTCAGTAGGATGGGAAATCCACTTAGTTAGGGGGGAGCAAGAGAGAGCAAGAGCAAGAGTGAGAGCAAGACAGAGAGAGAGAGAGGAAGAGAGAGACAGAGAAAGAGAGAAATGTTAGGACAGGCATTGTGGATGGACAAGGAACTGGGCCTAAAACTGAACAGGAAAGGAAGAAAGAAACGGGCTGGGCTTTATCTGGAAAATTATAAAGCATTTGCAAAGATCTCAAGCTACTCCCTAAGACCAAAGCCCATTTCTTAATACTAATATTCTCCCAGTGATGTTCTATGACCTTCAGTCAAACAGTCATAGCAGATAGTCAAAATGGCTGGTGGTACAAAAGGCAAAGGAATATTTAATTATACAAAAGGCAAAGGAAATACATAGGAATATTTAAGGAGGCTGCCACCTATTATCAACACCTTGCACACAAGAAGAGGCAAAAAAGACCTCTTCATCCGAGACACATATGGTGGGAAAAGGAGATGGGCTGGTCACACAGCAAGAGTAGAGTATAATAGCTCTTCACCCCCACAAAACATTAAAAGATTAAAAGGAAGCATTCCGGCACAATGCATGGATTGGCTCTGGAAGATTTATGTGAGGACATAGACAAGAACCATACAGGATGAGAATGCATAGGTAGATTGTGATCTCTACCTGTAGAGGTAGTGGCCATAAGGATGAGGTCATAAGCAAAGAAGTAGCTTGTAAAGTATCTCTGGAAGAGATTCCAAAAATATTTTGTGCGAAAGCAACCTCGGAAGGTGACTATTTTGAAGGAGAACCCTAGGTTGGAGAGATGAGTTTTTTTTCTATGTTTATTAAAATAGCTCCAGTTACTTTACCATCTGACCACATATCTCTAACACTAAAAAGGATAAATTTCCCTAAGTGCAGGAAGAGCTTAGAGTTTTAAGATGTCATCTGAAGGTGATTAAAACAAGGTCCTGGTTAAAAATAGGCAGTATTTACAAAGATGCAGGTGTTGAACTGAATTCAATACACTGCAAAAACAACTTCCCAGCTTGATAATGTCTTTAAAAGTCAATGTCCTTTAGTGCACTTAATAGGACCAACCTCAAAATAGAAAGAAGATGTTCTCCCTTTTTGGGGGAGGCGGAGATGGGAGAGTTGAAGCAATTAGGGTTAGGTGACTTGCCCAGGGTCATATAGCTGGTTAGTGTCTGAGGCTGGGGATTTGAACTTAGGTCTGTCCTGACATAGCTGTGCCACATAGCTGCCCCATTCTCTTTTGATACGTAAATCACAAAGCTACTTTCAAAAATCAATGTGACTTCCTCACTCAAGAAAGCCCAACTGGTGAGGAAGCTTTGTCTGCCATTCCCTTGAGCCAATGGATAGTATGATGAAAGAGGGAGGGAAGCAGCCTCTGCCTGAAACCCAGGAGCTAGCTCCTAGTTCCAGAATACTTATAGTGACCTTGGAAAAGTAACTTCCTTCTGGGTCTCAGTTTCTTCCTCTGAACAATGAGGGCATTGGGATAAATCCTGCCAGGTCTTTTCCAGCTCTAGATTCTAGATTCTGTGAATCTAGATTCTAAATTCTAGATACTGTGAACACAGCTGAAATGAATAATAGCAACAGATGCCCCAAAACACAGGGTTTATAAACAGAATTCATCTCTTCAGTATCTTCCTGGAACATGAGTGCTGCCATGACACATCCGTGAGCCTGATTACTTTATGAGAGTATATAATGACAAGCTTACTGAAAGGTCAGGTTCAACCAAGGTCTTCTGGCATAAGACAATGTGACTAGATCAGATAAGGAAGCCCAAGTGAGCCAGGGCACCAGACTCACCCTTCATGTGCAAGACAGAAAGATGGTGGAATTTCAGAGAAACAACAATGCATAATACCAGTGCCAGCTTTCCAGTTACCAATGAGTCCTTTAAAATTTCCTTTAGGAAAGTCTGAGCATGACACTTTAAAAACAGCAATTATAAGAAATCACTACCTCTATATGTGTGTGTGTGTATATATATATATGCATATATATATGCATATATATATATATATAATATGATTAGAAACATTTTAAGGAAAGGGGACAGACTATGCTAAGTGCTCTTAACCTGAGATCCATGGACCCCTAAGGGTTCACTGATAGATGGGAGTGGAAGTGGTCTAAGAACTTAGATGGGAAAAAAATTATATCTTTATTTTCACACTAACCTTTGATTTTCTATGTAATCCTATGCATTTAAATATATTATTCTGAGAAGGGGTCCATGGACCCTCCCATGGGATGCATGACCCAAAAAAAGTCAAGAACCCCTGAACTAGATTTCTCAACATTAACAATGACATAAGAAAATATAGCTGCATTCTCTGGTTAATACTAGAAAAGTCTGTTTCCTCTGTTAAGCCAAAACAATCAGCAAAACTAAAAAGGGAATTAACTCAGAAATTAGACTACATAAAATATCTCTCTCACAGTCTGAGTCACATTTTCTTATATGTGAATATAACCGGATGTGGGCAGACAGGAATTCCACAATGTTTATCTTTTTGAGCCCCTAGAGAGCTCAACTCCTCCCATTTACTAAGAAAGAGAGAAGAGGAGAAACAACCCAGGTGAGAGACAAGACACAAAAGGTAGGGGTTAATGCCACCTTGGCCGAAGCCACTGCCCCTACCTAGAAGAAGCTGGCAGGGGAGAGGACGCCAGGATGCTAGGACTAAGCTATACAGATTCCATTCAGAACTGATGTAAACTAGGTATGGCCCGGGAGTGTGTTAGAGCCAGCTGGAGCCAAAGGGTCAATTGTTAACTTTCAGCATGAGCATTTACACCTCTGCAGAGGCTACAAACCAAGGCTTGATTTATTGTTTTGTTGATTGTTTGGCAGACTTAAGAAAGTGTTAATAAACTTTAAAGTGGGTCCAAAGATCAGCTTATTAAACATTTACCCTCAGTGGCGAGCCCCTGGCTGTTGCCCTCCCAGTTGCTGACAACAAAACTGGTGACTCTTTACTTTCCTCATTCCTCATTTTTCTCCTATTCCTATGCTCACCCAAGAGAGCACTGAACTTTGTATCCTGAACCCTTCATCCTTTAAGTTTGCTTTGCTTTCTGCCCCCTCTTTTTCCCTTGAAAAATATGGCCATTCACTGTATCACTTATTTGTGTGTTCTTGGGGCAAACGCAGCTGAGAGAGAGGCCATAAATGGTAAAGCAAACAAGACAACAGATCAGGAAATTTTATAACGACAGACATATATGGATATAGACTATATATACACAAACACATAAAACCATACAATCCAGTAAACATTTATTAACTGCCTACTATGCTACAAACTATAGATACACAAACACATCGACCATCCCATCCAATAAACATTTGTTAAATGCCTACCATACTACAGACTATATATACACAAACACATCGAACCATCCAATCCAATAAACATTTATTATATGCCTACTATGCTACAGACTACATATACACAAACATATCCAACCATCCAATCCAATAAGCATTTATTATATGCCTACTATGCTACAGACTATATATACACAAACATATCCAAACATCCAATCCAATAAACACCTATTATATGCCTACTATGCTACAGACTATATATACACAAACATATCCAAACATCCAATCCAATAAACATTTATTATATGCCTACTATGCTAGACTATGTAAACACAAACGCATCCAACCATCCAATCCAATAAGTATTTATTATATGCCTACTATGCTAGACTATATATACACAAACATATCCAACCATCCAATCCAATAAACATTTATTATATGCCTACTAAGTGCCAAGCCCAATACTAAGTGCTGAGGATACAATTAAAAAAAAGAAACAGCCCCCTGCCCTAAAGGAGCTTACAATCTAATGAAGGGAGACAAGACATAAAGAAGGGGGAGAGTGATAGGTCAGGAGGTACCCTGTGCAGGGCTATCTGGTCCCATTGAGTTGAAACCAGTTAGATCACAGATAAAAAGTGGAGTGAGCAAAAAAGCCTATTTTCAACTATCTATATAGGAAGGAATTGGTAGGAGTTTGGTATTCCAGCCTCCAGCCCTCAAATCAAATGGGAAAAGAAGGCAGAAGGAAATGGTGTCAGTCCAGGCTTGAGTTTGCAGCATGGTGAATTTAGAGTTTAGAGGTGATGAATAAGACACCCTGCCTGTGGACTTGAGACCAGTCTGGTGTAGTCAATAAAGGGAAAGAAATTCTCTACTCATTGCTATTTAAGGTCTATGACCATTTAAAAAAAAATTTATAACTGCATTTCAATATACCATGATTCCTTTGTAATCTTATGTATTTTATTTTATGCATTTAAAAGCATTTTTTTTTTGCTTTTTTTTTGGCAGGGCAATTGGGGTTAAGTGACTTGCCCAAGGTTACACAGCTGGTACATGTGTCAAGTGTCTGAGGCTGGATTTGAACTCAGGTCCTCCTGACTCCAGGGCTGGTGCTCTACTCGCTGCCTCTAAAAGCATTATTTTAAGAAGGGGTCCATAGACTTCACCAGGCTTATCCAAGGGGTCCATGACCCCAAAAAGGTTAAAAACCTCTGGTCTAAACGCGAGAAATTTCACTGCTGGAGGATCAAGATGAACAAAAATGATTACATTGATTCATATGTTTATAGCTTCCCAAAAGTAGGGAATAATAAAAGAATCCTAACCCACATCTAGATGCAAATGAGTTAGTCAGCAATCCTGACAGGAAAAGATGGGTAAGCAGGCAGGAGTTAGCTTTTGAGAGGAAGTTGCCTCAGGCACCTTCCTTTTTTAGCCAAGGCAGATTTAAAAGGAAAGAAAGAAAGAAATAAGCATTAATTAAGCACCTACTACTATCTAGGCACCATGCTAAGGGCTTTTCAAATGTTATCTCATTTGCTACTTACAACAAATCGGGACTTTAGGTGCAGTTATTATCTCCATTTACAGTTAAGGAAACTGAGGAAGCTAGGTGGCAGAGTAGATAGGGTAACAGGTCTGGAGTCAGGAAGACTCATCTTCCTGAGTTCAAATCTGGCCTCAGAGCTGTGTAAGTCACTTAACCCTGTTTGCCTCAGTTTTCTCATCTGTCAAATGAGCTGGAGAAGGAAATGGGCACTCCAGTATCTTTGCTGAGAAAACCCCAAATGGGGTCATGTAGAGTCAGACATGAAACACACTGCTGAAAAACAACTGAAGAAGAATGAAACTGAGGCAGACAGAGGCAGACACCAGGTAAGATCTGAGGTCAAATGGGAACTCCAATCTTCTTAACTCCAGGCCCGGTGCTTTTAGCACAGTGCCACTTAGCTACCTCAATCATGTCCCTGGAGAGGTAGAATGATGGCAGAGTCATCACTGAAGGCTTGGAGTTGAGAAGGAATATATCCCACCCACGCAAAGGTGGAGGACAATCCAAAAGGAATGACTTAGTTCTGTTCACCAGTCAAGGCACCTTCCTCCCCACACAAATGCTGGATTGCTGAATCTATATAAAACCATAGAAACACTGGCCTACTACAATGATTTCTCAGGCTATTAATGATTTCTCAGATGTTAGGTATCTGGCCCTAATCCAATGACCATTATGAGCAAACCTGCATAGTAAATAAGGAATTCTTGGAAGGTTAGCTGCCCACAGGCTACTTAGACATAGGTTGTCATCAAATAAATGTTTGGTCAGCCTTATTTATCTGAATGATTCAGGTTTGGGAAAGGGGAGGTTGGATAAAACAATCTCCTAATGACAATCAAAAGAACCCAAGAAGAATTAAGAGATTATGGCTGTTCCTTTACTTAGCAGTACTAAGAATGCCAGAAGGTCATGATTCACCCAAATTTGAAAGGGAAAAAAGGCAAGGTGAAAGGGAAGAGGAGTCGTTTTATGAATTTTACCGTGTTCATATGTTAGTCACCAATTTAGAGATAAGATTTACTTCCTGCCTAGGTCAAAGAGGGGAGGGAAGAGGGAGACTCAATTTAAGAATAGCCCTCTTTAGACAAGGAAAAAAGCAGAATGACTCACATTAGTACTTGATGTCAAAATCTTAATGAGGTTTAGATTCAATATTTGTAGGTTAATAAAGAGCATTTTTATAACAATGATAACTCAATCATGAAAAGTTCTTGCTTCCACCTCTTCCCAGGGCCTTGGTCATTTTGGATAAAGTCTGAAAAAGAGGTTGCCCTTCTACTTGTCAAGGCCAGTCAACCCCTCTACCCCCGTTTTCCCACTGATGATTTCCTCCCAGAGCCTCCATTTTGGAGAACCCAGGCTGGCCAACTTTCATTCTTTTCCAGGCTCTACCACTAACTTTCTGGACTTCATTAATACTATGACCCAGACTATATTCCCTCACCCCTCCTCCCCTGTGCTCTTCAGCTCCCTTTTGTGTAATATCCTCCCCCATCAAAAAGTAAGCTCCTTGAGATCAAGGCTGGCTTTCTTTTTGGCTTGTATTTATTGTATTCCAGAACTTAGCACAATGCCTGCCACGTAGTAAGTGGTTACTAAATGCTTCCTGCCTTGCCTTGCCTCTACATGTGAACTTCATCTCATGATTTCTCAAGTTCTCTAGCACACTGCATCCTCAATCATTACCCCCATTCCTTTCTCAAATCCTCAACCTCAACCTCAACTGGTTCCTTCCCTACTCCTTTTAAACAAACCTAGAACTTTGAAAGACTGAAGAACTCGATGGACAAAATAAGCAACCACGGTTCTAGAGGATCAATGATGAATCTTGCTACTGCTCTCTTAAGAGAGAAGTAACAGACTTAGTGTGCAAAATGAGACATGAGACATATATTTCTTTGGACACGGCCAATGTGGGGAATTGTTTCTGCTTGACTATGCATATTTGTTACAAGGATTCCATGTACTCGCACGAAGTAGAGGAAAAGAGAGACAGGAGGAAGAAAAGAATAAATTAAATTCAAAATGCTGGTCTCCTCCAATCTTTAAAAACCTTACATGCCCACAAGCATCATCCTATATCTTTCTTCTCTTTCTCAGCCAAACTCCTTGAAAAAAACTGTTTATATCAGTAGAGTCAAATTCAAATAGAAACAAGGGTCACTAAATCACATCTAGCAATCCCTAAAGGCCATATGTTGACTTAGAAAACTACAAGTTAACATTATCTATGTTTTTTTTGTATTTTTGCTTATTTTGTTAAATATTATACAATTACATTTTTATCTGCTTCAGGGCCTGACTTTTGCAGCAGCTTGATGGCCTGTGTTTGACACCTCTCTGGTCTACCCCCCACTTAAATATCCTCCCCCTGTCATTCCTCTGCACTTTGCAAACTGGCTTCTGACCTTAATCACTCATCTGAAACTATTCTCTCCCAAATTTCCAATATTCTCTTAATTGCCACATCTAACGGTCTTTTCTTAATCCTAATCTTTGTCAACCAGTCTGCTGCATCTGACACTGTGGAACTCTTTTTCTTTCTAGATACCCTCTCTTCTATGGGTTTTCATGACATTACTCTCTGGACTCCTGTTTAAACAGCGCTTCTCAAGTGTAGCTGTTTCCCAAGGTTCTGCCCTAGACCTTCTCTTCTCCCTCTCTCTTCTCTTGGCAATCTTATCAGATCCCAAAGGTTAACTACTATACATGTCTATGTCTGTGTCTGTCTGTACCACACATATGTGTATATATATATACATATATGTACACACATATATATATTCTCATGTAAACTCCAGTTTCTCCCTTGAACTGCAGTACAGAGCCAATTACACCAATTGCTTATTGGACATCACAAACTGTACATCCCAGGGGCATCTTAAACTCAACATGTCTGAAATAGTACTCATTGCCTCATAAACCCTCCCTTCTTCCAAACTTCCCTATTTCTGTCAAAAGCACTACCATACATCCAGTATCTCAGGTTCGTAATATCAGCATTAGGCTTGACTCCTTACTCTCCCTGATCAATCCAATTCAGTAAACATTTATTAAGCACCTACTATGTGCCAGGCACTGGGCTAAGAGCTAGAGATACAAAAAGAGGCAAAAAATAATCCTTGCCCTCAAGAAGCTTACGATCTAATAGTAGAGAAATGTAGGTAACCTATGTAACATGTAACAACATATGAAACAAATACATACAAAGTGCGCTAGATACAGGATAAATAGGAAATAACTGAAAGAGGGATGACACTGGAATTAAGAGAGGTAAGGGAAGGTTTCCTGTAGTTGGGACTTAAAGGAAGCCAATCAGTTGTCAAATCTTGCCACTTCTACCTTCAGCACATCTCTCACATCCAATCCCTTTTCTATTCACATAATTCCCACCTTAGTTCAGGCTTTCTTTACCTCTTGCCTGGATTATTCCAACAGCCTCCAAATTGGTGTCCCTATTTCAGGTCTCTAACCACTCTGGTCCATCTTACACGTTGTTATCAGTGATTTTCTTAAGCACAGATGTGACCATGCATTTCCCCTACTCACTCAACTCTATAGGCTTCCTAATGCTTCTAAGCTAACATATAAAATCCTCTGTTGAGCTTTTAAAGACCTAAACAAACTGGCCCCAACTCACATTTCTAGCCCTGCTGATTCAGCAAAGGGTTCAGATAAGAAAAGGGAAGAAAGAGAGTGGAGCCATTGCAGGGGTGATAAGCCCAGGACAAAATAAAGTGGAAGTTTGGAGGTCATCATGTTCTATGTCTCTCTTCTCGGCCTACTTCTGCCTAGACTTTTTTTTTTTTCAATTAACAAGCATATATTTTCTCTCCCTCTCATTTCTCCTTCCTGTTAGGGAAAAAAAAAAGAAGAAAAACTAAGAAAAGAAAATCCAAACTCTTCTAACAAATGTGCATAGCCAAAAAGAAATTTCTGCACTGGCCATGTGGAAAAATATATGTCTCATTCTGTATCTTGGGCCCATCACCTCCCTATCAAGACATAGGTAATAATTCATTATTGCTCCTCTGGAATCATGGCTGGTCACTGCAATAATCAGCATTATTAAGACTTTCAAAGTTGTTTGACTTTACAATTTTTTATCATATAAATTGTTCTGCTAACTTCACTTGGCATCAGTTCATAAAAGTCTTCCCAGGTTTCTTTGAAACCATCCTGTTCATTACATTCCGTACATTCATGTAGCGTACACAATTTGTTCATTCATTTTTAATTGATAGGCATCCCCTAAATTTCCAAGTCTTTGCCATTTCAAAAAAGAACTGCTATAAATATTTTTGTAGACAGAGGTAGTTTCCTCTTGATCACCTTAGAGTATATATGTCTATTAGCATTATCACTGGGTCACAAAGTACGCATTGTTTAATAACTTTTTAGAAAGAGTTCAAAATTGCTTCAGAGAGTGGCTAGGCCAGTTCTTAACTCCACCAATAGTGCATTAATAGACCTATTTCAAAGATCACCCGGGGTGAATATAACCTATCATTGTTCATCCTAAGGCACGGTACCATTTTTAATTCAACCACTTGTCCCGCCTCACAAAAAAAAAAAAAAGAACCAATCAGCATGGCTGAATTTTTAGAATTAATTTAATACCTCACTATCAGCCTTTTTCCTATGATTAGACCCTGGGTCTTCAAGGTCCAACTCTCTTACACTACAAAACAGTAACCAGCAAAAACTATTTGGTACTGTTCTTTGTTTGTTCTTTTTTAAATGACTCAGTGGAACAGACTAGGTCATACAAGAACCAGAAGCAATCAAATATGGTTGCATATTCAACACATCTAAGCATTTTCTCCTAATCTCCAAACTTCTTTCTTGTTGTTCAGTCAAGTCCAACTCTTTGCGACCCCATTTGGGGTTTTCTTGGCCAGGATATTAGAGTGGTTTACCATTTCCCTCTCCAGCTCACTTTACAGATGAGGAAACTAAGGCAGAAAGGACTTACCCAGGGTCATACGGCTAGGAAATGTCTGAGACTGGATTTGAATTCAGGTATTCCTGACTCGAGGCCTGGTGCTCTATCCACTGTACCATCTAGCTGTCCCACTTCTTGGCAAAGGTCAAATCTTCCCTTCTCTACCTCAGACTGCTTTTTCTCCTCTGCTGAAGCCTCACTACTGTTCCTTTAGGAACCACTGATTTTCTCTAAAAACTTTCAAGTCTCCTTCAGAAAAGACCCTCCTCTACAACTGAAGTGAGTTGGACAGCCCAAGCATTACACTAGTACTCATGATATGTATATATATAGTTTTGAAGAGTTTTTTTTTAATCACTCTCAGGACAAGCTCTCAGTAAATTAGGAGAATCCTTTACAAAGGATTTATGTAAAGCCTAAGACAAGAATTATATAGGATGAGAAACAGAAAGTAATGATAATATATACCAGTAAAAAGGAATTCTCCCATTAATGAGATGACAGGTGCCAAGCATCAATACAGGATGGCTGTGAGCCAAGTGAATCTTATTTGCAGAATTTCAGGCAGTTTTATTAAGTGAAGGGGAAAAAATTTACCCAGTTTGAGGGTAAGCAGGCCTGCCTGGAAATATAAGCCCAAGTGCAGCTCCTCAAAACTTGCTATTGTTTGAAGTCTATTCCCCTCTACTTTTGAATCCACAGATTCTCAAAAAGCTCCATCTTTTTCTCCCAACAATAGCAGAGAGGTACAGAAAGAGGACTTCTAGGTAGGAGTCTTTTAGCAGGTGATTGGGTAAAGCTGTATAGACATTTATGATGTGTTTACTAAGGATGAAATACTGTGATAAGTACTGGGGGATACAAAGATAGAAATAAGGCCTCTTCTCAAGGAGATTACAATCTAATGTACACAATCTAATTTGACACAAGGAGAGCAAGACAAGTGAAATGAAAGGTAACAGGAAAAGTACTATGAGAAATGTGAAGAGGGAGGGTTCATTTTCACCTGAGGAGAATCAGAGAAGACTTAATTTAGGGTTTGGGCTCACTCTTAAAGGAAAGGACAAATATCAACAGAGAAAATGGGAAAGAAGGGGGCAGAGAGGACAGACAGTAGGAGCTGTGTGAACAAGATGAAAGAAAGGAAGACAAGAATTGGGAAAGGAGGGAAATTGCATTGACTATGATGAAGAGTTTTTGAAGGGGAGTATAATATGTGATATAGCTGAGCAATTAAGTATGGAAGACCTTGAATCCTACACCTAGGATTGGAAGTTTCTACTTTACTTAGGAAGGAAGAAATAAGTACCAAAGGCCTTTGAGTAAAAAGGCATGGGCATACCAGATAGGTAGCAGTATGAAAGACAGATGGGAAATGGAGAGATTGGAAGCATAAAGACCATATATAGAGGTCCACTACAACAATCTAGGTGAAAATAACAACTATATCCGATATTTATGGGGCATCTTAGTAGCCTAGTGGATAGAGAGCTGCGTCTGGAGTCAGGAAGACTCATTTTTCTGAGTTCAAATCCAGACTCAGACACTTCCTAGCTGTGTGACCTTAATCTGTCACTTAACAAGTCACTTAACCTGTTTGCCTCAGTTCCTCATCTATAAAATGATCTGGAGAAGGAAATGGCAAACCACTCTAGTATCTTTGCCAAGAAAACCCCAAATAGGGGCACGAAGGGTTGGATGTGACTGAAATGAATGAACAACAAGGCACTCTGCATATATTACCTCATTTGAGCCTCAACTACCCTAAGAAATAGTCTCTATAAATATTATTCTGGTTTCACAGATTAGGAAACAGGCCAAGTTCAGGCCCCCTCCCACTGACCCTTTTGACATCTTAGAACTTTGAACTTAAGTGAGTTCATTTTGTTTTTTAAATAAAGTAGAAGGAGTAAGATATGAAAATGAGTTCGGTATTAAAAAGTTGATTAGGAAATACTGGTTAGACACTCAAACAGATACAGCAAGTGGTGGAAAATATAGGACTGGAGCTCTGGGGAGATATTAGTGGCAGAAATATAGATCAGAGACAGGTGATAATTGAAACAATTAGAAAAGATGAAGTTACTAAGGGTAACAGGATTCAGAAAGAAGAGGTTCCAGGATGGAATCTGGCAGATGGTTTATATTATGCAAAATTGTATAATAAAATGAAGGTAAAAGTAGCTTTTTCCAATCAACAGACACTTTTCCAATTTTCATATTTGCAGGCTGCATCTTCCCAGGCCACTCACAAAAATTACCCACTGAGATTTCTGTGTCCTTTCTGGTCTTCAACGTCTATGTAGAGAATGCTATTGGCAGGCTCTGATCTTAAGGGGTTTTTGTGTTTCTTGTGCATGGTTTTTTTTTTTCCAAATTGGCTAAAGTTGTCAAGTTGGAAAAAACAGACTCAAGTGCATGACGTTCATCGTTTGTATATTGACAGCCTCGGCCTTTGCTGGGCTTTGCCCAAACCCCAGCCAACTTTCAAGTCAATTTCTTAAATCAGCTGGAACACACATAAAACTTCCTCCAAAAACTAAAAACAAGGATAAGTCCATATAGGTCAGACAAGGGCACCTGTGACCTCACTCAGGCACTGAAAGCAGTGAACCTGGATGTACTTTTCCACTCAAGGAAAACGGCATTCACTCCCCAATGAAAAAGCCTTTAGGGCCTGTCACTAAGCACACTTTCTAAGCTATAAAAACACACAAAGAGCCCCCACCACCAGATACACGTACACACATGCTGTCTGGGCAAGTAATACTAGGCTCAGAGCTGTTAATATGCTAGATTTTTCAAAGCTGCTATAAAAGAACAGAATTTCCTACAACGATGAGGAGAAAATCATTCTGAAACGGATATTCCCCTTTTTCTTTGCATTTAAGTGATACAAGCACAATACAAAAATAGTTTGTAAATTGATTCCTCGGAGGCCTTGGATCTTACAAAATGGCTTTGTAAGGAAAAATAGAAAAAAACAATAATTATTATGTAGATTTAATTACCATTTTAATTAAGAACAATTTGCTTTTTTTTAAAAAAAAAAAAGGATACAGTATCTAACATGACATTCACAATCAAATCATAAGGGTAAATTGTATTGTCCTTATATACAAAAGATGGCCCTAGTAACTCTCTGTTAATAAAGCATACATTCCTAGTTACTTTTTCTACTGAAGACAGGCATATTTCCACCGATTTATCAATAGTCTTGGCAGAGATCCTGAAGTGGTTTACCATTTCCTTTTCCAACTCATTTCATAGAGGAAGAATTGAGGCAAACAGGGTTAAGTGACTTACCCAGGGTCACACAGCTAATAAATATTTGAGCCTGGATTTGAACTCAGATCTTCCTGGCTCCAGGCTTGGTCCTCTATCCACTACACCACCTCACTGCCCCACTCCAGCAGAAATGGCGAACCACTCTAGTATCTTTCCCAAGAAAACCCCAAAAGGGCTCGCAAAGAGTGAGACATAACTGAAATGACTGAACAACAAATAAAGTTTGCATACTGCTTTTAAATATTATCTGATTTGATTCTCACAATAACCCTGTGAGGTAGTGCTATTATCATCATTCCCACTTTACAGATGAGGAAACAGCCAGATAGTGGTTAAAGAGATTTGTCTAGGTTTACACAGCTGGTATCTCACACAGCATTGGAACTCAGGTCTTCCTGATTCCAAGTCAAGCACTTTATCTACTATGACACATAGATTCTCAAGATTTAAAAGGTCACCAATTAGAACAATAATAATCATATTTACCAATTTAATAATCTTTAATAATAAAATAATATTTACTAATAACGTTTAAAAGACCAAAAAGAAACAACAGGAAACCCCTCCAGCTAGTCCGTGACTGCACAGGTAGCCTGAGAGAAACCTGTAGATGCTCAGGGGCGACAAAAAGGGAATCAAAAGCTGGCGAAAGCTCTAGTAAATGGGGGCTGAAGCTGTTGGAACAGGGAGGCTATACATGTGGCAAGGGTAAACTCACAAATCGGATCCTAGCAGGCCTTTCTCTCTTGGTAGAGCCCCTCCCAAGCTCCCTCTGACTACAGATCTCTCCCAGGCAGGCTGCTTCACTGGGCTCCAAGGGTTGAGTCCATAGACAGAGGGGTAATGCTGCCTGAAGCTTCATCCACCTTTGGGTGACTGTCTCTGCACCTCTGTATCTGTCCTCAGGTATGTGGATGTACTATTTCCTACTAACCCAGCAGCTCTGTTAGCATAGCGAACAGAGCTGGGTGACAGGGAGGAAGAAGGGGAAAAGGAAGGAGATCTTCTCTTCCCATCCCTTTCCCACCCTTGGTTCGGGTGCAGAGGTCTCCCAAAACTGCCTCCAACTCTCAAAATGAAACTCTTCTACGGAATGAATGGCATCTTTCAAATTGTCTTTAAAGGGCAGGATTTAATATTTTTAAAGGGCAGAACTTGAAAGGGCCCCAGGGGTGTGAGTGATTGTCTCAACAAATCACATGATGTTTCCCCGAGTGGTATCACTCTCCTTCATCCAATGGCCAAGGTCCTATAAACCTCTCCAGTTGATTAAGACCTTGTTGTGTGACTGCAAGAAAATTCCTTAATACCTACTTTACATCTTGTGATCACATTCTGGACATTCTATGATTACATTAATCTGAGGTGGGAATTACAACGGGAAAAAAAAATATTTGCAATAAATTTCTCTAATAAAGGTCTAGTATACAAGATATATATTTTCCTTGAGGGCAAGGAGTGTCTTTTGCCTCTTATCTATCCCTAACACTTAGCACAGTGCCTGGCACATGACAGATGCTTAATAAATGTTTATCATTGACTGGTTGACTGATATAGGGAATTGATACAAATATATAAGTACTAGAGCCACAGCCTAATACACAAAATGTTCAAAGGTTATAACCAGGAAGCATTCAAAAGAAGAAAAGCAAGCTAGCTTTAATGAAATGTAAAAGTTCCAATAACAAGAAAACTGCAAATTAAGATAGCTGAAGTTCCACCCATCCTTTACTCATCAGATTACCAAAAATGAAAAAAAGACAACTATTTGAGAGGCTAAGCCTAGTGCACTAATATGTTGTTGGTGGACTTATGATTTGGTACAAAACTGTTCTGGAGAGCAATTTGGAATTATATCCAAAAGTGGTCCCAAAAGACCATTAGAGGCAGGTAATCCAAATAAGTCAAAAAAAGACTAACAGGGCCCTGTGAACAAAAATATTTATAAAAGCTTTTTCTGTTGTAGCAAAGTATTGGAAATTAAGGAGGGCCTATCAGTTGGGGAATGGGTGAAAATATTATGGCATATGAACTTAATGGAACATTATTGACATAAGAAATGGCAAAAGGTACTGAGTCAAAGAATCCTGATAAGATTTGTATGCACTGATGACAAATGAAGTGAGCAGAACCAGCATAATTTATGTAAGGACTACAACACTGAAAAGTATAACAGCTGTGAAGCACTTAAGACTGTGATGAATACAACGACCAGTCAGGATCCCAGAAAACTGATGCTGCAGTGGTGCTTTCCATCTGGATTAAAATATTGAGACACGGCCAACTTGTGTATTTGTTTTGCTTGATTATACAGGCATATCATCCAGATATTGTATGTTTGGTTCCAGACCACCACAATAAAGTAAGTCACAGGAATTTCTTGGTTTCCCAGTCTATATAAAAGTTACATTTATACTATACTGTAGACTATTAAATGTGTAATAATATTATGTCTAAAAATACTATATATATATGTGTGTATATATATATATATACCTTAATTTAAAAATACTTCATTGCTAAAAAATGCTAACCATCATCTGAGCTTTCAGCAAGTTGTAATCTTTTTTTCTTTTTTGGCTGGGCAATTGGGGTTATGTGACTTGCCCAAGGTAACACTGCTAGTAAAGTGTGTCAAGTGTCTGAGGCCGAACTTGAACTCAGGTCCTCCCGATTCCAGGGCCAGTGCTCTACTCACTGCGCCACCTAGCTGCCACTAGTTGTAATCTTTTTCCTGGTGGAAGGTCTTGCCTCTATGTGGATAGCTGCTAACTGATCAGGGTGGTGGTTGCTGAAGGCTGAGTTGGCTGTGGTAATTTCTTAAAATAAAATAACAATGAAGTTTGCCACATGGATTGAATCTTCCTTTCACTTGAAGACTTAGAGGCCACTGTACGGTTATTAACTGGCCTAATTTGAATATTATATCTCAAGGAATAGCGGGGCTCAAGAAGAGAGAGAGAGATGGAGGAAAGGGCAAGTGGATGGAGCAGTCATAACAAGCAACATTTATCTATTAAGTTCACCATCTTGTATGGGTGTGGTTCCTGGCACCCCAAAACAATGACAATAGTAACACCAAAGACCGCTGATCACAGATCACTGTGACAGATATAATAATAATAATGATGAAAGTCTGAAATATTGTTGAGAATTACCAAGATGTGACAGAGACATAAAATGAGCACATGCCGTTGGAAAAATGGCACTGAAACACTTGCTTGAGGCAAGATTGCCGCAAATCTTCAATTTGTAAAAAAGGTAGTATCTTCGAAGCGCAATAAAATGATGGGTGCCTGTATTTATTTTTTCCAAGGGAGGGTAGATGGAATAGAGGCAGGGTGATAATAGTGATAATGATGCAAAAAAAAAATGGAGAAAAGAACATCAGCGAAATGTTTTGAAAACACACTGAAAAATGCAGAATGAAATTCCACAGGAGATAGAGGCAAGCAGAGCAAATATGCTAAATTAAATTTATACTTGGAAAAATAAGCTGCGCATAATAGACTAATTGTTTCCCATATAATCTTCTTTTCCTATTCTTTGCATATGGAAGTGTTGATATTTGTTAAATTCATAATAAAAGTTTAATTAAAACTATGTGTAGTAGTATAATAGTCAATAAAGATTTATAAAGTACCTACTATGTATCAGGCACTGCCATAGTGGGATACAAAGAAAGGCAAAAAGTCAGATCCAGCTCTCTAGGAGCTCACCATCTAATGGGACAGATAGCGTGCAGACAACTATGTATAGAAAAGCTACATGAAGGAAAAACTAGAAATAATCAATAGAGGAAAGGCATGAGAAGGGGGATGAGAAAGGATTCTTGTAGATGGTGGGATTTTAGAGGTCATATCCCCCTAATTAGAATAAAAGCTTCCCAAAGGCAGGACCTGCCCAGTAAAATATACCAACATTAAACTAAAATAACTCTTTCATTTGTCAGCTTAGGGTAGATGGGTGCCACAAGATTGAGAATCATTCAAAGATGGCCTTAGATACTGAGTGAGCTGTGGGACCCTAAGCAAGTCACTTAACCCTGTTTGCCTCAGTTCCTTGTCTGTAAAATGAGCTGGACAAGGAAAAGGAGAACTGCTCCAGTATCTTTGCCAAGAAAACCCCAAACGGGGTCATGACTGACCAAACAACAACCTTTATATTCTGTGGTATTACATTTTACAAGTAAAGCTGAGGTAATACCAACATTAAACTAAAATAACTCTTTCATTTGTCAACTTATGCTTAAATTTTATTAGAGGATGGGTTTAATGGAAACATAAGTGCACTCCAGCTTTCTGGGGCAGAATGTTTTGTAGCTACTGTTTTTTTTACTATATCTTCTCAGTAAATGCCTTTGCTAAGAGCTAATTGTGTCTACTTGCTGATTGTTAATGGGGAACATGCCAGTGGAGACTCATGAACTATACTTTAAAACTCTCAGTTTTAGAAGTATAGGCCCACAGGGGTACTACAAAGAGCCTGAAATAGCAACTTGCTATGAGATAGCCCAACCCATCAGTGAAAATTCAAGCTTGGGAAGTTGCTTCTGGGAGAGTACTACAGGGGCAGTTTGGTGGTGCAGTGAGTAGGACACCCGTCCTGGAGTCAGGAGGACCTGAGTGCAAATCCGACCTCAGACATTTGACACGTGTACTAGCTGTGTGACCTTGGGCAAGTCACTTAACCCCAATTGCCTTGCCTTCCCCCCTCCAAAAAAAAAAAGAGAGAGAGAGAGAGTGCTACGCTGACAGTAACTTTCTCCAGTTAGGTGGCCCAAGTGAATAGAGAAGTGGACCTGAAGTCAACTGTCACTTCAGAGACTTAAATAGCTGCATGACCCTTGCACATCACTTGACAGCTTCCCTATCTGTAAAATGGGGGCAATAATAGAACCTCCTTCCCAGGATTGTTGTGAGGAGCATATGAGGCCCTATTTGTAACATGCTTTGCAAACCTGAAAGCACTATATAAATGCTATTATTATATTCTGATCTGACCCCACATAGAGAATAGTACCACCCCTGACTTCAAATCTGTTGTCAAAAGTCTCAGCAAGCCAAGTCTCTTTGAGGGCCTGTATCAGTAATTAAGGTGGGACTTTCTTTTACTGTTTTCTCTTTTAGCGGGTATTTAATCAAGTGCCCTTGAAGAGTCTGGCCTTTGTAAATTCTTTGATGGGATCAGGAGTCTTTGATGATCTCCTTGCCTCAAGGGAAAGCACAGTTTACATGGGTTTGAAGCCAGAAGCCTTTAGGTCACATGGGTTTGAGTGGCACATTGTGATGCCCTTTGACACTGAACAAGATATATAAACCCAGAGGTTGGTGTTTTTTCCCTTGGAAGATTGGCACATGACTCTGGGCAAGCCATTGCAACTGCCCCCCCTCTCCGCCCCCAGCTTTGCTAACCCAGATGTTGGTTTGTATTTAGTCTGTTTAAATGTATGTTTGTAATTTGTTTGTATTTGCTCTGAAGTTCAGGTTGCTGGCTTTTCCTCCTGAACTAAGTGAGTTATATTTGTATGTTGTGATTAAAGTGAGTACGTTGGATTAAAGTGAGATTGTTAACCCTTTAAAGTTATTTTCCTTAGTAAAGTAGATCAAAAGAACCTGGGCTGGCAGCTCTTGTTGCTGGTCTTGGTGGGTCTTACACCTCAACAGCTGCTGCTAGCAAGATTGTTGTTACAGGGCCCAAGCCAGACTAAGTGAATTGAAGTTTCCATCTTTTCAGTTAGTATATCATTTTCCTAAAGGCTCCAGAGTGCATAAATTTACCAAGACTTAAAGAAATATAGTTAAAAAGATAAGGAGGCAAAAAAGAAAAAGGATTTGTTAATCTGGGAGTATTAAAATATTCTTGATTCTTTCAGGGAGACAGATATAGCCAATCAGGTATAAAATTAAAAACTTAGCAAGAAGACTTGGATTCTATTATCCACATTGCCACTAATGCTGCATGACTTCGGGCAAGTCACATATTCTTTGGGTTAGTTTTCACCTGAAAACTGGAGCTAACTGATATCTAAAGTCTCTCCCACCTCTAAAATGTTATACTCTCAATCATCAAATCAAGTCATTGAGAATTCTCCCTTTCTGTCAAGTACCAGCTCACTGAAGACAATTCTATACAAAGAACATAAGGATCGACATTCTTACTTTAGGAGTGAAAATGCTAACATGAGAGTATTTCATTAAGAGAGCTTCGTATTCAAGCTAATTAGTTAAGATACGACTTCTTGTAATTCCATCAACTTCTTACATTCTCTTTATATTCAAAAATTAGAAATAAAAATACAACCTTGTGCTTCCTTTTCTCTAGCTACTCCCGTGTCTTTCCTGGAAGTATTAAGCACTTACTATGAAAAAATGGGGCTGGAGAAATAGCAGGCATCCAAATTAATCCTGTTAATACAAAGGTCCATTGATCTGGCAGAGGTCAGGACCTCTGAATTTTTCTTCCTTAAGAATCTTGCCTCTATTACATTCAATATCAATAGCTCACCAAAACATAGTCTTGTTTGCTTCTGAAAATACGAGCCCTATTCCCAACTGTTGGTTAAATAGAGGTTTGAATTTCTGTATCACATTTTAGGGCAAATACATTTAGAACAAGTTAAATCAAGAGCTGAAGGAGAAATCAGTTTGCATTCCAAAGGGGTCTACAACACACCTGTGTAAATATCTTTCCTTTAGGAAAGTACATATCACATTTCTAAATATAGCTAGCATTTATATAGCACTTTAAGATCTGCAAAGAACTTTACAAATTAATATCAGAACCTCACAACAACCCTAAGAGATAAGTGCTATTGTTACACCCATTTTACAGATGGGGTAACTGAGGCAGGCAGATTAAATGAATTGCCCAGAGTCATACAGCTAGCTTAGTGTCTGAGGCTGGATTTGAACTCAAGTCTTCCTGATTCCAGGTCTAGAACTTTATCCACTTAGCTACCTACCTAAGGTCGCTACATTATGGATGGAACGGACAAACAATTGGCACTAGTTGTCAAAGACCTAAGTTCTAGTTCAGGCCCTGCAAGAGAATAGTCAGGTGACTTTCCATAAGTTTCATCCCTCTGTCCGTACCAGCTCTCCTAAGTAAGAGGAAGGATTGAAATAATATATTACTCTCTGGACCCCCTTGCAGCTTGGAACATCTGAAATTTTAAATTACCCATAAAACTCTGAAAGACAAAGAAGCAAGCTACTTTAAAATCTGACCTCTAACAAATAATGAATCATATTTTATATAGGCCAAATTAATTATCCATTTATTAAAGGAGGAGTTCCTTTCACCTTGCTAATTAGCATGTAAAAAAGGCCTCCACCTATATAAAATAACTGCTTAGGTTCCCAAAATGGCCCTGGGCATTTATTTCAAGATAGCAAAAGGTGAAAGAAACTTTACTAAGCACTCTTGGGAGTCATCTTTGAACATGACAAGTTATCATCTAAAAAAATTTTTTAACTTTGTCCAGATCATTTATAATTGTTTTTTGGTTCTCTCTGTCTCTCTCTCTCTCTCTCTCTCTCACACACACACACACTCACACACACACACACAAGTATATTATTTTCTGCACTCTTCATACTATTCCATGCAGTATTAAAGATATCAAAATGAAGGGTTACACAGGTTCACCACAAATCAGATAATTAACTAACTTTCTAGAAATGGTATAACTTCAACCAACTCAATTAGTCTTGGTGGGACAGTGTAGAGAGGGAAAGAAAATCCATCCTTTTTTCTCCTACTCCTCCCCTAACCAAACTCCGGTCCATTCATTAATTCAAACAAGTCTTTACTAATCACTGACCTACTCGCTGTTCTTTAAATAAGCTTTGTACCTTCCTGCTTTCAAGGCTTTTCTTATGAATTTCCCTCTCTCTGGAATGCCCTCTCTACCCATCAAAATCCTCAGCTATTCTTCAAAGACTACATGCTACCTCTTCCCATAAAACTTCCTTGAGGACCCCAGCCAAAGTCAACCCACCCTCAGAGGTTAACTATGACTGTAGCATGAATATGATGATACATATTGTAGTTATTTGTGAACATCCAGACAAGAAATATCAGACCTGGAAGGGATCCTGAATCCCTCTTCCCGAAGTCCAGAAAGATGCTGTGACTTACCAACAGTGGCATGACTAATTAGTGACAGAGATGGAGAGAGAACCTGGATTCCTAGCCGGTAGTCAACAGTCTTTCAGTAAACCACACCAGCCTCTCTTTCTCATCCAGGGCCCAACAAGCTGATTAATTTGTACTAGTAGATACACATTTAACACAATCAATATTTGTTGAATTGAATGAATGAATGCATGCAAGGAAATCCATTCACATTAGAAAAACCATTCAAATCACTAGTTTGAACTGGTGCTTCTCCCAAACTTTCTAAAGCTCCTAACAATTTATAAAAGTGGTCTGACTTAAGTTTCCCTGATTCCCACGCCCAGATGCTAACCAATCGAGAAATGATCAAAAAACAGAAAGGAGTAAGGAAAGAAAGGAAGACAAGAGTCTGTGTGGATGATCCAGATACTCAGTGCATCCGCCCATCATTTTCTGAATAAAGAGAGGCTTGGTTGTTTTTTGGGTGGAATGACAACTTGGCAAAAGAATGTCAGCCAGCACCTCCACTACCACAAGACTGCAGCAGGACCCAGGAGGGGAAAGTGCAGATACCGCAGGCAGGAAGAAAAGCTGTGTACTGGGGGCGCCATCCTGTGGCCCAGCTGGACCCCCCCTGAAATCACCTGGAATTCCTACAGAACAAAAATCCCCAGGTCAGAAGCGACGAGGGAGGGAAAGTTTCCCATGCAACACTATTTCCAGGCTTAGTGACTGGAGACTACACACAGCGATCTGTGCTCCCCAATTTTTTCCAGGATTTTTTTTGGAAAAGAAGGAACAGAAGCAAAGGGGGTTAGGGGGAGGGGGGTTAAGGTAGGAAATCTTCCAAAGGTTTTCCTGCTCCTTCGCTGAATGAGTGTAAGGAATGCCAGCTTCTCCTAACCACCAGGGCACGGAGAGAGAAGAGAAAGGGCTCCCCCACTGGGGCACGTCCGGGAGCACCTGGAGGGTGTGAGACTGCTCACATTTTAGAAAGGCAATGTAGACAGGAGGCTGACTGGTGCGCCTCACGGTTCAGGTTTCCAGGAGCTGAGAACTTGAGTAGCGGTGGTAGTATCTTGTTTTTGTTTTGGGATGGATTGGGGAGGCGTAGGTTTTCCTTTTCGTTTTTTGTTTTGATTTTTAATTACAGACAAAGGGAGTGCCCGTCTGCACTCCGGAGCAAAGGGGGTGGGGGGGGAGTCTTTTCAATGCACAGTCCAAGCGTATTCCTGCCCCCCTTCCCCTCCACCCAAGTCATCACCTACGTAAGACCTTTTTTGAGCAAGGAAGCGCCTCAGACCTTCCCTCCCGACACACCCTTACGGTGACAAGTGAAAACAGCAGAATTCCTTTCTCTTCCACTCCAAACTTGCCCCCCCCGCTTTCTGGGGTGGTGTTTAAACAGGATTTCTTTACTGGCTTTTTTCTTCTATCTTTCATTTTTTGCAATGGTCACGGCCTTCCTGAGAGCGACCACGGAGGACAATGTGGAATACACTATAAAGGAAAGACTAAGGGAGCTGCAGGGTTTTAGGACAGGAGGAGAAAGGGGTGTGTGTAGATGAAATCGGGACCCCGGCGTACCCCCATCCCCCCTCTCCCCGCCCAGCTGCACTTACCTCGTCCACGGTCAGAGGCATGCATATCCGGTACTCCTTCAAGAGCATATTCCTGCCGTCCCGGGGGTTGGTGCAGAGCGGCGAACCTCAGAAGGGACGGCCGGGCAGGCGAGTTCGAGTTCTATCTGCACCCTCTCCGAGGCGAGGCAGGCCCCCCGAAGCGGGCACTGGGGGGGGCAGCCCCCCAGGCAAACCAGCTTTCTCAAACACGGGCGAGACCGAGTGCCAGCATACAGACACCCAAGCGCTGCCCGGAGCAGAAAACAACACCCCCCGACCGTTCCGAGCTGCTGCTGCTGCTGCTGCTGCT